>JAMXBD010001334.1:0-399406 GCA_024138025.1 Combretum micranthum
AGTATCGTTACCGATAATGGTACAAATCTGAACAACAATGCAATGAATGATCTATGTCAGCAATTCAAGATTAAACATCGAAATTCCACTCCATATCCCACAGATGAATGGAGCAGTAGAAGCCGCCAACAAAAACATCAAGAGAATCATTGAGAAGATGACAATTGCATACAAGGATTGGCATGAAATGCTCCCATTAGCATTGATGGCGTATCGAACTTCTGTAAGAGTGTCAACTGGGGCAACACCCTATTCCCTGGTATATGGAACTGAAGCCGTCTTAACAGTAGAAGTTGAGATTCCTTCACTCCGAGTATTGGCTGAAACAGAGCTCGAAGAAGCTGAATGGGTTAGACAAAGGATTGAACAGTTAAATCTTTTAGATGAAAAAAGATTGACTGCCATGTGTCATGGGCAATTATATCAACAAAGGATGGCTAGAGCATTTAATAAGAAAGTCAAGCCAAGAAATTTCCAAGAAGGTGATTTAGTTCTGAGAAAAATACTGCCAAATGTGCAAGATTCCAGGGAAAGTTCACACCAAATTATGAAGGACCATACATGGTGAAGAAGGTCTTGTCGGGAGGAGCATTAATCCTTTCCAAATGGATGGACCCGATTTAAAGGATCCTGTGAACTCAGATGCTGTAAAGTTGTATTATCCTTGATCAATAAAATTTGTCATTTCAAATGATCAATTGATTTTATTTTAATTAATTATAAGCAAAGTTGATATCCCTGAAATTCTCTGAAGTCGGATCAAAGCCTGACTCACAAAATTCTTCCAAATAATTATACAACCAAACACCATTTGAATCATCAGAGAGAGAAATTTGAGCATCTTATAACTGAATAAATGCGTTTATACAGTTTGGTCTGTTGAATTGTTCTTATTTTAAAAGAAAATATTACTGCAAGGATAACTAATTTTGATAGAAAATTGAAGCATACTTTTTATCATCAATGTTAGATATGGAACCAAAATTATCATAAAAAAACTCCCAGTGGACTAAAAATTCACAAGTACCCCTCAGTCTAGACTCGACAGATAGTCTAGTACTGACCAAATACAAAATCCATCCTTTAGAGATGGTGACCCAAATACAAAATCATCCTTTAGAGATGGTGACCCAAATACAAAATCCATCCTTTAGAGATGGTGACCAAATACAAAATCCATCCTTTGGAGATGGTGACCAAATACAAAATCCATCCTTTGGAGATGGTGACCCAAATACAAAATCCATCCTTTAGAGATGGTGACCAAATACAAAATCCATCCTTTAGAGATGGTGACCAAATTCAAAATCCATCCTTTTGAGATGGTGACCAAATACAAAATCCATCCTTTAGATGGTGACCAAATACAAAATCCATCCTTTAGAGATGGTGACCAAATTCAAAATCCATTCACTCAAGATGATGATGAAGACAGAATTCAGAAATCCATCCACTCAAGATGGTGATCAAGACAATTTAAAGTCCTTCCATTCCAGATGGTGCCAAGACCAAATGACCAAACCAAAGCCCATAGGTCCGACAGTTGTCCTAGCAAATCTAGACCCGACAGATGGTCTATCAGTTTTCTAAGTCTAGGTCCGACAGTTGTCCTAGCAAATCTAGACCCGACAGATGGTCTATCAGTTTTCTAAGTCTAGGTCCGACAGTTGACCTAGCGAATCTAGGCCCGACAGATGGCCTATCATTTTTCAAAATATAGACCCGACAGATGGTCTATCAGTTTTCTAAGTCTAGGTCCGACAGTTGACCTAGCAAATCTCAAAGTCTAAACTCGACAGATGGTTTAGCACAAGATAAAAATCTCCTTGTTGAAAATAAAATTTGGGAGGAGAAGCTAAGCAAAAATTGGTTATCTTTTTGTCTTTGTGGCAAAAGTTTTGTTCAAACTTTACCACAAAGAGGGGCAGCTGTAGACACCCAATTTTTGCCCAATTAATTAAGGCTTAAATTTAATTAAACTCATTTTTCCAAAAGCCTTAAGTATTGATGAAGTTGGCTAAGTGATCAAGGCACAGGCCAAATGGCCTGTTGGTTAAATACATTGACCCAAACACACACTCAAGCTCAAGGACACAGGTTCAAACCCTAGCAAAGGCAAATTTTTGCCTTTTTATCATCTTATTTTTGCCTTTTCATCTTTCTCAAAGTGACTTTTTGCCTTACTTTGCATCAATTTTTAACTGACAAAACATCATTAATTATTAAAATTGATGATGCCATTGCAAAGTAGTTATGGAATATGAAAGATTAGTGCACAATTCATGTGTAAAAACAACCCAAAAGTCACAAAATTCGTGCTAAAAAAATTGAAAAAAATGCAATTTGTGAGACTTCAATTATCCATTAATGAGAATTGATGAAATTGGACAATTAATCTACCCACATTGAATGATTTGATGAAGAATATGAAAGATTAATCATCAATTCATCAGTTTGAAACAAATTAAACACGAATTTTCGAATTAAATTCGTGAAAATAAAGAGGCAAAAATCGATTCGTTTTCGAAACTGTACGAAACGTAAAATTGAGCTTGCAACCTATAAATAGGGGGTACTAGGATCAAAAGGCACAAGTCAATTTCGAAGAAACACACACATAACAATATCAATTCGGAATTTTCGAATTTAGGATGTAGGATTCGAATTTTTCAAATTCGAAGTGATTGGATCAGATTTGATCCAAATTGAGTGGTTTAGGAGTGTTAGAAACGAGTTTTGATTGTTTTAGTGCTTGGATTTGATCAAATTGCTCAAAATCATCTCTGCAAATTTTTTTTTATTTTTTTCTGAACAACCGCCGGCGACCACCACCGGAGCCGCCCCTTGCCGCCGTTCTGGGTGCACTCCACCACCTTCAGGAGATCCGCCGTCGCACCAGGAGTCGGGCCGACAAGCTTCCAGCCGACCAACCACCACAGCCGCCGGAATCAGCCCGAAACGCCGCGACTTCATCTTCTTCACCCGTCGGAGCTCCGAGATCCGACCCGAAGATCCGAACCCAACCCGGTCGGTCATCGGTCAACGGTCAAACAATCAGACCCCAGATTCAATCAAGCAGATCAGACGGTCCAGATTCAATCAAGCAGATCAGACGCACCATATTCAATCAAGCAGATCAGACGCCCAGATTCAATCAAGCAGATCAACGGCCCAGATTCAATCAAGCAGATCAGATGGCCCAGATTCAATCATCCAGATCAGACGGTCCAGATTCGATCAAGCAGATCAGCGGTCCAGATTTGATCATCCAAATCTGACGGCCCAGATTTGATCAAAGTGATCAACGCCTCATTGAGTCAACAAGATCAGAGCTAAGATCGGTCTTCAGATCAGACGATCCAGATCGCATCCGCTTCATCCAACGGTCCAGGTCAATCCGCATTATTTTATTATTAGTTTATTATATAATTAATTTCAAAAAATAATAAAAAATAGCCAAAAATAGTAAAAAATTCATAAAAAATTCAGAAAATTCAGAAAAATCCAGAAAAATCAAAATAATTATTTTTCATATAAATTTATTTTTTTGATATTTTTGATATTTTTGAATATTTTTAATGTGTATTTATACATAAATTGCTTTTGGAAATGCATATTTAATGCATAAAAAATAATTTTAATATATTATAAAATGTTTTGAATATGTTGTGAGTTTATGTGATGATTAAAAAAAATAAAAATAAAAAATAATAATAATGATAAAAATAAAATAAAAATGACAAAATTGGATTTTCCAAAACCAAAATTAAAAAAAAATGATTTTCAAACTTAGAAAAATTACATTTTCATAAAATGAAAATCAATTGATTAGATCATAGGATCATCAAAAATGGTTTTCACAAAAATTTAAAATTTAATGAACTTAAAGTAAGAATAGTTCAAAAATATAAAATTGATCAACAAATTAAAGTTCTTTTTAAAAGAACTACATTTTGTCTGATCTCGATTAGCGAGTACGTAGGCACCTGCGGGGCGACATTAAAAATGAAAAAATGTTTTTGTTTTTTTTTTAATAATATTGTGAATAACTATTTTGTAAATATAAAATACATTTGTTGATATTGATATTCTAAAAAAAAAAATAAAAATGAAGAAAAGCATATAAAAAATAAAAATGAATGATTTGACTTGTAAATATTTCTGTTATAATATATTATTTGAATTTTTGAGCATATAAAGGATAAATTATAAATTTAAAATTCTGAAAGTGGTAACCAATTTGGTTTTAATAGGTTAGCCCCCGAATCCATGATATCTGGTTTTAAAAGTTTGTTGTTTTTTAAAAAATCAAATATTTTTTCGCAGACTAGTAGCTAAGTTAGGATCAACCAACCCATTGATCATAGCTTTTATTTTTTCCCGATTTATATCGGGTGGCGACTCTAAATCATTTTCAAAAATTAAAATTTCTTTTAACCCCTAGTCGAGGATTCATGTTAAATGGGTTCGGGTTTAATGTGAATCGGGTTAGGAGAAATGAACCAGATAGTGAAAAAAAATCCAGGCTCGACACTCCTTCTGATTTTTTATCAATAAAATGATAGTGGGACTGCATCATCATCATCATCATCATCATCATCATTATTAGGAGAATGGGGAGCTCTGTTGACTTTTTGGGGGAAAGAATAAGGTTATTATTGTATTCATATTTTCCTAGGTTTTGGCATTAATAAAATTATTGTAATTTTTATGGAGACCCTGAATTATTCATTTAAAGTTCATATCAAGCTTACTAGGGTTATATTTTATCATCTCTCCTATATTGTTTACGGTTTTGGGAATTTTTGCTGAAATCTCTAAGCAATGACTTAAAATTATATTGAATTTTTTAAGAGCTTACGATTTCGACATAGTTTGTGCATAATTTCTTTTCTCACTATTTTTACTTTAAGGTAGTAGAGGGAAAGTGGAAAGACTGCTCTCATATTACACTCTATTATTTAGTTTGATGAGAAAATGGACTAGAAGCATTTATTCTCAGTGATTTTTTTTTCAATCGTATGTAGAAGCAATAATAAAATCACTTGGTAAGTATTTTTTTTTTTTAATTTCCTTTCTATTCCAATTCTAATTAGATAAAAATAAAATAAAATAAGAAACAAAACTATTTTAACTCCGGTAAGTAACTTTTTATTTATTTAATATAATTAAATAGGGATATAGTATTATTTTTAATTCTATTATCACTTTTAACACTGTAATTAATAAATTGAAGTAAACATTAAAATGCGTATTCTGAGTAGTAAAACATTAAAATGAGCTGATTATATTTAACAAAAATTTTAACTTTTCATCCATAACTTCTTCATATTTTGCTTTTTAGCGGTGATACAAAGCACAACAAATATAAATACTTTTTCTTTTTCAGTTTTTCAATATAAGCGGCAAGTATGGCCACGTAAAAGAGAGAGAGAATTTAATAATCATTATGTTACAATAACCACCTAAACGGTTATAAATTCCTGACGCATGAAACTTAATTTACTATCACCAACCACCGTAAGAACTTGTAACAACTAAGATGTCACTAAAACAAGGAACCCTCAGACGAACGTAGTCCCCAACGCCGGTATTACAATGTTAAAATTGTCATATCAATGTCAGAATTCTCGTCCGTAATTTGAGTAAATTACATTGAAAATGTACCAATATTTAAAGATAAGTTGGTTTAAAATATTATGTTTCAAATCATTTTAAAAAAGAATAAGCATTTAGGAATAATTTATTTAAGATATTATCATTTTAAGTAGTTATAAAAGTATCAATATTTTGAAAAATGAATCAAATAAAGTATTAATAATTAGCTATTAATAAAAATTTAAGAAATTTAATTGAAAACTAATCGAAACATTGATACCTTAAATGAATTTTACAAACCGTTAATATCTTATTTGAATCATTTTGTGAAACGTTGATACCTTGGATGAATTTTACAAAATATTGATAACTTATTTGAATCAATTTGTGAAACATTGATACCTCTTTTTAACTATTTAAAATATTTATTTATTTCAAATATTAATACCTTTTGATGTAATTTATCCAATTTTTTTTTCTCTTGTATAAACCTTGGATGACAAGGTATTCGCACATTTTAATACATTATTTTATGGAATACAATCTTGAACATATCCATTTTTTTTCAATAAACCTTGGATGAAGAAGTATTCGCACACTTTAATACATTATTTTATGGAATACAATCTTGGACATATCCTTTTTTTTTTAATAAACCTTGGATGGAAACGTATTCGCACATTTTAATACGTTATTTTATGGAATACAATTTTGAACATATCTCTACACGTGTTATTTAGCAAATTAGCTTCTCCACATCTTTAAAAATAGCTCTATAATGACAATGTTTCCAACTTCATTGTCCAACCTTAACGTGTTTGATCCTAAGGGGACAGTTTCAGATAAATTCTAGAAATAGATTCATCATTCCTGCATTGGTGCCATATACATCAAATTTGGTCAAGAAGAGAGTTTTGTAATGGAGCTAGTGTTATCTTGACGTCAAATAAAAAAAGAAAAAAAATGCAACGTTGAAACACATTTTATATACTTGTCTTCATAGTACTCGGATCGGCCGAATTGCACTTTGAAAAATGACAATATTATGTATAAAAAAATAACGTGAATTGATCAGAGGGAACATGTTTGGCGTTGAGGAGACTTTTTTCGTTGGAAAAATTTTATCATGGCTCATTATTTCAGAGGTAATATTAGTTTATTATAAATTAAATTAACGTCGGTGCTCCAAAGATGCTTGTTACGACAAGTGTACGGGTATATACTTAGTCTTCTATAAACACTTTTTAAATGATTGATTCATCATTTATCCTTTTTGATTTTTATGAAAAAATACTTCAAAAATATCTTGACAATTATTAAAGAAAAGAATAATCTACCACACAATGAAATGTTTATATAGCGAAATTCGAATAAATAAGATATCCATGTATCTTTAAATATGGCATAGGCATTGTTGCTGCCGACGATGAGCGTGCCCATCAACTTTACAGAGCATAAGATGACAACACACACATGAATGTATTAATAGGAAAAGTATGAGAAGAAGAATAAGTAAATTTAATTTCTCATATGTGTATTTGTATGACCATGAATTCAAATTCCGTATTTAACTTTTACTAAATTAGCTTATTTGATTTTTGTGGAAGAATTTAGTAGAGTTTTTATATTGCTCTCAATTCAACAATATACAAGAATGTGTTGAGAGAAGAAAAATGGAGCATCGTATTTATAGATTTTGAAGATTAATCTTAATTATTATATCCTTCTGAGACTAATTATGTTTTGAAATTTGATGTGACTGACGACTATTAAATCAATCCTAATGATCCGATGATCAATAGCCATCCATTCTTCTCTTATATATTGGTGCGAGCTTTGATAATGATATAAATATGGCTCTTTACATAAAATAACCTTATGGCTTATTTAAAGATTCTTAAGCCATTTTGAAGTTGAATGAATCCCAAATGAGCAAAGAAGAGAATCGGTTTTTTAATTTACTTTTGAATGAAGTTGAAAGTCACAAATGGATTTAGATTAAGTAATTCTTACCTCAGGCTTACCGAGTTAAATCATCTATGATATTCCTAATTAAACTTGGGTTTCTTCACTCCAGTTGTTACGCCTCGACAGGTACCTTGTTTGTGACAATCCACTATGAATGCTCATACCAGTCATAATAGTATTCTAAAGCATCTTAATAATAATGCTTAAAAGTTAAACCAAACACTTTTAACAAAAGCGTGGCTTTATAAATGTTGTGCTATCATCACATCAGTTGTTTTTCCTAACTAAAATTACTTAATAACAAAAGACATAATGTGTCCACAAAACTTAGACATCAAATTATAACATAGGTAGTTCCTCTATCTAGCCTTTTTTGTAAAAATCTCCTTAAGAATTCCAAAATCGGCTGGCTTACCAAAGTGGTGCACCTGGCTAGGTTATATACCTATCTTAGGGTACTTGCATGACGAGTCACACTATAGGTTAGTAAGCAAAACTATAGCTCAATGAGATAGAAGTGCAATATCCTCATTACTACTCAACAAGCAAGCAAATAAGTTATCAAACATATACTATGTATGTACAAGCATATGCAATGCAAACATCACACGTAGTCTTCCAGAAACTGGCATGAGGTCCAAGATTTAACCTCTCCTTGACCTAGGAATTGGGGAGCACTTAGTTTCTTCAGCATCTAGGTCATCTAAACTTAAATTCACTTATCACAAATCCTGTGGTGGCCTTAAGTGCTCAAGCCAAGGGTGGCTTATGATTAGACCCAAGATGATGATTCGACATGGTTTCATAGACCATGACTTCCTTATATCATTTAGTTCGTTCTACGAAACCAGAACTCAACCTAATTTTTCCTCATGAATGCCTTAAGTGCTCTATCTGAAGATAGCTTAACTTAAATGAAGTGGATATATCTATAACTTAAATTTTCCTATCATTCCATCATCGGACGGTGATGGCATATAAAATGCAATGTTGTGCAATACATGTCTTTATTGTAATTATAATCCAATAATCATTGATAAATTTAGTGATAAACCATTGTGCATTCCACTCTAGATAAGTAAGATATTAGCAAAAACAATTTACACAACAATTCAAGCAATTCATGCACCAATATCAGTGTCTTATCACTCTTCAGGTCCTTTACATATATTTCTTGGACTTAGACCCATATTCTTGGTTTTAAAGTTTAATTCCATGTCTTAAAGTGCTTAATTAAGTTAATGGAATGAGTTAAGCAATTATCGAAGTGGTAATAAGAATTCCTCAAAAATAGGAAATTGGTAACATACACTAACAAGCTACACAAATTGGGTAGATGGCTATTCAATAGTGAAAATAGCTTAAGTAGCTTACATGGTTTAAAGATACTAAAACATATTCCAAAGGCTTTACATGACCATTTATGCACAGCCATGCTTGGGGTGAGGTAGATTAGGCTTGGGGTCCATTTTCTTTTATTTCGTTCATTTTTATACATACACGACCAATGTACACAGTTAGTGTACGAGGGTTGTGTAGGACTTTATCTGCATAAAAAATACATGTTGATAAAGAAATATCCACACACGATCAAAGTATATGGGTCATGTACGAAGGTAGTGTAGAATCTTTTTTTTTATACATACACCACCAAAGTACACAGATCATGTATAAGGGTAGTGTAGAATCTTCATTTGCACACATACATTACCAAAGTACAAGGGTTGTGTAGAATTTTCGTTTTTACACATACACCACTAAATTACACGGGTTGTATATAATGGTGGTATAGAATGACTTGCGCTCCATACCTACTGTAGATGCTCCAATTTATATTTCACACTTCTAACGCCTTTAAAAATCTTTTTAACTTAAAAATTATCATCCACATAACATAGAATAACAATACAACAATAGTATGACACACAAGCAAGTAGTAAATCATCATATATCCACTCACCGTAGTGGCATGGTTAATTATAAAAGTAATCCAAAGATTAGCCAAAGAAGTCAAAGTTTTCACTTATACAATGCAAAAACACTCTTCTAAGCTTAAGGAATAAATGTAGTAAGTAAAAACTAATGATTTATATATAAAACTTAAGAATATTGAATTGATTTCTTTGCCAAACACTTAGCGCTTCGATTCATCTCAAATTTAGAGGCTAGTAAAGCCTTATTAAGGGTGCTCTTTTTTTGAAGAACACGGAACAGGATCACAATATCTTTGCAATTTGAAAATGGAGGTGTTTTTATGAGTTATGAATTTTTGAAGTTTTGGAAATTTAGTTATTTTAGTTCGTGATTTTTCCAAAGGAAGAAGAAGAAAACTGAAAGGTAAATGAAAAGGAAGGGAAAAAGAGAAACAGGCGTGTTAATCGATGGAGGAGGTATTTATATGCAATTAAGGCGATGATAAAAACTTATTGAATAATTTTCTAATATGGTTCAATGCCTATGATACGATACCTTATCATAACTATACATCCTTTAGTGTTTGGAGATGAAAAATTACGTGCCTACTAATTTAGATGTGCTAAACATAATCGAATGCAAGGAGTTTCAAATTGAAGTTCCCAAAATTTAAATTTTATTATATGCTAAGGTTTAATATGAATTTAGGGTTTAAGGATCCAGTCATTATGGTAAGGATTCGATCACTACTCGAGTTGCCAATTAATTATTAAATCCACATTCTAAGTACGGTAAGATTACGAGACTTCACACCAGTAAACCAATCAAGACATTAAATATTAAGTTGGGTTTTTAAGTCCAGTTGCTAAAATGAATTATATTATAGCACCTTTAGTGTATGAACTATATAATTTAAGTAAAATTTATTTTTGATTTGTACTATTTTTATATGTATTGTGTATATTAGGCCTGAAAACAAATATATGCACTATAAAAATAGAGCTAATCCAATAAAGAAAATGTGGCTATAGTAGGTCTTATTTTGCCACCGAGGAGTTTAATAGCCAATTAAAATTACATTATTGCAAAACCTTGCTATATATATATATATATATATATATATATAAGCTATTACCATTATTAAGAAGGTGCAAGTGTGTACTTATGTTACGATTGGTACACTGAGATGATTTAGAATGAAATAGATTGGAATAGAATGGGCTTGGGAATAACAAATCCATTCTTATGTTTAGAAGTGTATATAGAATGGAATGGAATGATTATAGGGTGTATTTACCGAAAATGTTCCTAACAATAAATGCAAGTTATGAATATGCAAATGATAAAAGAGTAATTATATTGTATGTTAATTAATGGAAGGTAGAATCAAATTCTCTTTCAAAGCCAAAATTGTTGATTTCAAGGAATCATGATTTCAAAGAATCATGATTTTAGCTTCTGAAAATGCATCCAAACATGAGAAATGGAATGGAATCAAAATCGCGACTTCATCCTTGATCTATTCCTGCATACCAAATATGACATTAAGTATCTTTCTATGTGTACCTGTCTTGTATGGCTCATATACCTCTCAGACATAGCTAAGCTCATCCATAATATTAATAGACGATTTTAAAGCCAAAATAAGCATGAAAATGGGAGGAAAAAAAAGTAATATTCACTTACTCATGCGTTCTTTATTACTATAAGTGTATAATTGAAGTTTGAAGCCTTTCTACTTAGTGTATAGCTAAAGTTTTGGCAACCTTAGAAGAAAGACTACCTTTTATGCAAATTGCTCTATTTATCATGAGTTGTCTAAAAGGAGATTCATATCAGGAAAATAGAGAAATTTAAACCTATCCATTAATATGTTTTTTACATGATAATTTCTTATGCCTACAAGATGAGAATCCATCGATTAAATGATCCAACAATGCAAAGCGATTGTCAAGCAATAGTACAGCTAGCTCCAATATCAACACCAAAATCATGAAACAAACTAAAAACATAAATATCCATTGGTTGAAATCACATGCTAACACCAATACTGACACCAATTATTCTATACATTAGGCTAGCACCAACTTTTCTACCTTTTGTTATGTTCAAATGTCAATTCATTCTTGACCCTTCTTATGCAGCTTATAAATTACAAGAATTTTATGGTTTCTTAAATTTATAACTAAACTCTTTCTCTTTTTGGGATAGGAAAGATTATATTTCAACCATATGTGGATACTTCAGTTTCTTCCTATTTTAAATGTTCATGGTTCGTTTGCTCTGCATATGAAAAACATTAAATTATTTTTAAAAGAGGGAAAATTGTATTAGATTCGTGATACATTTATATGTTTTACATGAAATTTACTCACCCTGTAGTTTAAATCATCATCAAAGAAATCATAAAGCCATCTCCAATTGTTTGCTCAATGTGCTAATCTAGTAGGTAGTTCCCTTTAAGCAACCATTCTTTGACATTTTTTGGCATTTTACTTTTGTAGCAATATGCGCATGTCAGAGGAAGATTTGGAAGCTAGTGCATTAAGATTCCTCCACCATAATCTACTTTTCTCCCATGTGGTTGCATCAAACTCATCTTGCAAAATCAAGCAAGTCAAATTAATATACCATGACTTGTATGATTAAGATTATAGCATGGTAGCAAAGAAAAATTACCATATTTTCTTAATAATCACCCAACGATTTTTCTCATCAATTGTAGTGGTGGTTGTCAAATCCAACAAATATAAATCCCTACTCTAAGGATTTGTATATAGCAGTGAGCGGGGTCGTATCCATAAAGATTGGTAAAATTTATTTTTATTTAAAGCTCAGAATAAGAAAAGAAGGGAGGGGTTTTGTGAAATAAAAAAAAAACTAATTATATCTAAAGCTAATAAACAAAATTTAAGGTGTGAATCAATATAAAAAAATTCATAACCTAAGGTATTATCATAGTCTAGTTCATAGGATTGATCATTGATGCAAATATTTATGCTTTTTATCTTAAATAAACTGGTTATAGTTATTAGCAAGCTCTAACAACGTATCTCTCCTTACTTTATCAATGATCAAAAAAGGTCTTTGATTATTTCCTTTATCGATTAAACAACCCTAACAGACTCTTAGGGCTTAATCTATCAATAGCATTAGGAACAAGAGAGATCACCAATTAAGGCTAACAAATTGTACGATGATCTATTTGGACCAGATGATATTTCTTCATAACACAAATCAATTATCTATCTTATAATCAATCATGTTATTATACCATAGACATTAAAGCAATCAAACAATTACGGATTTGATATTTTAATTGGCAGTTTATTACCTTGCTAGTCGAACAAACAAGCCTTAATTTGTATCAATCAAGCAAAATAACAATGACAAAGCAATAAGAAGATATATAAATATCCAAAATAAGAATAGAATAAAACAATTCAATTAAATCTCACAATCCTTAAAGAATCGAACATGCAATAATCCCCTTAGCTAGAAACTACAAATTCAGCCACTACTCATCATAGGAATCTCTTTAGGGTTTTACAATGTTTATATGATGATTCTAATCAGATCTGGTCACACAAACTTATATAACAAAATCTGGAATTTCATCAATCAGAACATACATCGACAATTACATGTTGTATGCAGCTGGTGTACCTAGTTGGTATGTAGTATAAATTGATTTTCGTAACAAGTTGGTCGTCAGTGTACTTCTTCATTTTGTAGGTATAGGTCATACGCTAGTAATCAATGCCGGTGATGTTAATTCTTGGATTGCCGACCTTCATTGTTTAACAAAATTCTCCTGAGAGCAAATCACCAACGGCCTTCAGACTTCCATTGCCAGCTTTGAGCCTACACCCGCGTTTGTGCTAGCGGTAAGTCTCCAGATGCTGACGTTCAATGTTTGAATCAAAAGGCTGGCTTGATTTGTTTTCTACATTGCCAATGTTGAATATGGTGTTTAAGTTTTTTATTCTATGCATACTTTACACCGGCCAAACACCGACTGTGTTGAATTTCTAGGAACTCGTGTATGTTCTAAATAATGAAAGTTTATGTTGTTCTATTTTCAAGGCCTACAACTTTCTCTATTGTGCAGCCAGCATTGGATGTTTGTTGATATAAGCTATTGTGATCTTGCTTCTTTGGCTGGCTTTGATTTTTCCGTTTCCTTATTTTAACAAATGTCCTTCTAATTTGCTTATAATTGTATTGTAAATACTTCTAGATCTGAAATATCAAAATAAACATACTTAAGTACTAATTTCTCATGATTTCTATAAAATCCATAACAAATTAACATGATTTGTTTAGTGAAAAATGAGTATAATTTGTCCTTATCATATAGTCTAGGCTTTCCCACAAGAATTCGACATATATAGTGGGCTTTCATTGCAATGCCACAATCGAAATTTTAAGTCTAATTAATAAGAATCTTCACTAGATATCCCCCCAATCTTAGACAGAATGCACAACTTTGGCCTTTTTTTAGTCAACCTAAATGTCTGCTTTATAAACAGCCCTCTTATAGATTGCCTTTCGTCTAGGTACTTCATTATACCTTGCACCATCATCACCATCATTCTCCACATCATCTTCATGCTTACCATCATTCTCCTCATCAACTCTGCCTTCCTCTTTATCAATATTACTCTCCTCACTAATGCTATCATCACACCACAAAGCCCCTCGCACTTCCTCCTATGCCCCAGTTTTGCTTAGCTTATGTGAGTTGAGGTAAATCTCTAAGAAGAGAGTGTAAAAACCACCTGCAAAATTAAAGAAAGTCAATCAGGGAGTAAATAAATAAATACATGTATATATAGTAAAGAAAATGAATTGAAATGAAACATAACCTCTATTTAAGGTTCCATGCTGTTTAGTTGAAGGTCCTGTATAGCAATCCTATGGAAGTCATTATCTATACCATACAAAAATGAAAATTTATTAGCTAAACAATTAAAGTAAGACTTTAGTCTCAAATTTAAAATACTGAACATACAAATAACTATTATAGTATAAATCATTCTCCATCACTATGATAAAAATCGGGTTCGTCAGTATCTTTAGCAAGACCCTCTATATTTTCGTTAGGAGCAAGAATTCGTGCTAAGGTTCCAAGATCTATGAAGGTACAATCAGCTAGAACTAACCATGGTCTACTAATTTCTTATTGAAGTGGCTCATCTTCTACGGCTCACTGGTGATCACATTGTCATTATAATCCTTAGTCTCAAATAAGGCCTGATCAAATAGATGATAGTGTTAAACCTTTTGGACCACTCTCCAATCACTTGAATACTTCTTAAGATCTTTTAAATAATAAACTTTTTAACAATGTTCGGCAAAAATGTATAGATCATTATCATACCAAGTATGACGTATATTAATGGATATTATATCCCCATCAATGCTTTTTGGGTTGTCGTGTTATGTATTGTGCGATTTGCATTTGAATAAGAATACATGATAGTCCACATAGTAGTTTACTTGTACTATCGTAGATAGTGTTATAGGTTACAGTTATGATCGATCAATAGACACACCCCACTTTTGTGTTTTTAGTCTTGATTCCCTAGATATTGTGATAAATTCACTTTACTTATCACACAACGATTATAAAGGTGGACCTAAGTTTCTAGACCCCATGATAAGCCTCCAAGTCATCAAATATTTACATGGTAGAACATTCTTTAAGCTTTAAAACCTGCACAAAACATTAGAAATTTAGATTCATTCACCTTGCTTAGTTACATAATCTGCATAATTTGTCTACTCACCTTATGTTTGAACTATAAGGGAAATTGTATTGGTACCAACTTGCTTATATTATGCACACTGCATGACTGTAGTTCTTGCTCTATTTATTTGAGAAAGTATATGTCAAATGTGAACTAAAATGAAAGCTTCATTTGAGAATGTGAAAAACTAAAAGAACATACCTAACATATGTTCTCACATCCTCGTAGTTATCCAGTATAGGCCAATGTATCTTGTTTATCTCATCACCAACTATAACATAATCACATGCACCAATACGACGTATTGGTGTAGTGAATAACTTAAGACCAATGCTCTAAACTAGGTCAGGATTTTCCCGTTACCTATGAGGCCTATTGATTTTAGACTTCATGTTCTCAAAGTACATTAAGTAGAACAAAATGATCTCTCATACTATATATGTCTTTGTGATGGAACCTTTTAGTTTAACCTTATTTCTGGTATCACCTTTAAGTACACCCAAGTACCTTTCCACTTGATACATCTACCTATAGTGAATTGGACCACATATGGATGTCTCTCTAGGCAAGTGCATAGTAAGATGGATCATTTTATCAAAGAAAGCAGGTGGAAAAATCATCTTAAGTTAGCATAAAGTAATGACAATGCTCTTCTCCATGGATTTCAACACATTTGCGCTTACCTCTTTGGAAATCGATTCCTAAATAATTATGATATCCCACATATTACTCGATAAATGTCATCATGTAGAAATCCATGGAGAACCATTGGTAGAAGTCTTTGTAGTAAAACAGGAATATCATGGCTCTCTAACCCTTTGAGCATTGCCTTAGATTAACCTAAATAAGATGATATATTTGATGCATATCCATTTGACATTTTCACATCTTTGATAAGGCCACATACATCTTTTATCTGATTGAGAGTAAATGCATATAATAGCAAAGGTTTTATGATTCGACTACCTCGAGATGTTAAATGTAACTTAGAACGAATTCCCGTCTCTTGAAATGTAAGCCTTGGTTTCTTTGTATCCTTTGATTTCCCCTTATTATTTAGGATTGTAACTGCTAAGTTATCACATATGTTTTTCTCTATGTGCACAACATAGAGATTGTAACTGATAGTTAATTCTTGCAAATAAGTCAATTTGAACAAAATGCTTCTCTTACACCATTTTGTACCAATGTTATTTCGTCGATGCCTCAACCTACTAGAAGCCTTGCATGAAACAATGTTTTCATACTTGCTCAATTGCATTAGGATTTTCCCATTACTAAAAAGCCTTAGAGTCAATTTCTCTTGATAGTCCCATCACACTTATCCACTTTACTATGAAATGGATGTCTTTTAGGAAGGAACCTCCTACAACCCATGTAATGTAACTTACTTTGTGCGTGTCCACTAGTTATGTCCACATTACATATAAGACAGGCCCTATATCCTTTTGTGATCCATCTTGACACATCTCCATAAGCTGAAGATCATTGATTATCTAGAGCAAAGTTGCATGCATACAAAAGGATAACCTAGTAACAACATCAAATGTGCTTACTCCATTTATCAATAGTTCTTGTAACTCCTTAATAACAGTCTATAAGTACACATCAATGTCTTTTCCTACTGATCTTGTTCCTGGAATAAGTAGGCACATCAAATATGACTCCTTTGTGCATCTCTAAGGTGGTGCATTATATATGAACAAAATCACCAACCCACATACTATATGCAACCATATCCATTGATGTTTAAAAATCATTAAACTATACGTCTATATCACTAGAGGCTGAAATAATCAAATACCGTATGCAAAAAATAACAGAGAATTATGTCCATTTTCCTTTTCTACCTCTTAATTAAAGCACAAGTATATTATTCTAAGTTTAAAAGTTCATTTGGAACTCTACCGTTACGTAAAATCAAGATTCCATTATGTTGAACACAAATACATTTCAATATGCTGTTCCCATTAATCATATTTGGTCTTACTGTCATGATTCGTGAGAAACCAAATTCATTATCTTTTGGAAAATACTGCTTATCCAATATATTTCTCAAGGAAAAAGGAAAAAAAATAAAAGAAAAGGAACAGACAATTATATGAAATATATGCAGCTTCCATTGCTTTTTGAATTCGTAGAAAAAAACTATCCTATTTTTATTCTTCTGCCTATAGACGACTTATGTATGAGCATAAATTAAATGATATATATATATATATATATATAATTTCTTGTTATATTTTACATAATATTCTATATAACTCTTTTTTTTTTTACTTTTTTCTTTTTTAAAATTTTTCTTGAAGTCATAATATCAATATAAAAGACAATATAATCTATGCTCTATAATTCAACATCCAACGGCATTATCTTGAAACTATTTTTCCTTCGCTAATTTTGGTATATCGTTTTCATGTGTGAAAATATAATGATAAGCTTTTTCAGAATTTCTTATAACATGTGCTAAAATGAAGAACCTTAATATGATAACCTATTATATAATATATTTACATAAAAAAAGCATTTAATGTTATAGAGATGGATTTAGCTATTAAGTTTACTATTATCATTAAACCTCTTTATGTCGCCCAAACCCCACCACCTTCGCCCCGCCAACCCCACCCCTTTTTTTTTTTTTTCCCATTCCAACATAATAACAGATATGTTTAAAAAGGAAATATCTATTTGTTAAGTTTATTTGGATAGTTTGTATTTGATTTGTATTTGTATATTTGATCTACATCTATATCTATATTTGTATTTTTTTTATATTTGATCTATTTAATCTTTTTTATGAGTAAAATTATTTATTTTTTATTTATATCTATTTTTTATAATAACCTATTTAAAAACGTTTGTATGCGATCTATAAGCAGACGAAACAGAAATCTTCCAACAGCCTTATCTCCGTTTTTATGGCATAAACTTTATCTATATTACATCATAGACATGATATTTTCCATACAAAACTCAACTAAGCACATTTTTTTTTTTCTCTAAAGAGCACATATGCGTTTATATTACGTTTTCACCTAATACTTCTTTTCACATTACTCCACAAGATATGTTTTATCAGTGATGCGGATTTGGTTCCATAACTATAGTTTATAATTGAAAAAAAGAAAGAAAGAAAGAAGGAGACCAAGTAATTCATGACATCATTTTTGTGAATTATATTACGAATCAATTACCAATATTATTTGTTAAGAATTTCAAGCCACCCAAAAAAAAAAAAAAAAAAAGAAAAAGGCACAAAAGTATTTGTTGTATGAAAATAAGTGTCTTCTTTTGCATTGTTGAAAAATACTCCTAGACACCTATTGCTTTTCGTAAAAATGAATACCGAATCAATGTGAATTTTAACAAATTTCAAAGCTTTTATTAACTGCTAATTAAAACACCTTTTTTCTTTAATCAAAAGGCTGCTAATTGACTTTACTCATCAATTACCAACATCCTTCTGTAACACAAATCAGTTTATTAAATCGAAGTAATCAAACCCTAATTTACAAAGGTAAATAACATGATTAAAACATGAGAATTTACGTGAAGAAAAAAATTATAAATTTATCTAAAAACTATGAGAGATGGTAAGGATCAAAACTTTGGTGAGATGAAAATCAGAAACAGGTAAAAATTGTTCCTTACCAAAATTTTCACCTATAAAATAACAAAAATGAATACGTAGAGAGAAGCAAAGAAAAAGAATTTATTGTAGAATTAAGTGAAACGATTTGCAATTTTAATAGCCACTATATGTATATTGGCTAAATTAAATAAAAAAGAATTATCAAAAAGTGATTATAAGAATGATGACTAATATTATATTACCTTTTTTGGCTAAAAAAAATTATATTACCCTTTCTCTAGAATAAAATTTAATAGAGATAGTGTTTGCCCATTGAAAATTAAACATTTATCCCTACTTTTAATAATCTTTTTAGGGATGAGTGGGTACAAAATTGGTATGATATAAAGTATTACTCGTGCTATTCCCTGTAAAATACAGGGTTTTAAATTTAGTACTTAAAACCTACCCCGACACTTTATACTCGTACCCTGTATAACCTACAGGGTACAGAGTTGTGAAACCTAAAGATTTTTTCACGAAATCTTTATATTTTTTTTCTTTCTTAAATTTCAAGTTTATAGTATTTGATATAATTTCATTTATTATATAAAACAACATTAATTTCATATATTTACTATAAATAATATGTAGAATGAAATTTTGCAAATAATTTTTAATATTATAAGTTCTCCAACATATCGAATCTATTTATGCATGAAATTTGAAACTTATATCAAATACTTGTAAAACCTATTTTTGTGACATTAAACAAAATTATAGAGTATATAGCAAATTCTAAAATTAAAAATTTTGAAATTAATTCTTTATTAATCAATCTTAGAAGATAAACAATATTTCTATATAATTTGGGAGTTTAAATACACACATACCATTATAATTTTTCTAAAGCAAAAATAATAAGTTTTTCCAACATAAAATAATACAAGTTCTTCAATAATAAGAATTTTTGGAAAGTAGTTTACAAATAATAATATTGAACAAAAGTGGTTGTAAGATAAAAAATATAGTATTATAATTTATATCTTATTATTAAGATTAATTTATAATATTTAATAAGGTAAATATATGATACCTTAGAATATGTACCCTTTATATATTAGAGTACAAGTTTTTAGGGAGGTACGAGGTATAAAGACCTTGTACCTATACATAGATGCATCATATCTTATGACCATTAATATCATTCGGATTACCCACTCGAACAGGGTACATATATAGGTATTTTATACGATAGGATTATCCATTTACCCCTAAAACATTTTGTAGTAAGGATATACTGCATCTACATAATTCTCATTCTTTCAAATCTCTTTATAAGTTTTGGAAAAGGTAGGAAATGCTTACTATAACAAAGATTAAAAAGAAGAGAGGCGCCAATGAAGCTCATTGCAAATTTCAAGCCGGAAAAAAGGAAAAAATGTTGTATGAAAAATAAGTGCATTTTTTGCATTGCTAAAAAACACTCCTAGATACCTATTACCATTCGGAAAATTGAGTACTAAATCGTTGTAGTTTGATAAATTTTATAGACTTTTGTGAATGCTAATTAAAACAACAATTTTTTAGAAATCAAAAAGCTGCTTTAATGACTTTACTCAACTATAACCCAAAATGGATCTATAACACAAATCATAATTAAACAAAAGAATCAACAACCTAATCCTTAATCTACAAAGGTGATATATATGATTAAACACGAAAAATTAGGTGGAAGAAAAAAATAGAAATTTACCTTAAAATCATGAAAGATGATAAAAATCAAAAACTGTACCTAGGTGAAAATTAGAAATAGGTCAAATTTGTTTCTTCTCAAATTTTTCACCTGCAAAATAACAAAACGGCTGTTAAAATCAAAAGCGGATCTGTTACTACCAAAAGAATAGATAGGGAGCAAGAAAAAAAGGATTTGTTGTAAAAGAAATTACATGAGTTTATCTACATAAGCAGCATTAATGAAGAAGAGGGATTACAAATGGAAAGACATAATTACTATGGCTCGAACACAATGGACAGAGAGAATGAGATGGGGAGAGAGTGGGATATAGATGGGTCATGGATGAATATTTGTTGTGCTAAGAATGGTGTTTTCTTCGTCTTCAAGCAAATAAATAATTGTCACGTGCTAAATAAGTTTTAAAATTAAAAAATAATTATTATCGCTTTATAAACATGTGACAAGTATTTATTTACAGAAATATGATGAACACACTATTTTCGAGACATCAAATTTTCATTTGGATCGAGAGATAGGGTGAAATAGCGTGGTTGCTATGTGGTGGTTTTTTTTTTTTTGGAGGGGGCTAATATGCCAAGATTTTTATCATTAGACCGCGTTCAAATAAAATCTTTTTAGAGGTGGAACTTTTAATTATAGTGGCAATAAAAAATCTGTACTCCATACGAATTTTTAAAAAGTATGAATAATAATTAACCTTCAAATTTTTTCAGCAGATAAAATCGCTACAGTAGCCAAAAATTGTGTATATGGATGATTCCGAAAACAACTCAAAAAAGGAAATATAAAAATCTACCTTGATTCTTTATTTAGCTTCACATATCTGTCGAAAAACCATAACGAAATCCAAGTATGTAGTTCTTGCTATTATTATTTTATTTTTTCACACTTCATTATTATTTGCCTACGTATAGGTGACGTGAAACAAACTTTCATTAACAATAATTATTATACATATATGAATAGTATAAAAAATCGTCTTCCTCACCACGTGTATGCACACATTTAATGGAGCTTTGATTATCCAAAAAGATCATTATCGAGAGAGATACGTTACGATAATAAGTCAACAATAATCTTTAAAGATACATACATGGCTCCAAAAGTATTATAATAATTTTTACTGTAGTCTTTCCTTGCGCACCGCCAACATTTTTGAGTGAGCGATTGATGAATTATTGGATTATAATGTCTTTGTAGCCCATAACATAACACCAACTTCCCACGTATATGCTGATTTTGTTGTAAGACAGCCTATTAATCTAATGGATTGTGTGACTTCGTGCGAGCAATAATGTCGTCACAAATTTAACGTTATAATTCAGCTTTGGCCACAAAGTTTGAAAATAAAGTTATATATGTGTCGGCCTTACCTACTAGTATTAAGCGTATTAATATATATATATGTATTATATATTTCAAAAGAGGAAGATGTGCCACATGAGCTTCAAGAAAGGTTTTTTCATATCTAATTTTCTCTAAGTTTGAAGTGGTATATATGAAAAATAAGGCACTCATAAATAATTGAAGGAGATCTCGAATCATAAGGATTCCGTCATGATCAGTTGAGTGCTAGTGGGGAAAAACTTGCGGTAATTCTTGTATTGACGACTTTTAGAGAAGATTCAAGATTTATCATTGAGTCTTATACAAAGTAATAGGTTTATCTTAAAAGTCATAAGTGTGGTAGACTAAAAAAGTGGTAGATATGATAGATTATGTTAAAATGTAGTAGATAATAGGTTAAAAAAGTAGTAGGTATGGTGGATCGCGACTTGACTCAAGCAAGTCTCCTTGCTAGCATATTAAACGAGTGTGTATGTGCAACTTAAAATATTTCCTTTTCGAGCTAGTTAATGGTTTGTTTAAATGGCCTGTTTTTCATCTGTATTAGAATTTGTATTGAAATGATTTATATAAATATGCCCAATTTGTATTTATATTTGATCTTTTCATAAAAACTGCTAGCTTTTTTTTTTTTATCTGTATCTATTTCTTGATAAACAATTTGTTAGAAAAAAATTTAAAAAAAGTATCTGTATCTATAAAAAAAAAGCGCGCTAAACAAACCCTTAGAGTTATACCTTTGTAGCTTTATATATATATATACACACGCACTATCTTATAATAATGGATGGGTAAAATGAGAGAGATGATTATGCAGAAATGGAGAGAAACTTGACAGTCAAGGAAAGTAACCACTCTTAATTTCTAGGTTTATTATCAATTTTATGCCTTATTATTATAAATAACCCGGTTTGGTTGATAATCAAATTCATCATTGTGTTTATTTATTACTATTGAAACAATCATTTGATTGCAAAAAATTATACCATATGTTGTCTATAATTCATAGATACGAAATATATTGGGAATTTCTATTCTTTTATTCATATGAAGAATTACTATTTCTTCGGAATGTAACTTGTATTCCAAAACACACTAAATAATTTTCCTTTGCTAGACTTTTACTGTTCTCAACCTCAACGTATGAACATCCATTTTTTCAAGTAGTATCTAAACAACAAATGTAATACTTCCAATAATCTTGTCATCATTGTCATGTGCTAATCAAAAGCAACGAACTGTTACTAAAGCAGGAGACTTTCCATTCTTTTGAAATTTGAGGAGAGGGGGATGAACAGACACATTAGTCGTTTTCGCAGCCATATATACATTGTTTCCGTGAAAAATTGTAGGTGGCAATTGGAAGCAAAGATAAAACATTGCTTGGGTATTTTAAGTTCACTATTACGTAGATATAGGACATAAATATCGATAAAATTTTTTATTTATATTATAATATATATAATATGGGCAATAATTATTTTTTTAAAAGTTTAAATTCTACAACTATATCATAATTTTTTTTTTAGTTCATATCAATTGTATTTATGTATATATTTATATGTGTGTGTGTGTGTGTAATAGATATCGACAATCAAAGACATTAATGTAGCTTTTGACTTTGGGGATGTAAAAGTGGAAGACAGACAATTGTCCACGGGAGGATAGAAAAAAATATGACAATTAAGGGTTTTATGGTTGACCGACTCTTTGAGTGACAAGATATCACATTGCTTTTAATTGCATGTGATTGAAGTTGAATAAAGTTTTTCTTCTTTCTCTTTCTGGTTATGCAATCTGATTTCTATTCTCTCATTAGTTGGATTCAGACTTAAATCATTGGAAATTAGAGACTCGGCTTCAACAGACGGTTGATGATAGCGGGCATCGAAAAAGGGTTTAGTAGTATTTATGTATTAAGTAGATTTATTAATAAATACTTGTTGGTTTTTTTGACCACTTCTTAATACATAAAGCATATAAATACCATTATATCAATGAAAATATTATTTTATTATTATTATATTATTATAATTTGTAAGTTAGGGCGACCAATTAAGTCAAGGTGTCGAAACGTTAACCCATATTACAAATTAACTTCAATTAATAAGTAAACAAACCAAATTTCGGGGAAAAAAGGAAAAAAGAAGAAGAAAAAGAGTAGACAAATCAATTTTATTATGGAGGAAAAAATTACATTTATTTTGAATATTTAGCCTCGACTTATTTAAAAATTATCAAATTTGAGCTCGAGTAGACATGAGATATTTTTATTGAATCTCAAATTGAGGTTTAATTTTGTATATTTAGTTAATCCAAATTTTATGTAAGATCGTGCGGAGCTTGATTTGTTTAGCTTGCACTCGAGTAGCTGATGGCCATAAAAATAAAATAAATTCAAAAAGTTACATGTAGAACATAAATAAATGTATACGGTAATAAATGAGTAGATGATGTATAAATATTAAGTTTATATATAATATATATATATTATTTAGAGTTTAGCTTTTTGATTTAATTATATTTTTCTATTATATAATGTGTAATGAATAATATGTATGTATACATATACAGCCAATAAGAGTATTTTGTTTTTGCTTATATTCTAAATAAGTCCGCTCTTGAGTTTAGCTTGAGTTTAGATAGGATCTCAAACTCGACTTATTTAAATAAATAAATCATACTTTGGGCTTAACTACGATATTGTTACTAAACAAACTTGAGTTGAGACAAATTAATTAAAGTGAGTTGAATTCTGATGAGCAATTAAACTTATTTAAAACTTTAAATTTCAGCCATTATCAATAGTTATATCTCTTTTGAGGAGGGGAAAAAAGTTACATCTCTTTTTTTTTTTTTTAATAGTTTATGAGATACGTGTCTACAGGAAGAAATTTAGTGTCCATATATGCTTTGCATTAGTAATATAAGACAATAATTTACAGCAAATTTAAAAATTTTGTGTAGAAATGAAGCTTTCGTTCTTTGAATACAAAAGATTTTACACAAATGCATCAAATTTCTGAAATATCGTTATCACCCTTGAAAAATATATTTACGTCATTTTTTCTCCTAACAATACCAGGTTAATCTTAGTGTGATTATCATTTTGGAAATCAATTGAGTATCATTTTTAACCTATATTAATCAATGAGCATTAACTAAATTGATAAAAGACCTCTAAATCGTATTATAAAATGACAAAAAAAACATAAATAAATTTTGTATTTACTCAAAAGATTGACCAGGTATCCCATTTTGAAGACAAAGTTTTATATATCAATACATTTTAAAAGATGTGTCTAGATATGTAGCGCCTTATTAAATTCATATAAACTTAATTATGACACACATTGAAATATCCTAAGTAATAAAAATTTAACGAAATGATAAAAGGGTTTATTTGATTTATAAAAATAGGGACAAAACGAGCAAGCAATATTAAAATTTAAAAAGAGCCATGGTTTAACAAATTGATAATAATATTGGAGACCAATAACCATCATCACTTTCATCCTCGTACTATCTTTGTAGAAAAACTTCCTTCCTCTTTCAACAATGGCTATGAATCTTGAAAGTTTGTAAAATTTTTCAATAGTACATAAATCCCTTCTTTCTTTTTTTCACCATTTCCGATAAAAGTGACTGTTTGGAAGTTGAATTCTTGTAGTTCTTAGAAATTTTGTGATCTATAGGAAGTAATGTGATTTAGGAGAAATTCTAAGAAATCTCAAAAAGGAAAAGATTTGGAAAATAGAAGACGAAAGATTAACTGAATACATAATAAGGTACTAGGATTGTCAATGCAAGTTTTAATCTTTTAAGTTTGAGATTCATTAAGATGGATGAACTAGTGTATAAAAAAATGTAACTAAGTTTCATGTTGAATTTTGGAAGAGAAAACAAGGTTGGAACTCACAAAATTTATTTTTTTCCTTCATCCGTGTTTAACTGACTTGGATCGTGTTTGCACCCTTGTTAAACTCTATTGTGCAATTTTTTTTGTGGTTCTATGCTTATAAGAGTAAGAGTAAGAGTTAAATATAAAATATGGGTGGAAGAGTGATTTAATGTTCTTTATTTGCAAAGAGGATTCAATTGATATCTAGTAAGTTTTCAAGAGTTATAATCTAGAATTTCTATGTTTAATGTAATGTTTGTATGTAGTTTGAGTCGGATTTACATTTTAAAAGATGTGTAAGCAATGGTTTGTTGTGAGTTTGACATTTAAGATGAAAATATGGTGTTTCAAATTTGTAGCATTAAGGAAAACTTTCTTGTAGGCTAATACAAATTTCAACACGATTGTATTTAGTTGGTGTTAAGCCTCTTATCTCAACATGGTTCATTAGCATGGACATGTTTATGTTGTGTTTAGTCTCTAATTTGAACATAACCCTCTAACATAGTTGTGTTTAGTATATGACCTCAAGCATGGTCATGTTCAGGTTGTTTTAATATAGGTTTTTCAGAACTACTAAAATTCTCATCTAGAGCGGATGAAGCCTGTTTAAATTCTTTCTTTAAGTATGTTAAAGTATCAAATTATCATAACAAAACTTTAGATAGGAAAAATCCGTAAAAACATGTTTCAGATACCAAATTATTTAAAACCAAACTTCAGGTACCTAATTGAACTTTTTGCGAAAGTTTAACTATCATTTTTGACATTATCCATATATTAAATAACCAAAACATAACCATAATTTAATTTATAAAAATTATGTAAAACAAGTATGTAATAAATGAAATCGGAGGATAAAGGAGGATTCTAAATGCCTTTTAAATTACTTCTTATATCATATTGTAGGATTAATGTAGCTTTTGTTATGTTTCGAGGCAATGTTTTAAGTGTGTATATACCTTGTTTATTGTTTGTGCATGGTTAGGATAGAATTCTAAATTGACCAATGGAATACTTAGACATAATATTTGTTTGTTACATGTACTTAACTATGGTTGGTGGATCAAGAGTATTCATGATTCTAACGTAGCATCCTAATGATCCTTGTGTGATGCTGTCCCTATATGGACTTGCACTTGCATAAAATTTAGGTAAATTTAGATGACTCAGGGATTCATAAATGTTGGGAATTACCTAATATTGTATATATGTATTATTATGTTTATGTGTGGTGGATATCAAGTTATCCTTCTATGTTGTTTGCCTAACTTAAACCAAAGAAAATAAAATGTTGGTTGTTAATCAATTGTATGTCTGCATTCAAATGTGTTGTTATTTGATCACATGCTTATGTCAGTGGTATATATAACTAGGCTCCAACTGTTTCCTTCATTTCTTTTCGAGTATAGGTAATATGCTATCATCTACAAAATGAAGTTTACAACCAACTAATGAATACTAAGGGTAATGCTAGAATTGTTAAGACTCAAGAAGATCTATAATTGGTTAGACATTAATATAAAATGTAATGGATCAAGGATCTAAGTTATTATGTTGCTTAATAAGTTCTTAATTAAGTATTGACCCCTCATGATTTTTTCATTATGTATTTGACTTTCTGTGCAATAGTTAGACTCAATTAGTGACCAATACACCCATAGCACAACCATTACAGTGCACATAACATAACAAGTTTCGAGCCTTAGTATATCTATATTTAATGGGTAAAATTAAAATCGAAATGTCACAATATTTAGGAATAAATTCATTTAAGATCACAATATTTCGAATGGTTACAAAAAGATCACAATATTTTATGTGGTTAAAAAGAGCTCATAACGTTTAGAAAAGTGAGTCAATTGAGGTCGTATTAACACGTGCTAAATTTTTTAAGTTTTAATATTTCTCTTATTGACAAGTGTTAATAATAATCTCAATTGGCATACTTTTTTAAACATTATGACATTTTTTTAGCCTATTCAAAATGTTGTGTCATTCCGATATTATTTACTCTATATTTAATATATACATGTAGTGAATTATACTCACCCTTATATTTAAAACATTACATTGTCGCTCGCATAAGGAGTCCAGCCTAAATTGTGAATAGACTTAAAGTTTCAAAAATCATAAATCCATTTCAACTCTCTAAAATATTTATGTATAATATACACATATATATTGATGATAATTACTATCGATTTTTTTTCATTCAATCCAACGTCATCTAGGTAGTGAACAGAAATTTAGAAATACACAACTATCATTTGAATTAGGTGATATCGTTATCAAAATTTCATATCTGCTTTATTGGTACTCTTAAGTCTGAGTGAGGAAGATTACTTGTAATTTTGCAATGAAAACATTAATAATAATTGAATAAAAATTATATACCCCACCAAAAAATTCATAGAGCTTTGGTGAACGTATATCTGCTCGAATTGATGGATCATTTGTACGCAAAACTGAACCCCACTTGATTTTTGAGTAAGCCACAGCATGGCCTAATATTATATTCTGAATTATAATTTTTAAAAAAAGAAACTTTTTTTTTTTCTTTTTTTTAAAATTTTTTTCCTGGACCTTGAAACAACCTACAAAAAAAGCAACCATGATTAAAGCTTTCAAGTCAATATATCGTCGATACATGCCTATCGAGGACTGCCATTATTACAGGGCAAAGATATGGACTTCAAATTCAGTTTGTGGGCATGTTTTCAAAATGCTTTGAACACGAAATTTTCATTTTGGTTGTCTTGTGGCTCTAGATATATCATGAAACCTAAACCTAATATCTGCTACGACCTGACTAGGAAATGTTTGAAAATGACATATATTTTGGGCGGCTCATGATAATAGCTCAAGCTGTGATTTTTTGGCACTTAAATAAAACAAAAAAAGAACATGAAGTTGCAGAAGGGGGAGGGGAGAGAGAGAGCGAACGCCAATTAACTTTTTTAACATGTCTACAAATTAACATAAACATCCAAATAAATAGGTAAGGTCCCATCACAAAGAAATATGAAAGTACGATACCAACCGTTCAAGTTTTTATATATTATTTTTTTTGGCCGAAAGTTTTTTATATTAATAATTGAAATATTTTAGTAGCTATCACCATTGCACTGGAATTCCGATATACGATGGAAAAATCTATGGGATTTTGATGTTTGAGCAAAGGAAATCTCAGTCTCATAAATTTTTCCAATAATACTTTGAATCGTATTCAATAAAGTAGTAATGGTTCGGCCAAAAAAAAAAAAAAAAAGTAGTAATGAGAATAAACTTTTCTATTCAGATGAAAACTTAAGAGATGAGACTGCGGATAATCCTAAGAACCTAGCCATATAAAGCTTTACATAGGGTTATGTAAAGGGTAGGGATTTGAATTTTCGAAACCTATATATTTTAGCAGATGAAGTATAGATTAGCATTTTATCCATCCTAAAATCGTCTTAAAGCAACCATCCATGTATGCCACTATGGTTGATTCCAGTGTATTAGTATTTGCTTACTCCCTAAAGAAGAGAGAAAATTTTCATGGTACTATTATTAATTTTGATGGAATCGATCTCATCATCATTCAACGGCTCACACTAATCTAATCGTGATTGAATCCCTAAAATAATTGATATTTGATTTATTATATATATATTAACAATTAGATTGTTGACGAACAGTCTCGGCTCCTAAAGAAAATAATTTGTATAAGTTTTATAAGTGCCACGTTTGATATCTGGATTTCATCCCTTTTTCCATTTCACTACCTCAAATTTTAATTTGTAGCATTGAACTTTTCAAAGTCATTTATAATATCTACACTAACTTTCTTTGAATAGTTAAGGATCTGTTTAAATGGTCTGTTTTTCATCTATATCTATTTCTGTATCGAAACGATATGTGTAAATATATCTGATTTGTATTTATATTTTATATATATTTGATTTTTTCACGAGAACTGCCAACTTTTTTTTATTTATATATGTTTTTTTAATAAAAAATTTATTAGAAAAAAGATTGAAAAAAGTGTCTATATCTACCTAAAAAAGCTAAACAAACATAATTTGTAGATAATAATTGACAAACTTCATATAATTAACTACAAAAATAGATAAAATTCAAATTATTTAATGCAAAACTATTCAGTTCAAGGGTCTAGTTGATGTTTTTTAAATTTTAGGTAGTTAATGTTAGAATCAAAGAAGTTTATATTCTACATTCGACATCCACTCTAAATTATTTTTATTATTTTTGAATATTGTCATAAGTTTTAGGTATTGAATGTAGAGTTGTGACGGATTCTAAGGTTCTACTAAAATTCATTTTAAATTGGTAATTCTTCTTGACTGACGCAACCAATTAGTATATCCAAGTATTGTTATAATTTTAGTGAAAGAATGATTTAATTTTATTATAATACAAAAGGTAAATGCTAAGTATTGTTTAATTTAAGTGAATGTATATCCATTTAATTTTATTATAATACAAAAAATAAGTAAATTAAAACACATATCAACTTCTTCTTCTTCTTCTTCTATCTTTTTTTTTTTTTTTCAATATTATGATTTACAACCAAAGAGAAAATATCTTTATTTTAAAAAGTAATACCAATGAATCATAGGACCATTAATCATCAACCTATTTCAATGCCGTATAATCAATATACTTAAAAGGTTTAAAGTAGATACAAGAAGCGACAAGAGGATGGCGGTCCCAAACTTTATCAAAAACCGACACCTACTAGCTAGGGACGTAGAGTTTTTTTATGATGCTCGCGTTATACCTTTTTCAAGAAGGAAGGAAGGAACGGTAGCATGATGTAGTCACATAATACATTTGCCACTATAAGAAATTTTGGCTTTAGAGACAAAAAATTCTGTCTCTGAAAGTGAAAAATCTGTCTCTAAAGACTTTCAGAGACAGAATTTCCGTCGCAAATTTCTGTTTCAAAATCATCGTCGCTAATTCTTTTAGAGACAGATTTATTTTCCGTCGTAAATTTGCTACGGAATTTCTGTCGCAAATTTGTCTCTGTTTTATAATTAGTTATTTTTAAATATCCAATTAGTAAATATTAAATAAAATTATTCCGTCGCAAATTTGTCTCTGATTCTAAGACAAATTATTAAAAAAATACACATTTGCCTCTTATTTATCCTTCCCAGGAGGTCACCCATCATAGAATGCTACATACTAAGCACACTTAACATTGAAGTTTTCACAAGCACTAAACCGATAAAACCAATTCGTATCTTCATGATAAAGTTCCACTACTGTTTATTTAAGAGATACCACAATTACAATATTATAACTATAAAACATTTTATATATCTTTTATAGTTTATTTTTATTTTATAATTTCACTTTACATATTTATTAAGGATTTTTCATTAATATTTTATTAAAATATATATAAAATTAATATATACAATGTTTACATTTTATAATAATTATTTTAAATTATATATTTATTATAAATATATAATATTTTCAGTAGTATATTAAATTTTTTTTTTCAAATATGATATTATTATTAAAAAATATTATATATTATGTAAATATAAATAATGTTATACATATAAATTTATATATATATTTAATGATATATAATATAATTATACTTTTTACATTAGTTATTTAATATTTTTATTAAATTAATAAATTATAATTTTAATTAATGTGTTTATTTTTTTATTTCATTTTTGTTGCACTTAATAAATTATAATATAATGTAAACAATATAAAAAATATATTTTTCATTATTATATTAATAAAATAATTTATAATACCAATTTAAATATATTTAACTAATTATATTATATATTAGATATTTTATTACTTAAATATACTAATTTTTACATAGTATATTATTTTTTCCCCAAATATGTTATTATATTTTAAATAAAATATAGTATGTAAATATAATTATGTAAGATATATATAATAAATTTTTTTATATTAAAAAATATGAATAGTCATAATAAATTATAATAAAAATTATAAATAATATGAATATATATATTTTATTAATATATTATTAAAATATAAATATATTATATATATATGTATATGTTTAAATATATTAAGTTTACATTTTATATTAATTATTTTATTTTACATATATTATTATTGAAATATACTTTATTTTTAATTAGTATTTTATGATATTACTTGCATATAACATATTATATTATTATTATACACTATTTTATTAAGTTGTATAATTTGAGTTTTTATATAAGTTATTATGTAAAACAATATATAATAAGATATAAATATAATATTTATGTTTTAAGTACTATTTTTAATTTATACTTTATATATATAAATGTAATGTAATGTTAAATATATTATAAATAAAATATATAAATTAGTTGTAAAATAACAAATGATTATACATATTATTAATATAATAAAATTAATTTACAAATATATATACGTCTTTATTATAAATGCACATTTAGATATATTATATTAGATATGTATAATTTAAAATAAATTTTAAACATAATTATTTTATATACATATATTAATAGTTTAGTTTAGAGACAAATTTGCAACAGAATTTAAAAAATAGAAATTGGCGTTAAAATAATTTATTTCCCTCTAAAATCAGAGACAAATTTGCAACGGAAAAATTTTCGTCGCAAACCAATGTGTAATCCGTCGCAAATTCCGTCGCAAAAGCATATAAAAATTAGAAAGATTATTCATAATTCATGTCATCATAAATCCATCGCAAATCTGTCTCTAATTCATTTTTTTAGAGACAGAAATTTTCTGTCGCAAAATTTTCTGTCTCTAAAGGCTAGTTTTCTAGTAGTGCAATGGATTGCTCTACACTTCTTGCGGATATTTATATATTCTAGTGTACTCTGCGAGAACATTTATGATTCCGTGATGAGACTTAATCATTATTAATATCAAAATTAAATTGATTATAAAAATTAATATAAAAAAATTTAATTATAATTAAAAAAAATCTTAACGATTAATTGATGCGATCGTTCCCATCGTAACTATCATGGTATCATCGAATCTTACTATATCTGCAAGCAAAGTACATATGCAAAATGTATGAAAGTGCAATATGTATATGTATATATATATATAAATATATGATAAAATTTGACTCCTTTAGTGGTTGTCAAATTATTTAAAAGAAATACATTTGATTTTCGGGAATTAAAAATATAAGTTCTCGTTTTATTGGATGGTTGTAGACATATCACATTCATATTAAAAAAGGTTAATTACAAAAACCTTATATGTTATTTTGATCAATTTGTAAATATGTGACTCGTGCTAATTTTGTTGATAAATAGATGACTTGAATTTCACATAAAAGTGTAAATATAATTTTAATATATTAAAAAGATATGTTTAGAGTTTTATTGATCTAAAAAATTACTTTAATAAAAAATATTATAAAATAAAATTAAATAAATAAAATATTAAAAATTACTTTTAAAAATGAGAAAATTAAAAAAAATTAAAATTAATTTTATAATCAATAAAATATTGACACAGGTTATTCTAAATTTATTAAATAATATCAACACTTTTGTATAAAACTCAGGTCACTTATTTTTAAAAAATTAACACAAGTTATATATTTATAAATTGATCAAAACACATATAAGGTTTTTATAATTAACCCTTGCAAAAATTGAGATATAACCTTATTTGTGTTTTCAGATTTATAAGCTATATTTTGGATTAGTACATTATAGTTAAAAAATAATAAGTAAAAAAAAAAGAAAAGGGGGGAAAAAAAAAAAAGAAACCTGTCGATCATTGAGATGCTGAATGTATTTATTGTGCCAGCTTAATAAATAAGAAACCATGATAAGTTTCCCTATCAATTATAGAGAGTTCAAGCTTCATCTGCTTTGCCAATTAATTACATAAATGAAATTGATTTAGATTTATAAGCAACCTAAAATCTTTTATAAGTAGAATAATTAGTATTTTAAAATTTAAATAATTAATTGCAAAAAAATTAATAAATTGAGGGACAATATATTATAGATTCATAATCACCAACTTTACTTGAAAAGCAATGGCAATATAAAACGTGAAAACAGAAAATTTATAGATCTGACGTTGTCGAGTCTCTTTTTCTCTGAGGTCGGCCCCAGCAGATCCCTGAAGTCATGTGACATACACATATATAATATTAATGGGAATTCTAGATGGCATACGTGGACACAGAAATCCTAAACTGACGCCTTTTTATCATTTTCTCTGGAATTGGAAAGTCAAACGTCAATATCTTCCCAACCATGGAAATGGAAAAGTCAAAGCTCCATATGAAAAGGCTTGATTCTTTAGTTTTTTAGAATGTCTTTGTTTGATGCTCTTCTAGTAATTTTATTATTATATTTCATCATTTCTAAATTAATATTTATAAAAAATAAATGGATAATAAATTAATAATTTTCTTAAATAATCAAATTAATATGATATAAATATGTTATAAATAAATTATAAATATATATTCAACAATCTAATATTATTGTATCTTAAACTCCTAAAATACAAAAAAAATGTATAAACCTTTGAATTTTGAAACCGAAGCTTTTATTGATGGTAGAGTAGTCGCAGCCGCAATAATTGTCCGACTTTTTGTATCAATCTTAACCAACTTCTGACGCTTCTGCGCTTTGCGAGCAGTCATGGAACGATGTTCATACGATCCATGGTTCGTTAATTATAGGAATGGATCATCCTCTTAAAGTAAGTCCGGCCGTCGTGATCTATTAAGTATTTCTGCTGGAGGATCACGTTTAAATATAAATTTCAACCGTTAAATATGGATGGGATCATTCCTATTTAAAATATAATAATGGATCCTTAAAAATTTTCCACAATGCTAATATCTGAATGGTCTTGGTAGGAACGGTCTTAAATTGCTGTACTCCCGATTACTTGTATCCCTTATTTGATTTATTTTTATATATACGGAATAATGTAATATCAATTGGTATATTTTATAGTGGAAAATATTTCTTTAATTTTTACCGATATTATTTATAATTAAAGTTTGTAGATCTATTAAATATTATAGAAATATCAAAAGGTTGTAAGTTTATATATATATATATATATGTATGTATTGAAACTATAACTTTGGGAAGGGGGATCGAAGTCAGATCAATTACGGTGAAACCCGCGTGCATGTCACTCAATTATAAATGTCTAGCCAAAAAGTTATTGTATTGATGGTTCTTTTAGTAACAAGTGCCTAGAAAATAAAAGTGATATAGATGATTATATACAATAACTGTGGAAGTAAAATTTCCTCATAGCAAAATACCAGAAAAGGTGGTTCTTCAGATTCATTTTATATATAATCAAAATCTTAAAATTTTCAAATATTATCATAGTGATTATTATTATATTATTGACTTTGGTAATGCTGAAAGAAGATAACGTAGCAAACCAATAAATATTGGACAGTGATAGCATTAAACCATTGCAAGAAGTATCGAGAAATTAACATTCCCTCATTATTCATGATGGTGATTGCCACTATTATTAGTCGCCATTGACAATTGTTTTCGTTTATCTAACCAGTTATCATTACAAGTCCACTAATTTTAATCTCTAAAAGCTATTAAAATAATTTAACAACCATCAAGTTTTAATTATTAAAAAAAAAAAATATTCGAAAACAATTATTTGCAATCGCTTAGGACTACAAAATTCTCTTTTTCTAACAATTATAATCTCATGAAGAGATGTGGTGGTAAAAGTGCGATTGGAGAGATATATACTTTTTGTTTTGCATCACAATTAGAAATATATTTGTCTATTTCGTTATATTGTAAAAAGAAAAATTGTAACTATGATAATTTGATATGTGAAATAATTATATCATCGATATAAAAGTAAACTTTAAAATTTAAAAATTACATGAAAAATTTTCTGATCAGTATTTTTCTTAATATTAAACTAATCTCCCTGTTGTACAATAATACAACATCTAATATAAATATTTCAATATTTAGTTTACTATCATATATAAAGATCATAATCTGTCATATTTAATGTAAGTTGATAATTTGCATTAATTGATTTCGGGAAATGATTTGTAAACCCCATTTACCATGTTTGCAATTCCAACAGTGAAAATAAAAGTGAATATAATATATTCAAATATCACTTTTAGATATGTATAGATGGCATAGTACTATTAAGGTCAACGAATTATTGAGGAAAATACAAGGTATTTTTTACTAGTGACTTATAATTATTAACATCAGCACCCATCTCACAAATGAAATGGATCAAATTTAAATTCATCTTTCCTTATAATAATAATAATAATAATAATAATAATAATAATAATAATAATAATAATAATAAAATAATAATAAGAACATTTTTTTAGTAATGTATCAAACTAAAGAATTTATACTTGTTTATTTTGCCATGTGGAATATAGAATTGATTCCTATTTAACATAAATGTAATAGTATGCAACAACTATATAATATTCATTTAGTGTAAAAAAAAATAATTAATTATTAAAATAAAAGTAATATATATATAAATAATATATATCCCTTATCTAGAACAATTATATAGATATATATTTTTGAGATAAGATAATTTATAATAAAATTAAAAAATAAATATTAAATGATAATTTATAAATATAAATATGAAGTATTGTTTATTATTTTATGTATATAAATTGTTATTCTTTTTAAATGAACTATACAATAGGAAGAGGTAATGTATCGACCTACTATTCCCCTTCATATATCGATATAATTTGGTTATCTGGCTTTAAAACTTCGCCACCAAGAAAGAAAGATCGGTTTGGAATTTTGCTCCGCGTGTCCTCCTACTTTTGGAGACTTCTTCGGGCTTCAGTTCTATTTATACCAACTCCTTCACGTCTCCACTATCTTTTTAATTTTTTCTTCATATCTTGTCTTCTCCTTCAACAAACGTTAATATTTCTCTTCAACTTCTGATATCATCTTCCTCACAAGTCCAAATATCACCTTTTTCTCAAACTGAGTTCTGATTGCTTAACTTCTTTTATAAACCATATTATTATTATTGGTTTTTTCAACAACTCATTTTTCCAATGAAGAACGGCGAGGGGCCACCATGTTTGAACGCAAAACGACCTTGCCAAATCTCCACCGGCCAACATTTGCTTCCTTCTTACAACATCCCGACGATAATTCCCAAATTACCCCTCCATTTTCTCCACCAGCAACTCACGATGACTACAACTACTACTACTATTCCTCCGACCACCGCACCAGCACTTCCTCCACCGCAAGTCCCACCGGAAACGCCTCCCCGTACTCCATCATGTCTCCGTACTTGAAATCCCCCTGGCTCGTCCCCAATTCCCCTATAACCACTCCGCTTTACGACAGCCCCAGTTTCGCCAAACGCAGCCTCATTGGTTCTCTGGTCAGAAAAGAAGGACATGTGTACTCGCTCGCAGCTTGCAGTGGGCTGCTCTACACTGGATCTGAAAGCAAGAACATAAGGGTGTGGAAGAACATGAAGGAGTTTTCTGGGTTTAAGTCGAACAGTGGATTAGTCAAAGCTATTGCTATCTCGAGTAAGGGTTTGATCTTTACGGGCATCAAGATGGGAAGATCCGAATTTGGAAGAATTCGAGTAAGGACCCGGGTGTGCATAAACGGGTCGGTTCATTGCCCACCACGAAAGATTATTTAATCAGTTCTATTAATCCAAATAATTACGTGGAAGTACGACGACGTATTAAGGTTTTAAGGATTAGGCATTTCGACGCTGTGTCGTGTCTTGCGTTGAACGAGGAGCTGGGTTTGCTGTATTCGGGTTCGTGGGACAGGACAATGAAGGTTTGGAGGTTGTCGGATTTCAAGTGTTTGGAGTCTGTTCACGCGCATGACGATGCGTTGAATGCAATAGCGAGCGGTTTCGATGGGATGGTTTTCACGGGGTCAGCTGATGGCACGATGAAGGTTTGGAGGAGGGAGCTGGTGGGGAGCTCCACGCGCCATGTTATGGTGCAGATTCTGTTGGAGCAGGATAGCGCCGTGACGTCATTGGCGGTCGACCACCAATCCCGCGTGGTTTACTGTGGTTCCTCCGATGGGGTGGTGAATGCTTGGGAGTGCGAAAAGCAGTTCTCTCATTGTGGGACACTCAGGGTCATAGCTTGGCTGTTTTGTGTCTCGCAGCCACCAATATCGGTGGTGGGGTGGATGACATTGGAGGCGGATTGGTGTTCAGTGGAGGAGCTGATAAGAGTATCCGCGTGTGGAGGCGGGAGGGGGGGGTGCATTATTGCATGAGTGTGTTCACGGGGCATGCAGGGCCCATCAAGTGTTTGGCGGTGGAGGAGAGGGAGGCGTCGGAGGACAGTGGCCGAGAGTGGCGGTTGTATAGTGGGAGTTTGGATAAGTCGGTAAAGGTGTGGCGCGTGATGGACCACGCGCGGTATGGGGATGGCAAATTGAGCGATTGGTTTGCAAGGATGGATTTGGCAGGGGGTGCAGGTGGGATGGGATTTCCGCCGTTGAGGGCAGGAGATCATGTGATGAAAGGTGCAGACGTAGACACGCCTTATGATTGGAACGTCTCGAAGTATTCGAAAGAAGCCACGTGAGAAACGAGAACAGGAAAAAACAAACAAAAAAGAATTATTATTACGGATGGAATCCTTATAAATCGAAAGTAACCACATAATATATGGTATTGTTTTATTATCGTCGAGATACATGCATGCCCTTTGCCATATTGTCGGATGGTTTTTAGGAACCTGGTTGGGACAATCTTTGTTGACGGGACAATATAGATGGATAGATAGGTGGGTGGGTACAAAAAAGGGGGAGAGGATGGTCGGTTTGTAATTAAGTTATGAGGACCATTTTGAACCCGAATGATGAGGGAACAAGCCTCTTCCTCAGCTTTGGAATGAAACGGGGACAGTCGAACAAGAACATGACAAACAGATCATATAATAAGAAAAGGACTTGGGAAGTTTTTTTAGTCGTTGTATATTGTTTTGTTGCAACTTGCAGTACACTAGCCTATCTGTACATAAATTTTGCAGTTTGTCCAATTTTATGAAAATCTTGTGATATATATCTTATTGGAATTAATGCAAGAGTAAAGTGGTGCTGTGGAATTAATTCACTGTGTTTAATTTTTGCGTACTATATGATTTATTTTATTTTTCATTCCTGTTAATTTAGGAGCAATGTAGATATATAGACTTTTTCGAACTAATATGTAGAAATTAGAAATCGAAGAAAAAGAGTTACCTTTATATTTATATTTTGATTCAATAAAGATGAATTATAATATTAAGTAGTCCGCTGAATGTTAATTATGGAAATCTTAGCATGTAACGGCATTTTATAAATAATATACTTATTTAGCTAAGTAAGAACCTATTATTATTATTATTATTTGCCATACATTCTTTTGTTCATGTTAGGTGAGCAATTATCGAAAGTAAGGGGTTGATCTAATTAGCATGCACACAACTACTCCTTATTCTATGACCACAAACTCAGTGGCTTGTGGATGACATTTTTGCCAGCTAATTGTTTTAACCAATTTACTTGATCCAAGTTGATTCGTCCAATTCAACTCTGTTGAATTTGGTCTTTTTTTTTTAATCGGTCCAATTTAATTGTGGTTTATCTTGATGTAACCCGATTTATTAATTGACTCTTAATCATCTAGCATGTTTGGATCAAAAACTGAATCGTTACGAGAACATTGGTTTCATATTAATATTATCAGATGTATAAAGCATTTGTCACTGTCGATTCAGGACCGCCCTCGGAGCCAACGGTCCCGACTCAAACGTGCTCGTGAAGATGCCTAAGTGACATATTATTAAGGAAGGAGAAGATAACTGTAAATTAGAAGGACACAGTTCTTCCTAATTCCTATCACCCTTGGTTCTGTGACAATCCGTGATCAACTGGCCATTGAAACACCTCCAGGAGATACACAGCCATGGGCGCCCGTCTTAATTAGTTCAGAATTTATACACAACTTGATGCAAGATATGTATTTGGTAATTTTCATCTCCTCAAATAATTTTACAATATCCAAAGAAAAAAAAAGAAGAAAACCCTTTAGAATATGTAATTATTTATGACAAATATTCAAACTGATTTAAAAAAAATTACTTGAAATTTTAATAACAGTAAGTTTTGACCTTGATATTTCTCGGTCTTTACCGGCTATCGCCAAATTTTTTGACCACTGGTTTATGAATCCAGCATCCATGTTCCTGAATTCAGTGCGCTCATTATGACACCTTTTCGTCCTCTTTTTCATAATCTAGCTTTTGACTGCGCTTGGATGCTTAACATGATTAGGGAGTCGATTTTCATATATATCTAGCCAGCATTCTTCCCCTTGGCGCTTGCTATACCATTGAAACCTATCGAGCATGAGTGCTTAGAGTTCCACATTATTACCTTCTCAGGAATTCCCTACGATGATGTTTAGGTTCCCTACTACATGAGCTAGCTTTTGAAATGTTCCTGACAATGGACATTAGATTTTAAGGATGAGAATTTAAAAAGGCAACATTGAAATCTTAGCTCATGGTCACATAGTCTAGTGATATCCGGTTTAGGTTTTCCTTCTTATGATACCGAGTTCAATTACCCGTATTAGCTTGTGGCTCATCGAAAAAAAAAAAAAAATCAAGACTTATACTACTTCCTTGAAATTGCTAAACCATATCGATTGGACTTTTTAATTACACTGTGTTCGTTAACTTTGATGATTGTGCATTTTTTAATTATTTTTCTAGATACATGTATAGATATATCATAAATATTTACTGTCTTGCAAATAGTATCAAAATCTAGTGTTGGTAAATAAATATTTTATAAACACGTAATCAAAAAAAAAAAAAAAATACTGACAAATATTTATTAGTCGTAGTCGGGACAGAATAGGAACAATATTTCTAGAATAGCAAATTTTCATTTAGATGATAATTGCATCAACAACCCCGTCATTCACCAAATCCAAATTGTGTGGATCCAGTTGTCTATGAGTATTTGGGACGTTGACGTAATATCTATATACATATATGTTCATTTTTTTTAATTTGTACCTTAGCTTAAAAGTTTTATTTTTTGGTGTCATTTCATTATATATTTAATATCCCACGTCTATGTCATTATTTTAAGTTCGCAAAAGTAATAACAATAAATTGGATAAACTTCTTTTAATTTTATCCGCTGCTTGCATGAAATAAGCCAAGCGGATCTTAATGAAGCCAAGATTTCTGTAGAAACACATTGGATGAAATTTTTGCGCTGCAGATGCAGTTTCAGCCATATTGTTGTGGGACTTGATGATCTTATTATGATTCTATATGCTTGTTAAATGTTCGACGGATTAAAGGTTCTGGTATACCTAGCTACTATTTAAAAGTATGCAAGCACACACAGGAAGCACGTGTTTTTTTTTTTCCTTCAAATAATAATATTTAATATAATATTTATATAGTTTTATATTGTAGGATAAGATATTTAATTAGTTTGACTTGTTTTGTTTCATCATATATACTGAAAAATTATTAATTCCAATATTAGTTAATTATTTAATAATTTTTCAGAAGATTTTTGTTATTTTGATGTATTAATTTCTCAACAAATGAGATACTTAAATTTAATTTTTAATAGAAAATTTAGTAGTAAATTACTAAAAAAATTAAATGATTAAATTATTTCTAAATTATGAAGTTATTTAAATTATGAAATTGTCTTTTTAACTTTTAAATTACTAAATAAATTTTAAATTATTTAAATTTATTAAATATTTTTCAATTTACATTTTTTTTCATGTTTAGTCTTTGCTAACTTGTTTTGTTATACTAATAAGTCATATACCCCGATTTTCAACACTATAATCTAATTATAAGGATAAATTGAAAAAGAAAAAAAACGTTTCCATAATAAGAATTTCTTTTTTTTTTTCCATTTTCACATAATTTTTTTTTTCATAAGTAAACAAAGAAAGCCATTACAAAGTTATGTAACCTCCTCAATACCCGTCTCCTGCTCCTAGTCCGCTGTTATAATGCTGGGTGAAGATTTTAAGCTCCTCATCCTCAAGATGTTTTCCTTTCTACTGCCTCCACAACCACGTTTTCTGCTTTGTTCTTCCGTTGGTTCCTCTATTGCTATTTCTTCAAAACTAGTCCCGAATTCACTTTCAACTTCAAGCTCTTCTTCAATTTTATCACCTTTCCTCCTAACATTCTCGTTTTGGCCTCGTTCAACTCTTGTTTTGGAGGATTCATTTTTGTAACCTAGCAACCCAACTTCATCCAAACTCATAAACATAAGCGCTAATCTTTTCCCTTTCGTCACAAATGATTGTCATTCTAGGTTACTCCCTCATGACAAGCCTAGAGATTTCCAAGCATTATGTAAGATATAGTAGTAGGACTACATCACACACACAGCCTTATCGTCATATTTATCAAGAATTGAAATAGACATCTTTGGTTGGTTAGTAATTTGAACCAATTCCCTTGTTATCATCTAGTGAAATAAGGATGGGAATGGGTTGAATTGACAAATTTATCTTGTCCACCATACCCTTAGCGGCAATATTAACACGACATTCATGATTAATAATAACAAGACAAATTGCTCCATTATGAAATTCCGTATGGAATAAATTTTCTACATTCTCATCTTATGGGTGAGCTAGCACTTGCTTTGGATTGTACCACCTTATTCTCCAATAAATTACATGAATATCCTATGATCAAGATAATACATTCTCCCAATTGGTTTTTTTTCCTCCTGTACAATTATGAAATACCTAAAGATCTAAAGTTCTCATGATTAAAAATCAAGTACTTACTAATAGATATGGTATCTTCATGCTCAGATCTATAAGGACTTAATTGTAAATCCCACATTGGCAAACACCTGTTACAACCTCCGCGATAATACCAAGATGACCTAATAAAATCCATATTTGAGTTACACTACAGAATTATCTAAAAAAAATGAAATTTGGAACTTTTTAGATATTTATGTTTTGTAATATTTATGGAATTTTAAGATTTTTCAATGATTTAACGAAATAAAAACAATGATATGAACGAATTGAATTATTGGATATGTATACCAATGATTAATTTGAGCTATTGTTTAATTAAAATCGATATGACAATTGATTCTAACTAAACAAGAAAAAATAATTTTATCTAATTGATAAGACAATGCCGCCACAATTAAATCAAGGAAAGTTGTTGGATGCCACAATTCTGTAAAAATAGATAAGTTCGAAGAAAGAAGAGTAGGAAGATCTCTTTAAGGTTTGTATCATACAAATCTGTATCTACTGAATTATAGTTCGTTATAAACTTATATAAACTACCTTAAGGGCATAAGTATCATATGAAAAAAAATAACACTTTACTGTTATCTCACAAATAAAATAAACATAAAGGAAAATGGCTTATAAAATTTTCATAAAATCTTTAAATTGTGTTAAATGTATTGTAACACACTAATTTTAGGGTCATTTACAACCTGCCACGTGTCCATGTAAGGCTTAGAGCCTGCTATTATCCATCATGACATCGTAATTAGCTCCAAAATCTCTCTTTTATGAATGATTTCAAATAGTATCAAAACACATGCATGAATTCATGAACTATCAGATAAGTACCATCTTATAATCTATATACTTTAATCTAATAGATGGTTTTAGAAAATGGAACTCTACTAATTGTAAGTATTTCAAATTTACCTAATGTTACCAACAAACGGTGCACACATTTTGCTACCTAGCCCAATTATACTTAAATCATTATATGTTCCATGGGAATTTGTCGTCTTCTCTTGGAAATTTCTTCTTCTTGCTTGGAAGTTTCTTCTTACACTTGTGCATCAATTGTTTTGGCTCAATTGCAATCTCCTTTAGAACAAATAATGCAAGAAAATCTTTTTGAGGAGGAGTTCCATATGGAATTTTCTCGAACTACAGCAAGAAAACATCTACACTAAGTAGAGAATGGTTTAGACCATTAGTAAAAATATTCTTCCCTGTACATGGGTACAAGTGATTGTTGTTATCCATGTTCATCTTCATTGACTTGCACTTTCAAAGAACCTTGAATCACCAAAGACTCCTCTTGACTATTATCTATCAATGTTGGCATAGAATCTTCATTTTGTTGCCTACGTTCTATATCAATCTCGTTCTTGACACCACTTTCTTTTTCATCTTGATTTCCAATTATTCTTTCTTTTTCTCTCTCCCTTTTGATCTCTCAATCTTTTCATATTTCTCTTCATATCACACTCTTTTGTTCCTCTTTAGATTTAGATATGGTCTTATCTTCCTTCTCTCCAATTTGTTTTACAAGAATTCTTGGAAACCAAATTTGATGTGGATACAAGATTACCATCTTGTTTATGAACAATCTTTTTAGCTTTCCAAGAACCATTCATGCTAAAATCAAAATTCTCTTCCTCCTCTTCCTCATCCATATGTTTTCTAGATAATTTAGGTTTAGATGGAGATTCAAGATCATCTAATCTCCTATTCAATTTCATAAACTGATCTTGAATAGTTTTCATGAACAATTTCATATCACTCTTTTCTGTATTTTCTCCACACTACTCATTTTTCAAATAGATTTTCTTCTTCCTCAAACAAATCTCAATCAAACCCAAAAAATCACAACTTTTTTTTTTCACAAGAATTTTATTTTTCTGCGAATCAAACAACCAATAATAAAAATAAAGGATAGGATTATGTTCAAGAATCCAAAAGCTCTTATACCAAATGACACGATCTTGTGAACCCTAGGTATAGAAACCCAAGATCCAAGCGATTAACAAAGCAATTCGACCCAAAGATCGTCTTGAAACAAGTAACAGGATAGAAACGTGACCCTAATCAAACTTGTTGATTAGAACCAATGCTATTGAAATTCGAAACCCAACCCCAATCAAACTTGTCGATTGGAACCAAAGTTATCACAATAGGAACTTAACCTTAATCAAACCTGTTCATTAGAACCAAAGCTATCAAAGAAACAGTTCTCATCATAAGAACCAAAGAAACTCTCACACTGGAGAAATCTCTCAAGAGAGAGTTCATTCAACTTATCATGATCATATATGTCCATACAAGGGTTCATATAGGCTTCGTAATAGCCTTGGAAAACAAACAAACAAACAAAGAAAAACAACAGATATTCTAACAGTTAGATCAAACTAGCTTAGGCCAACTGTAAGCTGGCGGCTTATAAGTTAAAGGCCTACGGCCTATAATATATTCATTGGTGGCGTTATCATCAGCCTTAAGAAATTTGATTCTGGTCGCTTGCAAAGCCAGTGGAAAGCTGAAAACTTACCCATATATGCCGGTGGTGTTGGCTTGAAGGCCACCGGCGTTGAAGCTGATGTACAGATCTTGCACGAAGGCTGGCAAATCTTCATGCATGGCTGGCAGCCTAGATCATCTATACTTCCTTATAACATTGATCAACTTGATAGATGTTTTGGAAACTTTTGAATAGCTTCATCCTTTTGAAACTCTATAATCAATCATAAGCTTCATTCATTCGTTTTGATTGTGTTCTATTCTTTATGTGTTTTTTAAAGTTCCAACTCTCTTTGAAAAACTTTAACCTCTCTTGCCGATGTCCTCTGATTCTCATCAGAGACTTTTCTTGTGGCGTTCACTCCCTTGACTTATCAATCAGTTTGCCATCATCGGTTATACGTCTTTGATTATATTAAGGTTCTTGCCTTCATATAGGTAATGGGTCGCGGTTTCCATAAGTTTTTTTAGATGATCTAGGGATTTTGTATTCCATATTTGGATCTTGGGTCTCATCATAGGCTGGTATGGTTCATTTTCTTATCATTACCTCCTTTGCCACGACCGCACATTTTAGATTATTGAGATTTTCAATTGTGGGTCTCTATTTTGTTTTGTGACTGAAGTCATAGAAAGTTGTGGTGAGGTCATATAAGTTGTTTCGGTTTGTGCTTAAAAAGTTAAGTAAAAATGCCATGGTAAATTTCAGGATATTTTTAAAAGTAAAAATAAAATTTAAAATTCTTCAATGTGATATTTATGCACAAAGTAATGAATATTTATGCAAAATCATGTGAACTCACTAATATGACATTTTTCATTGACCTCAATTGAACCCGGTTGACCACTATCCCCCCAGTATGTTTGGATTAACTCCTGGTCTGAGTCTAACAACATTGACATACAATCATCATTACTCAGACCAGACCCATGTTCTCAAAGTCTCCGAGTGGTGTTTGTAGTGGTTAAGCATAGGCTTCACTAATACCGCTTTTATCTTGTGCGTTTTGGAAAAAGGATTTAATAATACTAACATGTTATATTAAGTGATTAGTAATGTAAAAAATTTAGTAATAGTTAGATAAATAATAGTTTCCACAAAAATAAATTAATCTTATATATATATATATATATATATCAATTATGCATAGATGAATCTTTTTTCATATCGTTGGCACAAATACAAAAACATAGGGTAGGTATATTATAGCAACGTCCTCAAGGTAGATAATTGAATAAACGCTCACCATTATCAAATAAATGCTATGCTTCACACGGGTGCTTTTGTGCTATTCCAAAGGCTAAAATTGTTTGGTATTTTATATTTTTTAAGCATTCCACAAAAAGGTAAAATTATTAAAGAACTTTCTAAAAGACTTTTGAGATAAATTAGAGAGATCTTTATTAATGGAGTTATTAAACATTGTCGTGGCATTTTAGGGATACATAAGATTATTAGAGATAAAGAGCTCTTATCAGTCGAAAAGATAAATGTAATCTTTAGAAAAAATGAAAAAAAAAAAGAAGATGACAACTAAATTTACCTAGAAGCCTACATATGTACTTCAAAATCAAGTTAATGCTTGAATATTGCTCAATTGAATGATGATTAGATATCAATATTATTTTAGTTGAAAAAAAAACACTTGTTTAGAAAAATTCAAGATTAAACGAGTTTAATTGAGACCAATTCCAAATTTTGAGCATCTATTTTGAGTTGATTCCAAACTCAAAATTTCAAGCTTAATTAATTTTGAGTCAAGCAATCGAAATGTTGAAATCAAGTTTAAATTTAATTGGAGTATTTATTTGTACCATCTAGCTTTAACTTGTCCATAAAGCTAATTGCATCTTAGTTGGTGATTGTAGCATAGAACCTAATTTGTACACACCTAACTCCTAAGCCTTAAGTTTGTACTTTTTGACTTCAGATTCCTTACAAATTAATACCGCTAAAAGTGCATATGAAATTATCCTATAATATTTTCTTTCATTTATTTATTTATTTTTTATTATAATCATCATCTCAAACACATTACTTTTCCTTCCCAATGAGTGGTCACAGGATCCATTAACCACTTCATTTTGGTTAGGGACATTGTCTCCTCCTCCTTGTTATTATTATTGTTAAGGATCTCTTTGGGTTGTTGAATTTGTGGATCTACGGCCCATAAATTGATGACCCATACTATCCAATGCTGTTCATAAGAGTTTCTTCAGCAAAACAGTGGGCTTTCAATCTTATTTATTATCCAGTATTTTTTTGGGCCGAAAAGCAGTTAACGCCTATCATGTTCTGTAGATCTTAGGGTTAACAAAACCCAAAACTGTACATTAGGTAATTAATTAGCCACACCATCTACTCTTATCATGTCTCCACACCCACCTCCCAAAGATAACGAAGATAATTGTTTTTTTTTTTTTTTTTTTCTGTGCAATTTTATTTGATATGTGTTTCAGATTTAAACCGTTTCGAAGAGCTCATTTTTGATAAATAAAGCAAATAAACTAGCTTTAAAAGTTTTTTTTCCCCCAAAAAAAGCGTTGAATAGATTGAACTCCATTAGTTGAAAAGAAACATAATTTTAGATCATGGGGAAGAGTCTCTGTATCACTCTCTATAGCCTTAATTTCCATTAAATTTGTTTTCTTTTACTTTTTTTTTAATTTTTTTTACATAATCTCATTTGGTAATTAAATCATCAATTTTTTTTTCCATTTTTTTCCACGAACACCAACTACTAAATAGATATTAAACGATGAAACAAAAGGAACTAAACGATGCTTAAAGCAATTTATCAGACAAGCGAGGTACTAATTGAAAGGGCAGTTGGGTCTCGGCAAACCAGTAGTCACCAAGCCGAACGTACATTGCTTTACTGCCTTATCATGGAATTCGATGATTAAAAATTTGTATAATTAATAAAATTTTAAAATAGAATGTATTGGATCTTGTAAAATTATTGCATCGCATTTGAAAAGAAATTTGGTCAGTTAAGCTCACCTACCAAATGAAAAGCTATACACCACTGCAAACTTAAAAATTATTGAAGATAATACACCACACCTGTTGAAAAATATGTCTACCACTTTTAACAAAAAAATTAGAAAAAAAAACATAAAATTACGATCGCTATATTGCATATTGAAGATGCGATACAATAATCTATGCAAGTGTCGCATTTTTAATTTACAATATAGTGATATATTCTGACAAACTTTTGAAAATAGATGTATCATATGTCTAACATGCGATATAGATGAATGTCACATATTCAATATGCAATATACAAAAACCTTATATAGTATGTTAAACATACGATATAACGATGGTGATTATATAATTATTTTTATCTAATTTATATTTATGTAATTTTTTTTAAATGATAATTAAACATAAAATAATCTTCACCACACTAGTAAATACGAAACTCATAAGTTATAAGTAGCTTTCTAAGATAATGGTTGAATTTGTTATTTGATTAATAAAATTTTCGATATGTCAATTCCTATAGCTAATTAATGCTTTATGTAAAAGCAGTTGATTAAACGACTTTATTGTCAAACCTCACAACTATGCCCAATTTATTTCTATCACCCTCAACCAACAGTCATCCTCAAAACATGTAAAGAGTTATTAGTTAAAAGTTTTAAATATTAATGGGTTTTTCCCAACAGCATTAATGTTAATACAATTCATGTTAGGTTTTATTTGTATGAAGTATTTATAACCATTTTAATAGTCGGATAATAAACTGAGTGGCCTCATCAACCAAACCCAAAACATAGGATTAAGAGGGAAAAAAGAAAAAAGAGAGTTTGATCAAGTTTTATTTATTTAAAGCCTATCCATAACCGTGTGAACGTCCGGACTCCTGGTTAACAGACGGCAGAAGTGGGACTCCACACAGAAGGGAAGACTTGACTTTGGGAGTGCTGGCTTGCGTGATTGTTCTGCGGACGACGTGTTGTTTACTCGTTTGGAAAATAGAAAAACGTTAATTAACACGCCATTTGACGAATGTATCTCAACCCAAAGACCCCGGCTTAGGGAAATCAATGCACCAATCCCATTAGCTTTCCAAATTGCTTGCAAGACATTCAATAGTAATCTACTAAAATAAAATTTAAAAATTCTTTCAATTCAGTTAGTAGTATTAGGTAGAAAACAACATTTTTAAATAAATAAAAGCTAATTTATAAGGTTCTTAATGAATACATCAAATTATTCTGATTTTCGGATTACATCCCAACAACTTAAATTTTTTTTTAAAAATCTTTTATCAGAATATTTTTTTGATTACTCCTAGTCAAATCATCCATTGCTAAGTCCAAACTGCATGAGTTATATAAAAAAGGAAGATTTCAATTTGGACCATCTATTATCAAAATTGATTGGATGTTTCTTAATAACAGGTCATTTGATTCGTCCATCTCAACTTCATCCAATGATTAATATCAAGGGCTAAAATCTATATATAGGAGCTTCTTCTTTCTCAAACTTGAGAAAGATTGGAAACATGGCAAGCTTCACATGAATGTCCTTACCGTCAAATCACATATTTCATGGAACAAATTAGGAACAAATCAAAAACATCATATTCAATCCATGTGCTATGAGAATCCGAGTTGTTTGCTCTTCCTCCAACACATCCCTCTATGACATCATTCTATGTGTCATCATATCAAGATTTTTCTAAGATTCATATTCATATGCATTGCAAGTAATTGATCATCAACAATAACCCCCCAAATAGATACTATATATGATAATTATCCTTTACTAATTGATGAACTAACATGCATTGCACACAATCCATCATCAACAATAACCCCCAAATACATAATAAATATGATGATTATCCTTTACTAATTGATGAACTAACATTTAATTTGTTTCATGTATACTTAAAGATTTCTAAACAACTCTACTTTAAATTACTATAAATTTATTTTTTAAGATCCTATCAATTAGCAAACTATTGTTAAAAGGTATTAGAAAGGGAACCAAAAAAAAAAAAAAAAAAAGGAAGAACTTTACACGTTTTCTAACTCTTAAAAAAAAAAAAAAAAAAAGTAGTTTTGATTTGTTTTTTTTCTTTATAAATTTTGATAATTTGGATACCCATCGACATTTTTCTTTTTGTAGGCAAGGTATATGATTTCTATAATGGTAAAAATTAGAATTAAAATTAAAAATTAACATTATTTTAAAGTGTAAAGGAGAAGAGAAGTGAAAGTTCATTTTTGAATGATCTTTGTCTATCTTGTATCCATATTTTAAAGGGGTGAATTACACCAGAAGATCCCAACTTTTGGAAGTAAGTTCATTTAAGATCCCAACGTTTCGAATGGTTAAAAAAAAGTATCAACGTTTAGGACCAAGTTCATTTAAGGTCCCAACATTTGAAAAAGTTGGTCAATTTGGGTCCCCAGTAACACTATCAACTAAAGATAATATTTAATCAAAACTTTAAAGATTTTTCTCTTGTTAACACACGTCCTTAGAAGTTGAGACTTTAAATGAATTTATCTTCAAACGTTGGAACCTCATTTTAACTACTCGAAATATTGGGATCTTAAATAAACTTACCTCTAAATATTGAGACATTCTAGTGTAATTTACCCTATTTTAAAGTGTCAAGCATGGTCGCTTGATTTGCTAATTAAGTGGTGTTACAAATGATTTAATTAGGTATAATAAGAAACTTACTTGAGAAATACAGTGAAGGATCGCCCTTAGAAAGGTATTATTGCAAGTAATGATGCAATAAAATTTGAATTATTCAAAGTCCTTTTTCCTTTGTTGCTTCAAACAGCTATGATTATTTTCTATAGTCGCCACCAATACAATAAAAGTTTAAGTAAAAATAGAAGTCCAACCACTTTTGGTAATGCCGGCCAAGTCCTCGATTGAATTGGTCCTCCACTTAATTTGTGTACATAATGCTTGCAGAAAATGACCGGGGACAACGCTATCTTCTTAATTGTTGTCCAAATTATGGAACAAAGGTAAGATAAACTCATCTAATATCTCTTTTATTGGAAATTTTCTCATCTAAACTTCACCATCAAGATGTTGTTAGAAATATTTGATGTCAAAGCCTGTCTTTTTCTATAAGTTTGCTGATTTGGTACCCCTTACTGTAACATTTCATAATAAACAATGAATGTTTCATAAACTTTTTCATATAAATTTAATTAAATTTAGATGATTGAACGGTCTATAAAAGACTATGCTACAAATAATTGCATAAAATAAAAGAAAAAAAAAAGAAAAGAGAAGGAAAAAAAATAGACACGATTAATCCCAATGTAGGTAGCGAAAAACCCCCTTGGCCTTGGAGTAGGTAAAGAACGACCACAACCATTGTTGGTTTGTGCTATTCAACCACCAAATATGCAGCTCGGATTATTTTACATGAATTATATTAAACACTATATTTGTTAGGTTGTGTTGATGACTATCATGTTCCTTGGTAATTTAAGTAATTTGTGTTGCTGTACTTTGAAAGTGTTTTGAAACGCCACACAATTTTGTGTGTGAGAGCCTTTCATATATATATATATATATATATATGTTTACAGATGGTATAAGAGAATAAATACACATAAATATTAATTACAAAATAAATGAAAGAATCAGCCATTCAAACTCCTATAAATAATTGGTCAAAGGGTGCATTTAATTGAGGGTTAAAGAATGCATTTATGGTACGCCTTAAATTAAGGCAGAGAATCCTCAACACCCCCCTGCAAACTAAGCGTCGGATTTGAGCAGACGTGAAGTTTGGAGCAGAAAAATTGCAAAAGAGGCCGAGGTATACTTTTGGTGAAGATATCAGCAACTTGTAAGTGAGAGGGCACATATTGAGTGCGAAGTTTACCATCAATAACAAGTTCACGAAGAAAATGGTAATCTAACTCGACATGCTTAACTCACTTGTGAGAGATGGGGTTAGAACTCATAAAAAGTGCACTTTTGTTGTCACAGAGAAGAACAAACTGCTGTGGAAGAGAAATTCTAAGGTCACAAAGAAGATGCGTGAGCCAAAGAAGATGCGTGAGCCAAAGAAGTTCAGCGGCAGTGAGAGCGAGGGAACGATACTCAGACTCATAACTTGAACGAGAAACAGTAGGTTGCTTCTTGGCACTCCAAGAAACCAAGTTGTTGCCAAGGAAAATAGAATAACTAAAAGTAGAGCGACGAGTGTCAGGACATTCTGCCTAGTCGGCATTAGAGGAAGCAACTAAAGCACTAGGAGCAACAGATGGACTAAAAGTGAGGCCAAAATGCAGTGTGCCCTTAACATAGCGAAGAATGCGTTTCACAGCAAGAAAATGGTCTTCAGTTGGAGAGTGCAGAAATTGACTGATAGAGTTTACGGCGTAAGCAATATCGAGACACGTGATAGTTAAATATTGGAGAGCACCAACTAGAGAGCGGTAAAAAATGGGATCCGAAAACAGAGGATCGTCAAAAGACAGGTGCTGAGAGACAACCATGGGGGTGTGAACAGGCTTGCTGTCAAGTAACTGAGCTCGTGTGAGAATATCCCGTGCATATTTGAGCTGACTGATAAATAGACCATCAGTGGTGGATGTAGCTTCTAGACCAAGAAAGTAACTAAGAGAACCCAAATCCTTAGTAGCAAACTCAGAATGAAGCTTACGAATAAATCTATCAAGAAGAGAAGAGTTATTGCCTGTAATAATGATGTCATCAACATAAAGGAGCAAATAAATAATGTCAGACTGCTTGTGAAAGACAAAAAGTGATGTGTCGCACTGGAATAAAAACCAAGTTGAATAAGAAAAGAGCTAAGTCGTTGAAACCAGGCACGAGGAGCTTGTTTGAGACCATAAAGAGCTTTCTTCAACTGACAAACATGATTGGGAAAGCGAGGGTCAATATACCCGGGAGGCTGTTCCATAAATATAGGTTCAGTAAGATGACCATTAAGAAACGCATTCTTCACATCAAGTTGGCGGAGAGGCCATTTGTTGGTCACAGCAAGAGAGTACAACACGAATAGTAGCCTTGATAACCGGGCTAAAAGTATCAGTATAGTCGAGACCAGGTACCTGTGTATAGCCTTTGGCAACAAGGCGGGCTTTGAGGCGCTCAATGGATCCATCAGGCAAGTATTTGGTTCGAAACACCCATTTAGAGCCCACAATGTTGGTGTTGGCAGGTCGAGGGACCAAAATCCAAGTACGATTATTTTGCAGGGCTTGAACTTCTTCATCCATAGCAGTGAGCCAAGCAGGATTCTTAGCAGCAGATTTGAATCCTTTGGGCTCAGTGGATGCAAGGAGGGCAGAGAGAAGACTAGAGGAGCCCAAGAGAGCAAGATTTGCCGGTGGCGAGGTTTGAAAATACCAGCTTTGGCTCGTGTAATCATGGGATGAGAGGCCATCGAAGTAGCCGCAGTAGGAGCAGGAATAGGCAGCTCGGTGGGGAGCTCAAGAGAAGCGGAGCTAGGATCTGAGGGTGGCAAAGATGGACCTGCAAGAGAATTATTGGCGTGCAAAGACTCATCCACTGGATCAGTACAAAGACCACACGAGTTAGATCCATTGTGTAATGTGCTGGGGATAGGCGCAGATAAAGATGGAAGCGTGTTTGTAGGGAGAAGACTTGGTTCCAGAAAATTTGAAAAGTGAAGGGACGATATGGATTGAGCCTGGGAGGTATTGAGGAAGGGAAAGTGAGTCTCATCAAATTGAGCATGTCGGGTGAAATAGATCCTAGAGGTGGTGGGGTCAAGACAACGGAACCCTTTATAAGAGGGGCTGTAACCCATAAAAATGCAAGGAATACTGCGGGGGAAAATTTGTTAGACATATAATCACGTAAAAAAGGATAAACACGACAACCAAATGGATGAAAATTTTCATAATTCGGAGAAGAACCATATAGAAGCTCAAAGGGAGACTTTCCTCCAAGAAGTGGTGTTGGCAAACGGTTGATGATGTAGGCCGCAGTGCTAAAGGTCAACCCAAAAGCGAGGGGAGTGTGAGAGTGGAAAAGCAGGGCCAAACGGTTTCAGTCACATGACGGTGTTTTCTTTCTGCGACCGTTTTGGGCGGGAGTATATGGACAGGAAAGTTGATGATGAATGCCAAAAGTATGAAGATGAGTTTTAAAGCAATTGCTAGTAAATTCTGCACCACCGTCACTTTGAAATATTTTTATACGAGCAAATGTTGATTTTCCACAAATTTTTGAAATTGGATAAAAGTATCATAAAAGTCAGATTTGAATTTTAATGGATAAAGCCAAGTGAAACGAGAATAATCATCAATAAATAAAACATAGTAGGCAAAACCCAAATTTGATTTTACGGGTGAAGGACCCCATATATCACAATGAATAAGATCTAAAACATTAGACGATCGACGTTCATTACGAGAATAAGGCAAACGATGATTTTTTGCAAGTTGGCATGTATCACATAATGTAGGAGATGGTAATAAAGTAAGATGAAGCTGTCCTTTTTTATTTAAAAAGGAAATAATAATGGTTTACATGTCCAAGGCGAGCATGCCATAATTCATATGAAGCATGAAGAGATTTATTTTTAAGGACAGAAATAAAAGCGGAATGTCCATCTAGCACATATAAGCCTCCATCTCGTTTATGGTTGCCACCACCCGTCCGTTTGACGATCTGAACAGTGAAAAAATCATTGTAAAAGTAACGGATAACGGAAAATCATGTGTTAATTTACTAATGGACAAAAGATTTTTTGTGAGGTGAGGGACAACTAAAACGTCTAACAGATGAAGATTTGGGGAAGGAGAAATTTGACCAGTGTGGGTAATGGGTAGAGACGCACCATTTCCGACAATCACACAATCCTTACCCGTATAGTTAGTGGATTGGTCCAAAGTGGAGGAAGCTGGAGTCATATGGGCCGAAGCTCCTGTGTCCAAGAACCAGTCGGAAGCGTCACTTCCAGACACAGAGCATGAAGGTGAAGGCTTCGGCAAGTTGTGCTGATTGGTCATGTTGATGCCGATCGTAGCGTTGCCTGCACCGATCAGCATAGTGGCCTTCCAAGCAGATCTGTATGTACGACGACCTTGAGTGGGTTGGGCACGGCCATTTCCATGGCTACGTCTGAAGCAGAGCGGCCACCCCGCGTTGAGAAGATCCTCGGTGAGCGGTGAACGCTGCAACGAAGGTGCCGGAGTCTCAAGAGATTTTTGAAAGAGTTCAAAACTCTCAGCCTTGGATACAAGATCCGGGAAGCAAGGAAGAGGCATTTGCCATCTGGACAGTAGAGAAACTGGAGAAATCGGGTCGAGACCACGAAGAAACCAGTGAACTTTGTCAGTTTCATCAACAGGGACCAATGGCATGAAGTTGATCGCAAACCTTGAAGGCACGGGCAGCATAGGCAGTGACTGGACGAGTGCCACGCTTCATCAATTAGAGGTCATCTTTGAGGCGTATTTCTCGGGCTTTGGAGCGGTGGCTGAAGGTATTTTCGAGAGCGGTCCAGACCTCGGGATGTAGAGAGGCCGACGGCTTCAACCATGGCTTCCTCTGTGAGAGAGGAGAGGAGAAGGCTTAGGAGACATTGATCGGTGGCTTTCCATGCCAAGTGTTTGGCATTTGGTGTTGAAGAGGTAGGAGGATCAAATGGAGGTGGCGGCTCAAGGGTACCATCCACATGACCTAGTAGACCTTGGCTCTCAAGAAGAGGAAGAAGTTGGCTCTTCCATAAGAGGTAGTTAGAGGAGGAGAGTTTGATTGTGACCATGTGAATCATGGTGTTGAAGGGAAGGAGGGTGGGAGAAGAATCAGAGGCCATTTGGGGATCGTGGGATGTTAATCCTAATTATGCTCTGATACCATGAAAGTGTTTTGAAACCACCACACAATTTTGTGGTGAGAGCCTTTCATATATATATATATATATGTTTACAGATGGTATAAGAGAATAAATACACATAAATATTGATTACAAAATAAATGAAAGAATCAGCCATTCAAACTCCTATAAATGATTGGTCAAAGGGTGCATTTAATTGAGGGTCAAAAATGCATTTATGGTACGCCTTAGATTAAGGCAAGAATCCTCAACATACTTGATTTTGGTTTTAGTTCAATTGTAATTTTGTTTAATAAATGATCGTAGACTTTAAACAATGAGAACTTTTATGATGCTGTCAATAAAACCATTTAATCAATCATCTGTGCGTTTGATTAACAATAACCCCATTTAAATATTTATTATTTATAATTTCCTTTCAAAATTGTTGATAAAGAATACTTGTCTAAAGGTTAATAGGCCCAACATAAACCTAATGGGCCAGCCATTAGACCCCAAGAAACCTTATCAAGCACCTCAAGGACATCGGTTTGGAAGCTCCATGAGGACCTCGACGAAAAGTCCTATGAGGGCCTCGATCTTTCGAGGACCTCAATCCCTCACCTTTCTTACCATGGCTCAATACTTTGAGGCTCACGGTGCTACTTTCCACTTCTATCTCCTCAATAAAACAACTACATGCTCAACCATCTTCACCTCATGTAAAGACCACCTTGGGTTCGAAGTCATCTATTCTCATATGGCTCAGACCTATGAGATATAAGATTCTATTAGCTCATAATTGTAGTATGACCAAAAGTTATAAATAAATCGCCATCTCAAAAGTATGAAATATGGTCTCAGTTAGTCTGATCATACTCTCTATGCATTCTCTCAAACCTGCAATTAACATATGCATTAGACTGATCATGCTGGACAACGTCAATACATCACTAACAGTATTTTGTGTTTGCATGTTCATGGTGTCCTATCACCTTCTTTACTAATGGTTCAACACCTATAACAAAAATAATTTGGGAATTAAAATTGGACAGTGCTTGTTGGCTTCTACTACAACACAACGTGCTTATAAATATGAAAAAAATTGAAAAAAAAAATAAAAAATTTGATAGACCCTAAATTTATAAAGTATCATTTAACATCTTAAACACTTAGAAATTGACAATACTGAAAAGCATTTATTATCTATGTTAAAAACCCACTAAGATAAAAATTTAGAAAATTTTAAAGTGGACTTTGATATATTTGATAATTTTGGTTTAAAAGAAATATATGTTTGGAAATTTTTTTTTCAGTTGAGATCAAGGTTTAAGATTATCGAAGTATACTTTGTAAGTTTAGCGGTATATTTACACGACAATAAAAATTTATGGTTGTTTGCATTTTATTTTTATATTCAAATATAAAAACCTAACAATACTGAAATCATATTATTGATCCATCATACTTTATAAAGATATTAGTGTGTCTCCAAACACTTCGATTTAGGGGTAAGCAGATATATGGTAGGTAAGGTATGAAACACTATCTGTACCCCACCTTGTAAGGTACATGGTGTTGAATTTCATTCTTAGAATCTACCTTATGGCACTTTGTACCCTTCTTATATTATGTATCTCGTAAAGTCTATAGGGTACAAGATACCCTGTAGAACCTGTAAATTTTTTTTTATATAAAATCTTTATATTTTTTTTCTTTCTTTCTTAAACTCTAAGTATATAATTTTTGGCACAGTTTCATTTAATATGTAATACTATCCAATTTCACATATTCAATATAAATAATATGTGGAAAGAAATTTGAAAAGTAATTTATTAATATTATGAGTTCTATAATATGTAGAATTTGCTTATGCATGAAAATTAAAACCTATAACAAATCCCTATGAAACTTATTTATGTGATATTAAGCAAGATTATAAAACTTGCAATAAATTGCATATTCAAACACTTTGGAACTACTTTTATATTAATTGGTCTCAAAAGATAAACATCCCTACATAATTTTGAAGTTCAAGTACATATATGTAACCATAGTTCTTTTAAAATAAAAATAGAGTAAATTATATTAGAATGTTGCAACGTTTGAGGATAAGTTTATTTAAGGTCTTAACATTTTGATTTGTTAAAAAGAGATCCCAACATTTGAAAAAGTGGGTCAATTTGGGTACCAATAGACACATGTCAACAAGAGAAAATATTTAGTTAAAACTCAAAAGACTCTTCTCCTATTGACATGTATCCATGAAGACCCAAGTTGACTCACTTCTTCAAAAGTTAGGTCCTCTTTTTAACCACTCGAAACTTTAGGACCTTAAATGACGTACTCCTAAATGTTGAGATCTTTTAGTGTAATTTACCTAATAAAAATAATTAGTTTTTCCAAAATAAAACAATACAAATCCTGCTATAATAAAATTTCAAGAAGGTAGTCTACAAATCGAAATCTTGAATAAAAGTGGTCGAAAATTAAAAAAAAAGGAGTATTATTATTTATTTATCATATATTAACATTATTTTCTAATATTCAGCATCATAGATACATGATATCCTGAAACTTATATACTTTATATTAAAGTATAAATTCCAAGGTGTATAGATTTCAAGGTGGGTATAAGGTAACAAGACCTCATACTCGTACCTTACCCTATGAAAGTAGATTCCAAAAAATCAATACTTATGCTCTACCCGGACAAGTAAGGTGCGGGTGAGTATCATGTACAATAGGGTTATCTACTCACCCTTATTCCATCAAAATAAATATTTATGTATTTTATGTTTCCTTTTAATTATATACATTTCATAAAAATGTGATATAATATATATAATTAAAATAAAAGACATCTTTGTATCTTTAATGTTTATAAAATAGTTAAACTTTGAAAGAAGGGTTATGTTAGGGTGCTACATTAGGAGTTATAGAAGCATTTAAATAAAATGGTACAATTCTAGTAGTTCAATACGAAGAATGACGAAGTGGAGTTAAGTATACGTGTATATAGAGGTGGGTACAAATTTGTTTAGTTTTGTTTTTAGTAAAACCAAAGCATAATTCATAGTTCAAGTTTTTTTAATCATGAATTAAACCATTAAATAAAGGTTTGGTTTGGATTACTAATTACATCAAATTTCTAATTAAAAAAATAAAAATAAAAAAATTTGTTCCATTCTCTTACATTTATGTAGATACTTAAATTTTTAAAACTTAAAAAAATTGATATAAAGATTGTATATACTTGCTACTAATATACATTAAAGAGGTAATGTTGCAAGTGGTATCCGAACTTTTGCCGAATATGCAATTAAGTTCCTTGACTTTGAAATTGAGATTAATTTAGTACATGAAAGAACTTTTTTTTGTAATCTTTCCTTTCCTTTTTTTTTTTTTTTTTTGCCATAATAACAGGTGGGGATTCGAATCTACGATCTCTCATTTGAGATATTAGGGAGATATTAGGCTATAATGCCATTAGCTTCTATGTAAGCTAATAATACATCCATGATATTTGTTAGCTTAAGCGAAAATTTCTTTCAATTACTAAATTGAGTAATTTTAAAATTCAGATATTTAATTACATATTTTGCCAAAATTCGTGTATAATTTATAACATTTACCCCACATTAAATTATTTATTTTTTGAGGGGATTATAAATAAAAATTAATATGAAGATAATTCTCATTGCTACTATAGAAAGAACATAGAGGTATATATGTATAATTATATATAATTCAACTGTTGTATCTTTTTGAGAGAGAAAAAAAATGGCATACATAGGCAAATTACAAACCACAATTAAATATTTTATAAAACCATCACAATTTTATAATTTATAATCCTTCATAAAATTATCTCATCACTAATCAATCATCTACAAGCACATTTACTAACTTATACTTCAAAACTATCTAGTCATTCATCTGCCATAAAAATTTCCATCAATGAACAACTAATTAATAATAACAATCAACTAAATAAATCAATTTCATACACCATAAAGTTAAAAAATATTAAAAAAACAAAATTAGCACGAATATATCTTGAACTTGAAAAATAATAACGAAAAATGGAATAAATTAATACTAACCAATATTCATCAAATAATATATATCATAATAAAACCATAAAAAAATATATGCCCTTTAATCAATCATCATGAGAAAATTTATAATCACAAGTAAAATATTAATATAATTTCTAAAATAGTTTGATTCAATTTTATGGATTAGTTTGTTATCCTAATATAACTTTAAATTTACAAATTGGTTCAGATTGAAAAATCTCTAAACTAAATTGCTTAAAAAAAAAAAATCATATTTTCAATTTAGTTTGATTTGCTTTATAAAGTGGTTCAATTTTGTTGGTTTTTTTTTGCCTACCTCTATTTATAAGTACAAAAGAAAAATAGGTCTAACACAAAGAATACATATATAGAAAATGTTAAAAGGGTGTGATTTTTTGAAAAAAAAAAATCTAAACACTGTATTTATAAAATTATAAATAATTTTATTTAATTTATTAATTATTTAATTTTTTACCAAATGTGTCACAAATGGAACGGTATACTTTCTATATACTCTCTCTCTCTACATACATATATATATATATATATATATATTAACTCCTCAACTAACACCGGAACGACCTTTTCCGAGACGTTCTGTCTTCCAAAGTTTCGACTTTTGGTTTATTCCAAGTCGTCAATTCCTAGCAATTTCCTTGTCAACGCGTTGATTTGGAAAAAAGGTAGATCAAAGACCAAATGCAAAATGACTTTATTAACTCTATCACCAGGACACGCACTCCTTCCATATACATTTCATATTTCCTTTTTTCGTGCATGATGAATCCAATATATCTCTTTCAAGTAATACTAGCTGTCTTATAGGATTGAATTTTCAGGTGCAAATTTACATGTAAACCACTGGCTGGTGGTTGGCATGGTCCTAATGAGAACATATTATCCTAGGATTATGCCAAGTACAAGCCTGTGTAAGGTGTTTTGGCTCTGCTTTTGTTTGTCAGTATCAGCAGAGTTGTACTTTTGTCTCCTTATGATCTTTTACTTCATGGGTTTTTAAAGTTGAGGATTTCGATACGGGGTTCCTGAATTGTCATTAATAACATCTTGAGGTTTCAAAATTAGCGACTAGGAATATTGTTTTGTGTAGTTTCAGAAGGAGAATTTTCTTGCTCTAGGAGTTTTGATATAGGTGTATTTTTACTTTTTAGTGTCCTGATCATAGAAGCAGTGATTTTGTGTTTCCAATTCGGGAAAAAATGACTAATATAATGAGTGGGATTTTTAGGAAACATTTTTTTGTTACCCCTTCAATCCCTAAAGAGGATGAGGATTATAGTGTTGAGTATTCTTTTGCTTCGGAGTATCAAGGCCCTCCTGTATCTTATGATCTACCTCAAGCAGCTCCAATGGGCATCGGTCGAATCCCGACTGCTAAAACGGTTCCAATGGAATCTCTTCTGCAAGATATGTCACTTCCAATTGTGCAACCTATCAAGGAAGCCAATTTTGATAAGAATTTGTCTCAAAATATTGTCACTTCTGTTGATGGTGTTGGCTCGAGCAATAACAGTCTTTCTCTTGATAGCTATGGTTCCTGTAGATCACACATTCCAGGAGATAGCTCAATAGGTTGTGAAAGTGAGGGAGATCATAGCATGGCTCAGATATCTGATGAGAAGAATGTTTCTGGTGAGTTTGATTCTTCACGTAGTCATGTTGAGGAGCATGAAATTTCTCCTGCTAATATCATCGTGGAACCGGTTAATGACAATCTGGATGATGAGAATTCGGAGTATGCTGAATCTGTTGTAACTTCACAATCCCTAGCTGTAGAGGATATTTTCCATGAAGTGGAGGAGCTTGATGATGAAACTCCACAGCATCAAAGGAAAGTGTCTATTGTAACTTTCCGTGATCCAGAGACAGGTGATATCTTTGAGGAGGAATGTGTTTCTTACGAGTCTGATGTCTTTCCTGCAAAAGAAAAGGCACAGAAAAATGGTAAAACAGGAGTATGCTATCGTTGCTTGAAAGGGAATCGGTTCACCGAAAAGGTAGTATGCATTGTTTGTGATGCAAAGTTCTGTAACAAATGTGTGTTGAGGGCCATGGGATCAATGCCTGAAGGAAGAAAATGTGTCACTTGCACTGGATTCAGTATTGATGAATCAAAGAGAGGAACTCTAGGCAAAAGTTGTAGGACGCTTAAGAAGCTTCTAACTGAGGAACAAGTTAAACAAATAATGAGTGATGAGATATCATGCGTAGCAAATCAGCTGTCTCCAAAATTTGTTTTCGTCAATGATAAGACCCTTGACAAAAAAGAATTAGTTCTGTTACAGAGCTGTCCAATCCCTCCCAAAAAATTGGTGCCAGGTTATTATTGGTATGACAAAGTATCGGGTCTATGGGGAAAGGTGAATCTCGATATGTACCTTATGTGTGTAGCTGCTTTGTTCAAATATCATAGTTAAATTTTATTCTTGCAGATTGTCAAGTAATAAACATAAATGCCCAGACCAAGCTCAATGAAACTAAGTTTGATCAGTTTTAAAGACTCATGTTTTGTTGTGTTAATCAATTTGGCAGAATGGAGAGAAGCCATGCCAGATAATTACTCCTCAGTTGAATGTTGGAGGCCACATACAGCGACATGCTAGCAATGGAAATACAAAAATATTGATAAATAACAGGGAAATTACCAAAGATGAAGTCCAAATGCTCAAGGTTAGTTTGCAGATGTAAATAAGTTCTTTTTTATTCGTGTATGTGCGGTTTTCGAATAGTAAGCAAAGCTTAGTTGCATTAAATATGTTTGTAGTGGGCTGGGATTCCTTGTGAAGGATACCCTCACTTTTGGGTGACTGAAGACGGTTCATATAAGGAAGAGGGACAGAGAGATTTCAAGGGGAAATTGTGGGAGAAGGTATGACATGTACAGTGAGTATATTTACTTAACCAACCGTGTCTTTTCTTGTTCACCAATTTAACATAGATTTGGTTTTCTTCTCACAGAGGATGACAAGGATAGTTTGTGCAATCTTGTCTCTGCCAGTTCCTCCTGATACTAAGAATTCTTCTGAAGATGTGTCGAAAAACAGCTTTGAGCAAAGCATTCTTTATAGGCTGCTCTTAGTTGGATTCAGTAAATCTGGGACAAGCACCATATTCAAACAGGTTTGTTTGATATTAGTCAATAGTTATGTTACAAAGAATCAAAATAAAGAGTAGCTACTGACTAAATTAAACTACCTCAGATGATAGAGCAGGATTATAAAAGTGCTGCTAATACTGATGCATAATGGCTGCATATTATCAAAAAGCATTTTTTCCCTAAAACAATCCATAAATGGTGTACATGGCTTCGTTGTAGAAAAACATTATGAGTTTTGTACTATTAGCAGAAAAAATCATTTAGGTTGTTGTGTTTGGTGGTGGTGAGATCTCAAATTTAGCATCAGATGAGACAGCAAAAGCAGTTGCCATCATAGGTTCCCTCTCATACTTCCATCATTAATGCCAGACCTTTGCGGTCTAGCACAAAATCATGTATTGCTAATTGTTTACATGTCAATTTCAGGCCAAGATCCTTTATAATGTTCCTTTTTCTGATGAGGAGCGTAAAACTATGAAGTTGATCATCCAGAGCAATTTGTACATGTATCTTGGCATTCTGGTTGAAGGCCGTCAACAATTCGAAGAAGAGACCTTGAAGGGAAAGGGGAAAGGAGTCTTAATAGATGAGCCTAGTCCTTCAGGTATGAGAAGTGCTGATCTAAATTATCTCTACCATATACGAGGATTGAGTTTTGAATACATTAGTTAAATGCCCATATATTTACATGTCCTTTTATGTACATAAAATCATTAAAACATTGAGTTCATTGGGTGCAAACTGATCTGAAGACTTCAAAAATGGCATCCCCCAAAAAAAAAAAAAAAAAAAATCAATCAAACTTCAATAAGCTTAATAGTCATGTAGCAACTGTAAAGGACATCCAGGTATGGCCTGGTCAGAGGGAAGTGCTTACTATGAACAAATTCTACCTTTTCTTTGTGTTAACATTTGAAACTTTGCATAAACAATATGTTTCGGCAGAATTTATTGATTATTATTGAATATTGTATCAAAGTATGGGCTGAATAATTTAATTCAATCAACAGGGAAAAAAGATCAAAGAGATAAACCTGCCTATTCTATTGGCCCAAGGCTTCGAGCATTCTCGGATTGGCTTCTTAAGGTTATTGCTTCTGGTAATTTAGAAGCAATGACTACTGCTGCTAGAGAGTATGCACCATTGGTTGCACAGTTATGGCAGGATCCTGCAATTCAAAACACATACAACAGGAGAAATGAATTAGCAAAGCTACCTAGGCTTGCTACTTATTTCCTGGAGCGCGTATGATTTATTTTCATTGCTGCTACTCCATAATTTATTTAGTAATAAGCACTCCTTCATTCATTGTTTTTCAATATTGAAACATTATATAAAGAATATATAAATTTTGCTTGTCTCTCAACCTTGGTATCTACATTCCCTAATAGGCAATTGAAATTTCGAAGGAAGATTATGAGCCTTCTGAAATGGACATCCTGTATGCTGAAGGATACACCACATCTAATCGTCTTGTTTTTATGGATTTTTCTTGCCCTGACTCGGATCAATCAGACAGGAGCATTTATTCTCACAGTCAGCATCATCAAATCTCAAAGTAAAATCACATTCCTTGAACTGCTTTCAATTTATCTGGCGAAAAGGTTTCCCAAGCCATACTTTGCTCCACTGTGAGTTTTGGGATTGCCCTAAACTCTGTGGACTTTGTACAGTTGCCTATATGCCATTTCATTAAATAGCATAATACACAACTTTTCATATTAAAATTTATATTGAATTTAATTTTACAACCAAATGATTTCAAAGTTTAAATTTATATTTGGTTTGAGCTTTTTATATTTATGTCAACCTGCCATTTCACATGTGAGCTTGAACATTCACTAACTCATGCCATGTGAGATAAAATGAAAATACGGGATCTGAATTCAGGATTACATGCTTTGATACTATACTGATCTACAATAAACTCAAACCTACAGATTGGTGTTGACTTTTCCTATCATTCATCTTCCTTGAATGAAATAGCTTTGTGCTTTAGGTTCCAGCTCATTAGAGTGAATCCGAAAAGCTTGGGAGGAAACTGCAAGTGGTTGGAGAAGTTTGAAGATATTGAGATGGTACTATTTTGTGTATCCTTGACAGACTATGATGAGTTTGTTGAGGATTCCAATGGAGTTCTGATAAACAAAATGCTGGCAAGCAAACAGTTTTTTGAAAGCATAGTCACTTATCCAGACTTTGACAAAAAGGACTTCCTATTAATACTAAACAAGTATGACCTTCTTGAAGAAAAGATTGAGCAGGTTCCTCTTTCTCGTTGTGAATGGTTTCATGACTTTAGCCCGGTAATTAGCCATAATCCAAATAGCAACACTACAGGAAATCCTACTACTCACTGGCTCAACGGCTTTCCACTACATTGCAGTCAAGTTCAAGAGGTTATTTCATTCTCTCACCGAGCGCAAGCTGTTTGTTTCTCCTGTCACTGGACTGGATCAGGATTCTGTTGGCGAGTGCCTCACATATGCCAGGGAGATACTGGAGTGGGAGGAAGAGGAAGTAACTAATATAAATGAGGAATCATTGACGAGTGTAGATGCAAGTTCCTCTTAGTTTCATCGATTGAAATAGCATGCAGTCCTAGGCTTTGAGAAGGTGAAAAAAATCAGTGGCCTTGTTGTTGTGGATGTACAAAACAAGCATGTACATATACAAGCTGTAAGAATCAAAATAGCTTCAATTCTTCGAAGTTCTGCGATTAAAAATATCTTTGATACCTTTGGAATGATCAATTGTGGTAGAGAATGGCTACCTACTTTGTAAATTTATTAGTTTTGGTAAGAGAAACAAAGCAAAATTTAAAGATCTTAGTCCTTTCTATGTTGTAGCCTATATACGTTATTACCAGTCTCTAAGTAGATGACTAGATTCGATTCCTTTTATGCTAACAATTACATATATTTCTAGATAAACTATACTAGTGTTTCCTATAAAATTTTGAAATTACCAATAAAAAACAACCCTTTGAGCTTGAGGATCTAAAAAGACGTGACTTTAGAGACATGCACGATACTAGCTGCGAACAAATGATTTTGAAGGTAAAACAACTTAGTAAGAATGGTGTGCTATTTGGCATAGTTAATGATTGGTAAGTATTGATAAAAACGTATTCTACTCCTGATTCATGATAAATTTTAATATGGTATCCATGTGTTATATAATCGTTGGTTCTTGCACACTACTCGCCTATAAGCAAATCTATTTCTTTCTTGACAAATAATCATTCAAAACAGTAAAAAAAAAAAAAAAAAAAAAAAACAGAATAACTAGAAATCGATTAATGAAACAGTGCTTTTAATGTTCGCACTTTTACAACGTTTTTACCTTTCATACTTCGCTACAGAAAAAAGGAGTTTAATTACGTCTTTTGAAAATGCTACTAATGGCAACTTAATAACTATAGTGTCTGGTTGATCAAGATTTTCTACGAAATGTAGTATGCAATCGAAGTCACTCTCGAATTTATAAGGAAACTTTAAGCTCGTAACTATAATCTGCCCCATTAAACAAAATCCGAGAAAATCATAGATGCAAGAAGACAAGAGATAAATATATTCTCAAAGACATATTATATACACAATATCTCAATACATGAGATCTGTTTCTACAAATTTAGGAACATTTTTTTTTTTTTTTTTACATAAATGTCAAATCATCAACATGGTGCAAAGCGATCCAGAAGCAAACAGAGAGTGACCTCTGAATGGTACTACATTCATTTTGGACCAATTCATTCCCTTTCTTCGTTCTCTTCTTCTCTTCAACTTCTTCATTTTCATTTTGGAGCTTGGATCTTGACTTGGCACTTTTCTTTCTTAACTGAACCTTCTCTGCAAGCTTTGCCATTTTATTTTCCCACATCTCCATTAATGCAGGCATGCTTTCGCTCATAAAACACAAGGAATTTGAAGTGATTTATTTTGATTTGAAGGACTCAAGCTAAAAGGGTATGATATAGAGGAAGCTAAGGTTGAGAAGGTAGGACAGGATGTGAAGATATGACCGCAAGAGTGTCGTGCTGTCAAGGAAGTTGTGTTTGAATAGTTTGCAATGCAATAACCATAATTGGCGTGTGAATAGTGTTAAGGGGAAAAACAAATCGAAGGATATCGATTAGAATATTCTACAGATACGTACGGCTGTATGTATGAATTCTGTGGCTCTGATGTGTTATTGACAGCCTCCGTATTAGACTTTTATACATCAGTTCATAAATCCAAAGCTTTTATTTGTTTCCTTTTAATACGTAGAAATTAAAAATATAAAAGCCAAAATTATTTATGGGCTATTTAAATTTAACTCAACTTGATGAGTTTGAGGATAAGCTAATCAAGTGGTTAATTGAGTCAAGTTGAACTTATGATATTGAACTAATCAATTTGCAAATCAAATTGATCTCCAATAAAATTTAACTGTCAATCGGGTTTAATTGAGTTAGAATATAAATATCATCTTAATTTATATATATAAGAATAATTTTTAGATAAAATTGAGTTTAAACAAGTTTAATCAAGTTGAATTTAAATTCCTTTAATGTGCTTCAAGTCGATTTAATCTCAAAATTATGAGCTCAATTAAACTAAATAAGACTTGAGCTTCAGGATTTTCTCGACTCAAACTTAGCTCTATGTCATCTTAATTCAAATCATTTGCAACCTTAATACAAATGTTAATATTGGGTAAATGCCATATTGATATTTAAAGTTTACCAATTTTTACAATTTACTAGTCAAAGTTTAAAAATGCCAATTTGATACTAAACTATACCCATATTGCGATTAACTATCTAAATTTTGCAATTGGCTACCTAACTTTATCCATTTTTTTAGTTAATTATTTCATCTAGGTACTATAAAAAATCATAAAAGTTTGTAGGTAATAAATTAAATTTTTAAACTTCAGATAGCTATCGCATAAAATGCAAAGTTTGGGTTTCTAGTATGACATTTATCCTAATATCTAAACCTTATCACGTCAAATTAATTGAAGTAAATGTCATTTTTGTATTTAAACTTTATTGATTTGTGCAATTAATCTCTAAAGTTTAAAGTGTCTATTTACTATATACAACTCTCGACTTCATTAATAGCCTCAACAATGTAATTAATTACAAAAAATGACTAAAATTTCCAATGCTAATTACAAAATTCAAATAGTTAAATGTACAAATGAGCAAAATTTAAATAATAAATTGACATTTTTAAACTTCATCTAATTTACATAGATTAATAATATTCATGTTCCAAATATGAGATTCCTCAGTTAAATATACCAATAACCATGACATGGGAATGATGAAGTTGTTCCTACTTCCTATCATAAAAAAAATAAAAAGAAAGTTCGACCTTATGCCCATATTTGAATTTTTTATTTAATAAAAAGAGAAAAAACGATCATCGTTAAACTATTTAAATAGCGAATAACCTTGTTGTCTAGTGACATTTCTCATAATCTCTCACATGAGAGGTCTTAGGCTTGATTCTCCCATCCTCCATTTAATAACTAAAAAAAAAAAAGAGAGAGAGAAAATTCAAACACATCGCATAATATTTTAAATCCTTCTCTCAATAGAGTATGGAAATTTGAAGAAAAATAATCAATGAGATTCTCTAAAAAAGCTTAATAACTCCAAGTTAATAGAAAGTATTATTGAGTATTTCAGGTTATCGAAGGAAAAACTATACCAAAGAAAATTCTAAACTACAAACAAATTTAAGTTTGAAAAAATGGGCGTTAAATCTCTAAAATATATTGATTTTGTAAATTACACTTCACAACAAGGCAGACCTGCTTTTTTTTAGACATAATTAATTATCATAACTATTTTTTCTAACCAACTTATCAAAGAATTATCTATACAACACAAAAATGCGTAAATACATTATAACTCTAAGATTGGACGTAAAAAAGTGATTATATTTTGTGAAGTTCTTTTCCCCCTAATTTATTTGTAATTTTCTCTTGAATTTTCGAATAAAATGCATGCATCTTGTTTACCTTTTATTTGCAAGTGACAAGATATATTAAATAAACACATAAATATATGGGAGAATAAAAAAATATATTTTGATAAAACAATACGAAAATGCTACCCGAACCAAAATAGGGAAAAGGAATAAAATATTAATATTTTTGAAAATAATTATGGAAATGCAATCGGAAAAAATTATTCCCGATTTTAGGCAACATGGCCTCGTCTCTTCAAGAGACAATGTCATAAGTCATTGACCTCGTCTCTTTGAGAGACGAGGTATCATTACTCTAATGACCTCGTCTCTTGAAGAGACGAGGTTGCTCCGCATGTGACCTCATCTCTTGAAGAGACGAGGTCATCACAGAATGAAACCTTGTCTCTTGGAGACGAGGTCAGGCCTTCCTCCACAAAACTCAATTTATTACTTGAGAAATCCAAAAAATTACGTATAAAACCTGTCAAGTTAGAAATATAAATGGCTATACTAGCCATTAACCAAATTCAACACAGCTATAATACCATTCCGCCTAAAAACACATGCTCAATCCCAATCTAAATCATTCAATCACAACAGTATTGTGGATTGTTTGTCAGCACAGTACAATGAAAATATAGAATCTGTAGGCTCGTAACAGATAATTTGAAATGAAATGCTGAATCATTGTTCTTTTAAAATGTACAAAGAAAAATGGATACAATACATACAAGAATAATACAAAAAAGTAAGAAGCTATATGCAACAATCAAAATAAGAAAATAACATCTACTTCTGCTGCTGTGGTGTCCCTCCTCCTTGTCCACAGCCTCTATCCCGCCTTACGTACATCCTGGGTAACGGGGTACGTAGATGAGCCGTGTAGATGGAACAATATCTGTAATTGCAACATCCTCATGTCCAGTAGCAGCACTGTACTGATGGAACGGACAGGGTTTGGCTCTACCTGTGTGAGTCCCTCCCCATATCATGTGATGGTGATGGTCGTCTCTTATGTGGAGCCAAGGTGGTGGAACTTAGGGTATGACGGGTTTGGCATGGGGTGTCCCCCATATAGTAAGATGTCGATGACGGGCCAGCCTCGTCCTGAATGACCTGGGAAGGACCAGGCTCATCAAGTGAAGGTAGATCGGACGGCTCAGGCTCATCTCTGATCTGTATACCTGGTGCTCGAGCTCGTCCCCGACCCCTGCCCGTCCCCGCCCACGCCTCTCTCTAGGAGGCTGTCGTCTCTGTACGGTATGAGACTGTGGGTCACCCTGTGCTGCTGCTGATGGTGGAGCTGGTGGCACTGGATCATTGAAATTCAACCCCATAAACTCTTCCACACACACAGACATCTCGTGCAGTGGATGGAGTGAGCTGGGGCATGTCTGGGATGCTATAAATGAAATCAGCCTGCGAGTAATAGCAAAAAATTATATCGGTGAGTAGCTGCCAAGTCAGTACAAGTCCATATAAAGCTTATAGAGACAGTTATCTTACCATGTATCGTATGATAGCTCCCGTGCGTCCGATCCAGCGTCGGGTGATCGCATGATACCACTGGAAGTAATCGTCAGATGTCCCAGCAGGCAAATCTGGCAGCTCAACTATGCAATCACGCCGAGCATCCCACTCAGCTATCCACCTGGCATGCTCCACCTGCCAGTTCCACTCGGAACGTCCTCTCATGTCAATCTCATGGAGGGGTCTCATGTCGGCAGGGGGGCTGGAATCCCCTGGAAGCCACCAAACTGTCTGAGCACTCTGTCAGGGTAGTAGTGCTCGACAAGGTAGAAGCATACCAGGGGGACCCGTGCACGCCAACATCGCTCCCCGCTAGGCAGTATGGAGGCAGGGAGGGCAAGATCGAACTATATGGGTCCCACACCACCTGATGCAGTAGCAAAAGTAAAATATTGCGTTAACAAACCATCGAACTATAGCAATTTAACAGCACAAGTCATTGCAAATCAATTGAGGTATAGGAGGGAACGGATGTCATACCTGATGCGCCGTCTGTCGATCGAAAGATGCGGTACTCAATCAGCAGATGTGTCGATACTCGGGTCACGTCAAAAGTCGCACCCCAATGGCTGATGAGTGGGCGGCCCGCTAACTGATGTGTGCAGGCGACGAACTGGGGCAATGTGGGGAAGTGCTCCCATGCCCATATCTGCAGGACAACTAACGGTCCTGCCATGTCCCCTGTCGACGTGGGAAGCCAAGCATAGCTGCCTGTATAGCCAGGCCAAACAGGCAGCTCCCCACGCGTGCTGCCGGCCGTCTCAAAGTCTCGGAGCAGCTGGAGGTACATAAGATGGACGTAATTAGAGGACTTGTCTGCGACAATAAATCCCCCAAGCAGCAGCAAAATGTATGCCCGAGCGTGGCGTCTGATCATCAGCAAAATCAGGTAGGTCGCTGAAGTGGCTATCCAACCACGACATCTTCAGGCGACCACCATCCATGTCAACGCAGGCTGGGCCGGAGTCCTAGCAACTCCTCGCATAAATCAGGATAATCCAGCCTAGCCGTGCCCGTAACTGCCAATCCATCTACAGGGAGGCCCGTAAGGACAGAAACATCCTGTAAGGTCACAGACCACTCGCCCGTGGTCATGTGGAACGTATGTGTCTCTGGTCGCCACCTCTCGACCAAAGCTGTAAGGAGATGCCAATCCAGCTGAATGAAAGGCATCTGGGCTGCCCCTATGAACCCTGCCTGAGACAGGAATGGCAGCAGCCGCTCGTCAACCTCTGTAGGTACGCCAGCTGGTCGCCTGAGCCTCGCCTCTCTGCGCCGACAATGCAAAACCTCATGCTCCTACAGTAAAGTTATCGCATTTATTAAAGACCAATCTCACCTTAGCCATCAAATCTGCAATCACTGAATTTCAAAAATGAACTAACCTGTCCATCCCAGGCTAGAATGGACCTGTGTACAGGCTGCTGTGAGTAATGAGCTATCGATCGGTCCTGGATCCATCTGCGAAGGAAAAAAAAGAGATGTTGTCAAAGTCGACATGTTTGATTAAAACAAGCATAGCAAACATACGTTAAATTACTCATTAGTGCAGTAATAAAAACATATGAGAATAAACAATTACCACTACGAATAGCTGCCCGTAACTAGTCTACCCAATCCCGCATTTGGACAACTTCTTATGTTGTGGCCCTGCTGCCCACAACAATCGCATGAATAACCTCGGGGGCCCTCTCGAATGTCCATCTCATTTTGGAATCGTTTCTCCCTAGGCCGCCCCTTTTTTAATAAGTCCTGGATTAGGGTGCCACTTTGGTAAGTCCAACCGAGTCCAATTTGCCTTATCGGCTGCAGGAATGAAGGAACGACCATACACTCTTAGTTGGTGGTCCCACCTGTACCACTGTCCTACGTAGGCAACACAATCCATGTGCATTGTCCCCATCACTGCCATCGCATGTGAGCATGGAATTCTGTATGTCTGCCACTTGTTACACGTACATCTACATGATCTTAACTCCACTTTTGTATATGGTCCCCCTTCTGACCATACATTGTTGGACGTGGTGCAGTTATAACCTCGTATATCCGTTCTTGGTAATCGAAACAAGTAACTCTATGGGAACTGGATATGTTGTTCCATCTCTCAAACTTCTTCGCAGCGTATTCTGTGAGCAACTTACCCATACTCATGGCATCGCTGGCTTCACGCCTTTGCTTATTAAATATGGAGTTGCAATTGTAGAAGGTTTTCTTTACCAATGCTGCCACAGGTAAGCACCTGGCATCTTTTATAACTGAATTGTAACTCTCTGCCATGTTTGTTGTGCCTTGGCCAAATCTAACACCTTCATCGTAAGATAAAGTCCACATGCATGAGGCAACTCGCGAAAATATCGTGCTGTCCAAGGATTGCTTTGAAGTGCAGCATTGAAATATCCGTGGAACTTGCGACTCTGGGCTTGATAGGCAGCTCTTTTTACTATTTCCTTACATTCCTTACTTTTGGCCTTCGAATTAAAGTTGCTTGCAACATGACGGATACACCAGCCAAGGCCACCCCCTAGGCCACACCGCATTCTCACCTTCGAACTCCTGATACCGGCATGCCGGTCCGATATCAAGCAAATATTGGATCGGTCTTTGACGACGTGTTCCAGCACTTTTGCAAGGAACCAACTCCATGTATCCGCCTTCTCCTCATCCACAAGGGCATACGCCAATGGGACTATATGATTAGCCCCATCTACTGCCACTGCAATAAGCAATTTGTGCTTGTACTTGCCATACAGGAAGGTACCATCAACTGTGATCACAGGTCTGCAATGATTTAACATATGTAACTTAGTCAGTGAATATCAATCACCTAAAACAAAATTTAACAATGATTACAATACATACCTGCAGTAGTGGAACGCCTCAATGCAAGGACCAAATGCCCAAAAAAGCTTATCTAGGAATACGTGGCCGGCGGTATTTGAATCTTGAGTTTGCCACTCAACCTTTGTTCCTGGATTTGCCTCAGTAATTGCATTAAGTAGATGCGGAAGCTCCACATAAGATGCCTCCCAACTTCCATACACCTGCTCAATGGCCTTTCTCTTTGCCTCACGAATTCTCTTGATATGAACATTATACCCGAACTGCTTTAATATATTCGTTTGGAGATCCTTCGCCCTCACATCTGGAGAATTGCGGATCTCCAATATTATGGCCCTGGACAAGCTGGTGGAGTCCAACTGAGAGTGATCCTGTCCAGTGATTTCATCCAAGCAGTGTGAGGTCCTTCATATTTAGTGATGTGAAACCACCCACCATGTTTCTTATAACTGCCTCTGAGTCTCCACTTACAACTCTGTTGGATATCAGTACACTTAACTGCCCATGCTCTTGGGTCCGAATCCACTACCTTGAAATTATAATGGTTCGTTATGTGCCACATTTTAACTGCCGTATGAGATGATCTTTGGTCTCAAAACGCATCCCGACCTTGAATTCATCACTGAAGCTCCAATTCCCAGCACTCATTTTGCTCATCATCATATGCTGCGTAAGTACTACCAACTTCAGCATTGAAAAACGAAACTGCTGCTGAGCTCCTACTGCATCAACGTCAGTAGGAGCAATGAACCGGTCCCAGTTATTTCCCCTTCGTTGTACCTCGGGTAAGGCATATTGGGTCTGTTTGGATTGTCTGTTTTTCATCTGTATCAGTATCTTTTTTAAAATGATATGTGTAAATATATTCGATTTGCATCTAAATTTTATCTATATTTGTTTTATTTGATCTTTTGATGAGAACTGTCAACTTTTTTTTATTTATATCTATTTCTTGATAAATAATTTGTTAGCAAAAAGTTTGAAAAAGTGTCTGTATCTATTGAAAAAAAGCCAAAACAAACAGACCCATTGTTGTCGAAATACTTCAACATTAACATTTTATCATCATCATAGTCGTCACTGGATTCACTTGCCGATGAGTCTTGCACAACATCCATATCATCACCATCTACCGATGTAGGTCCACAAAATTCAAAGTGACCTATTTCCACTTGTGCACTGCCTATTGTCTGAACTGGAGTTGAGTTTGAGTCTACCAAGCCTTGACTCCCAATATTTCTATCATTGCCCATTTCCCCTGCAGATGCCTGTGACAATTCAGTTTCCAATATCTGCACATAAACATCCACTGATCCTTCTGTGTATACCAACATCTCTTATGCCGCATCATCATCGGTCACTGGAATAATATCATAACGTAGCGTCCTATTTCCAATAGCTACCCTATGATATAGCTCTACCCGATGTGTACACCTATGTACCTTTAGTCTATTGCAAATAATCTCCACTATCTACTCATATGTTGAATTCCTACTAATACTAACCATAGCAATAGGTCGCTTATCATAACCAAAACCATCATCCCCTTGCACAATATTACCATGAGCGTACAGTATAAACTTTGCCTTATCCATTTCCTCACAAATCCTGCCATCTTATCAAAATTAGCTTTTACACATCAAATTCACAATATCACACTTATGAATTGCATTCCTCGTAACATTTAACATAATTGCTAAACCTGCACCTCCACTTTCAAAGTTGAAATTTAATTTTGTAATCTACTCTACTTTCTTACAAATATTTGCTTTTTTTATCGCATATTTTCATGCCATATCAAATCGCCATACCAATGTTAAAGTATAAATACACCCCATTAACGACAATTGAAATTATTTTTAATTTTTTTCGCATACTCAAATTCCTAAAATAATTATCCAACAATAACTACTTAGGACTTGATTTTTTTCAAAGCAAATATTATACATATACATATCTATACAACATACAACAAGAAAAAAAAAAAAAAACGTCGGCGTTGGAATCATGCTACAAAATTATTCTAACGACACATACAATCTACATTCAACAATGCAGCATGAATGATTAAAAAAAAATACGAAAATACGCAGAAATCCAACCTCAACGTTCGTCGTTCTCCGTTTGCCGCCGGTAATTTCGCTACGAATCTCCTCCTTTCGCTCCTCCTACCCAACAAATCGCAATACAATCAACTTCGAACAAACGAGGATGAGCGATTATGGTTGATTTGTGGATTTCGGCCGTAAGAAATCAATACACGTGTGAGATTTGTGGATTTCGGCTGCAATTTCCGATTAGGGTTCCGGCTATCGACGGGGAAAATGGGGAGGAAGAAGACGCGCGCGGAGATTTAAGTCCGCTGACCTCGTCTCTTGGAGAGACAAAGTTAATCACTAATGACCTCCTCTCTTCAAGAGACGAGGTCATTAGAGTAATGACACCTCGTCTCTCGAAGAGACGAGGTCAGTTACTTATGACCTCGTCTCTTGAAGAGACGAGGATATGTTGCCTAAAATCGGAAATAATTTTTTTCCGATGGCATTTCCATAATTATTTTAAAAAATATTAATATTTTATTCCTTTTCCACCAAAATAATCCAAAATATAGGTAATTAACAAACTTGTTTCTTGAAGAAATGAATTCATAATTTTTTTTTAATAAGCTACTATTTTGAAGACGAGTTTTTTGTTTTTTAACAAGTCCATCTCTTGAAGAGATGAATTCGACCTGCCAAAAATGCAAACACGAGCTGCATTCATTTATTGTCCCAAGTTGCAAGATATATTTAAATACCTACATTTACAAGATCAAAAAATACAAGGTAATAGTATCTACAGTTTCTCCAAAGTCCATACACCGATTTCAGCTATTCTACCCAGTACATATTAGATACCAACAACTCCAACCTTGTTCAACCAGTTTTTCAGCTATAGAATAAGTAAATCTAAATAAGAAAAGGTTTTAGAAGTATCATTTAATGTGTACAAGTACAAAAATACATACATATATGTATGTCAAGAAAGCTATACAAAGAATCAAAGAAATGAAAAACAACGAGCTACTACCTCTGCCTTCTTCTTCCCCTTCTTCATGTGAGTGTCTCTAGTTCGTGAGTGAAATCTGGCTATGGATGCGGCTAAAGAGGCACCATTGGTGTTGTATCTAATTGAGTAATCTACATGCCACTTCAATCTGCACCCAGTGGGATGTAGTAAGTGCTTTGATGCATTGGGATGGGATCTAACTCTACCTAAGTGAAACCCTCTCCAATTTCATCTAGCGATATTGCTGGTTGCCTCTTATGTGGAGTTGAAGGAGTCGCTTTAGTTGCACTAGAGTGCTCGAGCAAGAGTTGAATATGCTAATAAAGGACCGAGCTCTTCAATCTGAATAGGTGTGGGCAATAGCTCAACACTTATATCTCTTGGTACATATCTACAATGTTGCCTTCACTTTTGCACCCTACGCAGACCCTGTCCCCATGATTTTGCCGACTTACCATGTGCTTGCTAGGACGAAAGAAAATCATCACTATCATCATCTAAATAAGCAGCTAGTGGTAGTAACTTTTGAAGGGTGATACCTCTAAACTGCTACGCTACCCCTGTAAACGTTGATGCCTTAGATAATATATTAATGCGTGACATATGAGGCAACCAATTAATGAAGTCAACTTGCAACGTGCTATAAACACCAAAATTATGATGTAACATACAAATAGTAAGGAAAAAAAACTTAATATCAAGGCACCAAACTTATAACAATGACCAAGCTTAATACCCCAACTGAAATTGCTTTCAATTGTAACAAACAACTCCTTTTCATATGTCTGCACATACTCTACCATTGAACTTTGCATGTGTACCAACTCCTACACAATGTCATCATCATCTATGGCTACCCCATTATAATATACATTTCCATCTGGGATTGCTCATAACTTGAATACCTAGAAACTCTAAGAATTGTTGCTAGTTGCTAATCATAAATCACTCAATCATTTCCTTACACTATATTTCCATGAGCATAAAGTATAAGTTTAGCATTGTCCATTTCCATTATGGCCCCACCACCTATACATGTGATTATATAATACGATATTTCGCATCTAAATATGAGTAAAAAAAGGTACTAAATTCATTGAATAAACTATTTAATAGCTCCCGACTTTGACTTTAGAATTAAAAAGTGAAAACTTGAGCAACCATAATGTGAATAATTTCAAACTATAGATGCAAGCTTATATTGACTAAAAGAAACATTTTCAATAATTAATTGTGTAAATTTCTTGGCAAGTAACATTTTGATTTGTCTCTTTTCATGCCCTTAATCTGGCTATTGACTTTGAAATTCTAAATTTAGCATTTGCAATCTAAGATAGATAATACTCTATGACAGTGAATGTAAATTTTAACAAAACAATAATGTTAACGATAACCCATTTTAACAAAACTTGAGAAATACTTGCAAGGTCACATCACTAAAATTTTCATCGCTATAAACATACTAATATTACATAAAAAGAAAAAAAGAAAAAATTTTAAATTGTCAATTATTATACTTATCAATAGATGAATTGGTAAACCATTACTATCAGCATTAGCATACACCAATTGGAAACAGTCTCTAACTAGAGACGTTGCATTACATTTGGTAAATCATTTACAAAGGAGCAATCATATTATTTTACATTCGTAAATTTTGAAGAATCAAACATAATACATCATATTCAAAATATGCATGTTCATAAATCATTACGACATGGTGTGTTCAAAATCAAAAAAAAGAAAAAAAAAAAAAGGAGGGAGCGCAAATTAACTTACCTGAACATAATCGAAATTGAGTGATGGATTCACACGAAATAAGGTGAAAATTGCACAACTAAAGCTCTAAATGTTGCAAAATTTTGCTATGGTGGATGGATGCAAATAGAATGAAATGGGGAAAAGAGTATGTCAATTTAATCAAAATCGAGAAAGAAGCAAAAGAATATGGGATTAAAGTTTCTAGAAAATTCGAGATTGTTAAAATGAGGAAGAAGAGAGTCGAAGGCGGAGTTATAACTTGTCAAACTTGTCTCTTGAAAAACACAAGTTTATAAATGGATAAATTTGTTTTATTAAGTGCATTGATGCTATACAAACGAGTTTCCAACAATCTAAACTCATTTCTTTAAAATACGAGTTCATGTTAATTATTTTGGGAATTAGTTTTGGTATGAGTGGAACTTTTGTAATTTCTTATCAAAATATTATTTTTTTCTCTTTTTTCTCTAAAAATATCAAGACAATAAGTTGCCGAATTAAAATTGACAAAATAAAAAAAAAGGCTATTGGGGGAAGAAAAATTGACATTCTCTATTTATGGTCTTTATCCTAGCTGTATATTTTATAGGAGATTAAAGAAGGATATTTTGTTCAAGAGCTTGTGGAGAGTAGGATGGACATCACACGCTGCCATTAAATTGATCAAAGTATAATTATTTTTCCATTTCAAAAGTTGTAAAATATAGTAATTAAAAAGAGTATTTGAATACGTCTTATCACAATAAAACGAGTAAAGTGGAAAATTATGATATAAAGAAATTACAAAAATCAGAACTTTAAAAAAGAAAAATCCTAAAAGGGAGTAAGAGTTATGTTTTCCACACCAATTTCCAGTGTGCTCTAAAAACGCAATTTCAAGTGTGATCGACCTTTCATGTTGAAACACGATTTGTCGGCAATTTAAAAATATGTTTGATGTAATAATAAGTCAATGATCAAGTTGCACGAATATCAAGGCTTCCCTGTCGGGATTTCTATTAAATCCACCAAAGATATTTTGTGGTAAATAACAAAGATGTTGCCCAGTGTGTTCTGGGCACGCCGGTCTTTTGTCAATATATGATAATGGCAGCCGTGCTAATTAAGCGATAAGGATGTCCCTCTACCGACAACGTTACCCCAATGATATGAAATAGGGACCTTATTTCACTTTCCATTTATTTCATTTGATAAAGATATAGTACGTGTCTCGTGTCCATTTGCCTTAGACTTTCTTTTAGTCATAATATTCAAGATGGAATCAATAGAAACTAGTTGCACAAAAGACGCGTTAGGACCAATGAAAATTACTATACCATCCATCATTTATTTAAAAATAAAAAATAAAAAACCCTGGACTCCCTCATCGCATGTTGCTAGGGGAGAAGATGAACAACTAGATTAAAAGAAGAAAGAAGACGAAGAAACATCGATTCAATTCGATTAGGAGTGTAATTAATCAAATCAATTATAGCTCCACTCAATTTTCTAATTTTAGAATGGTTGAATTGAACCCAAGTTTAAGTTATTCGAATAATTTGTTGAATCGAATCTAAACTTTATAATGTTTAGTTCGATACATTAGAAATCTTAATTATACTTGAGTCAAGTATCATCATTGATCGAGTCCAAATCAAGTTTCGATATTAATATTATTTTAAGAAAAAAAAATTATTTTAACAAATCAAGTCTAAATGAGCTTAATCGAGTCAACTTCAAGCTTATGTGGTACCACTTCAAGTTGAGTTTAAGCTTAATTTTAAGTGAGATTCAAACCGAGCTTAAGCTTTTAAAATTCAAGTCAAGTTCAACTTCAATTTAGTATTGTACTATCTCGATTTAATTCAATTGCACTCCTAAGCTCGACCGCCAACATGGATTAACCATTAGGAGCTACGGGTTTGGGTTTGGTTCACGTAAGTCTAGGTCTGACAGGCGCAACCTATAGCTTGGTGGGCGAAGGTGGTTGATGTGGTCATGTGGTTTCATCAAGGATAACTGGGCAATATAATAAATAGATGTTAATAGTTTATTTTAGAGAGTTCCCTCTGTGATAGCTATTCCTTTGGTTTTTTCTTTTCCCCCCTCCGGTGTAGTAGCTGTTTCATTTAAGGGAATTTTCTCATTGCACGAAATGGCTGATTAGTGAAGTAAACATAGGAATGGGTGGTTTTCAAAGAATAGATAGGACATTGAATGGTTATTCAACCTCTATTCAATTAAACCAACTGACTAATGTATTTTATTTTCAATTTGCAAACTACATAGAATCACAATCATAGCCCTAACAATCTCACATCCTATTAGTTTTTTTTGTTTTAATCTAATCCTATTTCCATTCTCTAACCCTTAATCAAAACTAATGCCAAATTAACACATCACAAATTTCCACTACCTTTTACCCATTATAAAACCAACTATCCCATACTCTTTTATTTGAATTATTCATCTATGTAATTCATCTATCTTAGGAGATGACTTAACATGCTATTATGTCTAATAAAATTTTAGCACTAATATATATTTTTATGTTTGTAGCTTTATTAAATTTAATATTTCAACACATGCATTAGGAACATTGTTAGTAATTAGCTATCTAATTGAATTTTTCAATTTCAATATACAAAATTCTCATACATGAGCAACTCTTCATAACATCCATCATCAAATCAAATCAAGGTAAAATAACACAATTTTGAGTTGACATAAATATCTATGAGATACATACATTAAAAATCGGAACATGAACAAGTCGAGTTTAAGTGATATAGTATTAAGTTTGAGATTTATCTCAATTATAAATTTTTGAATTTGAACTTAATCCCAGCTTGATTGGGTTCAGAATTTTAATTAGTTCAAACTTGTCTCAAGATGATAGCGAACTCATACTTAATTAGGCAAATATTACGAAACTCTAGCATGGTTCAATAAATTACTCAAATTACTCTAATATGAGCTCATATTCATTGATGTTGAATCAAAGTCAAGAAATTATTGAATAGACATTGAGTATTTTACCACTAGTTGCCCCATAAGGGCTATCTTCCAACACAGTAAACTAGCACATATGAAATGGATTCTCTTAAGCAAAAGTATTACTAGAGGAATTAAAGGGTGGCAAGCTTAGTCATGTTTGAAGGAAACAAAAAAAGTGTAGTAGAATAACTTATCATTTATCAAGGAGGCTAGGAATGCTTAGTCTTCCTTCTTCTACTCTCTCGAGCTTCAACTTGATGTAGGACTTAAAGAATACACTGGTATGATAAAAGCATGGGTTTGAAGACTTTCAGTTGGTTTGTTGTTAGGTTGCTATTTTTTTTTCCTCAAATCAAATATTATTAATGTATTTTGTAGTATCTACAAGTCTTATTTTGAATTGCACTATCATAAACACTTTCTTAAGACTTATTGATATGTCATTTTAGACATTGACTCTCTAGTTCTAGACTAACCTATTTGGCTCATGGGCCAAACCCTTTAGGAATCGCCTATCTATTATGGTCTTGAATTGCACAGAGTTTGAACTGTCCTATTCAGCAACAACTTTAAAAATGCTCTTTAAAGAATTTTAACCTATTAGGCTGGTCCGACACGATATGAGTAATTTAGAACTTATCCAGTTATCTCTAATTCACAATTGAAGATCTTTAAAAATGCCATAGTTGGAAGATACATGCTTTCTTAATATATTATAATGCATTTTTCTAATATATTATATACTTTCCATTATGGTTATCTGCCTTTATATTTTGTCATGGATTGCACGCACCTATATAAATAGGTCCTTAGCTGTAGTAAAATTATCCATTCATTTTTTATACTTACCATTATGTTGTCAAATCAGTCTCAAGTGCTATCTTAGGTATTGAAATGTCCTCGCTAACCAATCTTCCGCTGTTCCACTAACGATATTCTTGTCTTACGAGCCTAGAATCATCCTTTAAAGACGTTTAAAGTCCCAAGACTTTACCAGCCAAGATTTCAGTAAGTTTTGTCTCGGAGGAAAGGTCTTTCCCCCCTACTGGCGGTTGCTCTTGTCCATATGATCGCATGATTAAATTGTAAGGGGGTTATAGTTCTCTTTTATATAATTTTCTATATAGGCTACAGCTACTCGTGTAATTTCATAAAAGCAAAACTCTATATCCTCTTTTATTTCATGCCGCATTCTTCCATTAATAAATTAGGAGCTTATCATATTCCCTGGGGTATGCCATTTAGGAAAAGAAGGGAAAAAAATTGAAAATTAGATTTTATATATTTTTATGTTTAAGAAATGTAAATAACTCCATCTGAATCGGTCATGATTTGTAACCATATGTATATGTTTTGACATTGTTAAGATGTTTCCTAAGGCTTTTTGGAACAGTGGTCTTTTGTCGATTTATGATGATGCCGGCCCCTGTTTTTTCTTTTTTATTGCCTATAGCGATAAGGATGGGTCAAGTGTCAAGCATCAAAGCAAGGATGGAACCAGCGACTTTTTCGTTTATTTCACTCGATGTCGATGGGGACGATACGTGTCTGGGCCATAACCTATACCTAGATGCTTATCGAATCATGTATGACTTTCCCCCTCTTTTTTTTTTTTTTTTTTTTAAAATGATGATCCATGATTATGAAATAATATCAATAAGATCACATCACTGAGAGAAGAATTATTAATGGCTCAAGTCTATTTATGTTTGATTTAAAATTTATTTAAGTTTGATCCTACAACAGTTTGAGTTAATGTTAAAATTCTAACCAAACTTAGAGTTAAATTGAAATTTGAGTTGAAGCTCAACTTATAACTAAACTAAAATATCTGAATGAAACTTGAATTTGTAATATTTAGTTTAATCAAAAAATTTAATGAAGTTTAAATTAAAATTAAATATTGGGAAAATCTAATTAAGTTTAGACACCAATATCATTTTTAATTTAAAAAAAAATGTTTTTAAAGACAAATCTAACTTAAATGGTTTAATTGATTCAAGTTCAAATTTATAGTATCTTTTTAATTGAAATCGAGCTTATAATTTAATTTTAGTGGAACTAAAAGTCTAAAATCTTAGATCAAATTCAATCTCAAGCATAGAGTTATATCATCTTAATTCAAGTTGATGATGGTCCTAACCACGTCTAAAAGCAAATAATCAAATTAAATATTTCAGCCTTTAATGTTTCTTATATTGTTCATAAGATTAATCATCGATGCAACTTAGGGCAAATTAGCACAATGAGGAGTTGGCATAAATATTAATCGGAAACGTAGATCCCATAAGTACTTTGTGTCGTATTAAAATTTTATTAGGTATTTATGTTTTAAAAAAACCAAAATTTCCTGAAGTATTGATTTTTCGAGCAACAAATGATATGACTCCAAAACAGTCCATATTCTCCAAAATAATAGATTTTTATAACCAAATTTAACCGAGTCAAGTCAAAATAATGTAGTATTCAATACAAGCTTATATTATATTCATGTTTGATTTAAAACGATACTTGTAAATGATCGGATTTATAATATTAAGCTAAGTCTCCTATTTATTTGACTTGATTTTATAGGCATTAGTTGAGGATCATTAATTTAGTTGAGGAGCCTACGTAATCAATAAGCCAAGCAATTGCTTAGTTCATTACAGATTTATTAAAATAATCTTAAATTGAGTAAGAGAGATTAGGTTTGATAAGTTAAAAACAAGAACCATTGAAGCTCATGTACTCAATAAGCTGGGTTATTGTTTGAGTCATTACAATCTCTTTAAAATAAATCTTAAAATTAGCAAGTTTAATGCCTTTATGAATCATTAACATGATCTAACTATGTTACCTAGTTTAAGATTTTATAAATATTTAATTATATCTCTCCATTAGATACTTCTTCACTCAAAAATTAAAGAAAGCTCAAATGAATAGAAAATGAATAATCAGTAAAAAATAATAAGATTATACTTAATAGCTCTCTCAGTTTTACAAGTTGGTTTGAGCTATTAAATTTCTCTGTTATTTCTCATTTAACCACTTCTCCCGGTGCCCTTTCTTCACGTGGAATTCACACATCACGTACAGATAAAACCTACTTTCGATCTACGTTATCAATCAATATTCTACATCAACCGTACTTAATTAGCGCAAATTCGTCTCAATCAAACTCATTGAGGCTTGATGGTCCAAAAGGGGAAAAAAAAAAAAAAAAAAAAATCTCGTTTAGGCTTGAAATTTCTATAAGAAAGAAAATTTAAGTAAAATAATATTAATATCAAATTCAACTCAAATTTCATCCATAATTTAAAATTATGCTTGATTTAACATCACACCAAACTGGAATAGTTTTTAGTTTGTTTCCAAACTCCTCGATGGCTCCATAGCAGTAGAACCGAAAACTTATCCTACTCTTTGAGCCGTGTTAAGTGTTTAAAGATTTGAATTCAATTCATTTTTACTTAAGCTCGATTCGAGTTTTTCATTGAGCCTAAATTTAAACTTAAAATTAGCTTATTTAACTAAACGAGTTTTAATTCAAACTCGAGCCGAACAAAGCATTTTATTAAACTTACTGAACTTTTGTCAACTCAAAAATTTAAGCTCGAACTCATCCATTTTTCATTTTTCTCAAATATAAAATATAATATATATATGTATGGTTAAATATATATACATCAATACTAAATAAAAATTAATTTTTATGATTTTAATTATATAGTTACATATTATACATAAAAATTTCATAAATTTATTAACAAACTTATTAAGAACATAATCACTAACATAATCATAAACCTTAACAAACTTATTTATAAGCTAACTCGAAAATCCAAACCAAAACTAAACTCGTTTAGATAAATGAGTAATAATTTAAATTCGAGCTGAGCTTATTTATTAATCTAGCTACATCCACGCCGAGCCGAGCTCAAAAACACTTAAATTCGTTTACACCCTACTTGTTCCTATTCACTCATCTTGTAGGCCGTCTTTGTAGAGGAGTCGGCGTCAAATAAAGAAATTTCCAGGGAATTCATGAGGCTTCAGATAATTTTTAATTTAAAATTCCTTAATCCATCTTGGCTGGAATTCATCATTTTTCAATCAGTTTCTATCGTTTAGTCTACAGTTAATTTAGAAAATCACACGCATTCAATACAAGCCGAAGTGTTTACAAGTTACTTGGAACTTAAGCCGAATTCAACGAACTGAATTAATAAACAAGTGAACTCAAACTTAAAAATAAAGTTAGCTCATGATCCTAAAAGTGGTATCATGCACATCTCTATTCTATTATTTAACATATGCATTCATAAAAATTAAAACTAAAGCATCAAAACATAGATCACATATTTATCAAAAATTAAAACCCAATCACTTGTTTATAAAAATTTCTAAAACAGAGTTCAAATGTTATTCTTTATAATTAAATCGAGATAAACTTAATTGCTAGTTCTTTTTTGTTAATAATCACGCGTCTACGGATTACAATTGTTAAACTTATCAAAGATGCTAAATAAGCTGGGTTATGAACAGAGGTCATAATATACAAGATATTTATAATACAAATATTATTCCTTCATAAGCGCATATTTACAATAATACATCAACCATTTCAAGATACGACTTTACCATTAAAAAAAAGGGGGAAGCAACTAAACCGGAGTCTACAAAATATTTATGTTCCTCAAGGACTAAAACACTCGACAAGCATAGACACCGAGGCTTCTGAACCCAGAACAGCCGGTGAGCTAACTCCCATGACTCGGCTGAAAACCGGGGATAACCAGGCCGAGTTTTTACCTTCTGACTGATTCATCTGCCCTGAACCAGAACCACTCGACCCATTGCTTGAAAATATGGATTGAGTCTTTTCACGTATGTTTCTGGTCCACTTGTCCACTACACCAGACATCTTAGGTTTATTAAGTTCCTGGTTCTCGCTAAAGCACTTCAGAGACAGTGTGTGTGTTTAAGGATTGTGTTCGTAGTTGTTTTTCCGGAGATGATGAGATGGTGAGTGAAGCGGATTTTAAATGAAAAACGTTGGGTTGTGGTTTTAGTACGACTCTGTGTGCTTTAGAAGAAGTAAGTCTAGTTTAGTTTAGTATAGTTTAGTTTTTATTTATATTTTTGGTGTCGGCTTTTTATTGGGATATAAAAACCACAGGTGGGGAAGAGCATGACATGAACATAAGCATCCAGTTTTGTTTTGGAGTTTTTGTTTTCAAGATTTTACAGGTAGCAGGTTGTGCGTATGATTGAGATTCCGGATAAGGTTCCCCATTTCCACGGGCAGAATATATTATATTATATTATTGTATCATTACTGTGCGTTGGTTCTTATCTTGACTTTCCTTAAAGTAAATACTAAATACCAGATCATGCATCATGAAAAAGAAAGAAATCAATTAAATATTATTGTTGATAGATATGGCATCGGAGGCTGTGGCCTGTGGGTGTGGGATGGGGTGGGGTGGGACGGGACCCATCCTGCTAAAATATCTTTGTGGGTTTTTCGGGCTTAAGGGAATAAATTATAGAGATATCAATGGGCCGAAATAATCTTAAAAATAATAAGTTAAAGTAATTCATTTTTTAATAGATTGTAATAAGAGATAAATTTAATATAATTACACATTATAGAGGTTTGAAAAATAGTTGGGTTAGTGTGGCTTTGGTGTTTTAGCCTAAGTCGTGCCACAAGTGATGGTGGTACGAATCCAAATTAATGTCAGTCGGCTCCCATCACGTTGGTCGTTTGTTTGGTGTGTTGTGATTATGTGCATCGGTGGTTTGGCTTCTGAACCCACTTGCCGAGTTTGGCATGTTTTGGATTCCAATTTGAAGGCTAACAGTGAAGTTGTCATCGAATTTAGGGGAGCTTTAGAGGTGGATGTGTTACTGTTGATTTGTTGTGTTCAGCGAAGATGAGTTTCGACTCTGATGGTTAGTCAATTGAGTTATGCTGTTGTTTGAAGGTGGTGCTGGACATCATTATGGGTTGGGTTCTGAACGACTAAATCGATAACTGATCTGATCTGTCATCGGTAGCTCCTAAACTAGAAACCATACTAGGGATGGCAGGCTTGAACCGGCAAAGGATCTGGCGGTTTTGGAACCAGTGGTTCAAGAACCAGCTAGAGACTCGACGGCTTCTACAATTCTATACCATTAAAAAGAAAAGGAATGGAAGAAAAATAAAAGAAAATTATAAGAATTTGTAATGAAAAAACAAATATTTAAAAATATTTTCACATGAAGAGTAAAAAAATTATTTCTTATTCATGACATTTAATGTGTTGTTATTAACAATATAAGTAAGAAATATATTAAAAATTTATGTTATTGAATTTATATAGACTTCTAATTAAAGTGGACTTTTCTTTCTTAACCATATATGACTTTTTTTGTATTATAAGGATTTATTTAAATCTTAAATATTTTGCAGTGTCATGTTGCTAACATGACAATTAAAAAAGTGCAAGTAATTACATATAAATAAATGCATAGCTATATAATTTTTTTTAACTAATGGGCTATAAACAATTATTGTTAGGCTCAAAGTTATTTCAAGTTAAAAGTTTATTTTGTAATTATTTTCTTACTTAAATTAAGTAAATTATTTTATTGATTTTTTTTTTATTTCACGATTCCTGGTTCCTTTAAAATCGAAACCAAATCGTAAAAATAGGACCGGCTCCCACAGATTTAGTTTCAGTTCCACCAATTTTGGAATTAGAAATCAGTGATTCAGGTCCGGTTCTAATCCCGAACTAAATTGTGACGATGTCTAGGTGATGGAGACATGAGGGTAAATAAGAAAATGCTGATGAGAGTGAAGAGATTGCACAGTAATTTTAGAGGGAATCAAACAATTTTCATTGATTGATATTGAGATGATCTCATGTAATTTTTTCAAAAAAAAAAAAAAAATTGATAGGGGTTCAAGGAATATAAACAAAAGTCATAGAGTTGTGTTGCAAAGATGAGTTGAATTTAGTTGTGTAGAATTTTCAAAGACGAGTTGAATTTATTTGTGTAGAATTCTCTTGAAAGATGGGTTTAACTTGCCTATTTAGAGGAAATGGGTATAGGTTGAGTAGGGTATAAAGGACAACCCGTATCTTACCTTGTATCATATAGAGTATTAAATTTCATATCCGAAACCTACCTTGTAACACTTGTACCCTTCCTATATCATGTACCATGTAAAACCTTCAGAGTATCCTATGGAATTTGTAGATTTTTTAATGAAATCTTTATATTTTTTTTTTCTTTCTAAAACTTCAATTTTATAATCTTTGGTATGGTCTCGTGTAATATGTAACATTATCTTATTTCGATATATTCAACATAAGTAACATGTGGAAGAAATTTAAAAAATAATTTATTAATATCACAAGTTCTGTAATATACAGAATTTGTTTATGTGCGAAAGTCGAAACTAGCAATAAATACTTGTGGTGCTTATTTATGTGATATTGAAAGATTATAAAACTTGCAACAATTTCAAAAATAAAAATTTTGGAACTACTTTTTTATTAATTGGTTTTATACCATATAATTTAAGAGTTCAATTAAGTAAATAGCTGTATTTCTCCTAAAATAAAAATAATAAGTCCATTCAAAATAAAATAGCATGAATCATTCTATAATAAAAATTTCTAAAAGTAGTTTATAAATAGTAATTTTGAGTATAAGTGGTTGTAAAATAAAAAATGAAGTATTATTATTTATTTCTTATATATTAACATTATTATATAATATTTAACAATGATACTCTATAACATGTAACCTCTACAGTTAGTATAGGTTCCAAAATAGGTACAAAGTATGAAGATTTCATACCAATGCTCTACCTTATGAGAGCAGCTTCTAGAAAATATATAACCGGACCCTACTTGATTGAGCAAGATGCGGGTAGGTACCATATATGACAAGGTTACCTACTCACCCTTAGCCACAAATAGATGCTAGCACTAGCTTACATTTAATTACAATTATATCCCACTTTCCACTTAAATTTTATATATACCATACAATCTAACAACCTCCTCTATCTTTCTATAACCCTTAGTTGGTACACCTTGCTTCACTCCAATTTGTTTAAACAATTCAAGATTTTAAGGAAGATGATAGAAGAGAAACTAATGTCTATTACAATACTAACATGCCTCCAACTTGTTTCAACAACTCGATTCCAATTCATTGATCTAATGGACCAACTCATTGTCGCAGATGACCCATTACCACTATCTCATCAAACAAACCACTAGACAACTCATAAACCACTAGATTGTGTGGATGGTTGAGTCATAGGCGATTGCTATAGCTACTTTATTGTGTTTCTTGGGTGATTTTGGCTTTGTGAACATCTAGAAAATATACTTTCTTATTCCTAGCAAAACTATATTTTTGGGTTGTTGTCACTTAAGATAAGAGATGATGCATCCTACAATGTCATGGCTGCAATACTTAGCAGCTGTGGCAGTAGACATGTTTAAGTTGAGCATGTTGATGGGGAGGTCATGCGTGACGGTATAGAGTATCCCACCATAGCTTATGTTGAATCAAATTTCTAAGGAGGAAGAAATGTAGATGTAGACTATCTGTAAATGATGACAATGACATGGTGCATTCAACATGGCCAAAAACGATGACCTTCCTTACTAATAGAGGGACATATAGGATCAAAGTCTTCAATGTGGATGTAGACAGTGTGTTTGATGACTATAGAGTTATCATAGGCTTAGGAAAGACGCTGCGTGGTAGGGTAGAGGCTACTCTAGAATTTGTGGCAACAAAAATATATTATGCAATAATGAAGGTAGCTTTTTCATAGGTTTCAGAGAAGATGAGGACAGCATGGTCTAATCGAGCAGCAAGCAAAGAACTTAAGACCATTTTGATGCCAACACACAAATTCCTGACATTTGTGTCGGAATAATGGTTTTTGACAATAGGGAGTAGTTGATAAGTGTCATGAGACCTTTATTATTGGCGCTTTATTGAGCATATTTCATATGCTATTTGATTGATCTATTGAAAAAAATAATGTACATTGAATTAATTATGTGTTTCAGGGGCAATTATGGAACAATTGGGCATTTCAAAGGATTACTAATGGAATAAGCCAAGATTTTGGAGAGTTTTAGAGCTTTTTGGAGTTGTTGCCTATACACTAGTTATTTTACACCACTAGTGCATTTTTTGGAGGAAAATTTGAAGAAAATTTCATGGTTCCAGGGTACACGACCTAACATACATGAGTCGTATACAATAGGTCGTATACATATGCCAAAAAAGGAAAGAAGCGCTAAGTTAATGAGTACACTATCCCGACACACATGAGTCATGTAGGGGTCAAGTACATGACAGATTATATACATACATGCCTTGTTTTGATATTTTAGAAACTAGTCACTTGTATTACATCCAAGAACCCAAGAAACTCATTTGGAGCAACTCTTGAAGGGGAATTATGTGCTACAACTTGGAGATTTGCAAACAACACCACTATAAGGGTATATCATCATGATCTTTCCTTTTTCTTCCATTGTTATTATTATTGTTGTTAATCTCTTCATGGAAGAGTAGTTATGTTATGCTTTAGATTTGAGATACCCTAGCCTTCATATATTGATTTATCTTCCAATTGAATGAAGTTTTTATTTTGAAGTTGTTCATGATTTATATTGTTGATTGTGATGATTTTAGGCTTAACTTATTACAATCTTGATTCTTGTTAATTAGGAAGAAGATTTCAATTAGTGGGATAGATCTCTCATGGGCAAAGAAGTTGTGTAATCTACCTAGAAATAGGGATTTCCAATTTTTTATCTTTGAAGATTAACTTTTTCTTCAATTAAGGTTCATAACCTTCATGTAATTCTATTTAACAATTTTGAAGGAAGAAATCCCCACTGTTTCAGTTAGGGTTAGGGGTTAATTGACTTGAATAAAGTAATTAATCTAATTAAGAAACTCGGTAGTTCAAGATCAAGAATCATTGAATTGAATCCATCTTTAAGGAAAGGAGAAGAAGGGAGGGGAGAGGGGGCTGGGTTTAGAGTTAATCCAACTTGGGGCATTGTTTGTGAATTGATTAATAGTATGCGTATTATTCATCTAGGGCTTTTGGAATTGCTTTTAGTTAGGATTAGTAGGAAGTTTAACATATAACCCACAATAGATTCGACTAGATAATAATAAATGGGTTATTATAAGTAGCTGCATATAGATCCCTAAGATGATATTGAGTTAATTTCTATATTACACGATAAGTGCACTGTCTTGTGCAGATATAGAATTGATGAGATTACAAATTTAAAACTTAATGATCACACACATTAGTAGTTCAAAGAGGCAATGACCAAATTTTCGATATGTAAGAGGCACGAGCTTAAGATGACTCTAAATGACAAGCGCATACTTCATTATAAGTGTCAATCGGATGGATGTGACTTCTCCATGATTGCATTAGTTGACATAAGGTCTGTTGAAAAAAATATAGCACTCCGCTGGGCTTGTTTAAGTGCACTCGCACATGTATATTACAGAAGTAGAAACTATAAGGTGGGATTTTAAAACAATTTTAAGCACACTTAACCAACCTTTATCTCTTTAATCCTTTTTCGCACAATTAAAACAATAATAATAAAGAGATAAGTGAAAGAAGATTTACACTAGATTTAATGTAGAGTTCGGCCTAACCCCTAGCATCCACAGTCCACAATTTGCCTCACTCAAGGAGAACTTCACAAGAGGAATTCACATTACCTCAATAGAAGACTTGACTCAATGCCTCGCCACGAGGACTTCACAAATGCCTACATACACGTAGGATTTCACACAACACATGAGGACTTCACTCAAAACACTCAAATAAAACAAGTGAATAGTCCCTTGCAATATTAGCTCACTAATCTCAGGAATGACACTATTCACGTAATAAATATAAACATAAAATCGAGAATATTTTTTCATAATAGTTGTAAATTGAGCTCTACTCTCACTTTTTACTCACGGTCATCACTAAAAATTACCTCAAACCACTCTATATATATCAAGTTTAAAGATATAGCCATTCACCCTCAAAAGAACCTCCAATGTTTAAATTCAAAAGTTTATAATGGCTAGTTTTTAAACTGTCGTGCCTTAAACCTTGTCACGCCTCAAACTCATCGCACCTCAAATTTACCCTCAACTAATGATTATTCTCGTTGAGCCTTCGATTCAAACTTGTTGCACCTTAACTTATCACACCTCAATTTAGCCCCCAACCAAGTATGTTATCTTTATCTCATCGAGCCTAAGACTTGAGGTTGTCCGGTGCATGTTTTGAGCTTGTCGCGCACTAACCACTTGACACATCAAGCCCTTGACGTGACCTTCGACCAAGCCTATTCAACTTATTTTGTTCCATTCGTCGTGTCTTGGTTTTACACTTGTCACACCTTGAATCAAACTTGTTGAGTCATTGATTTGCCCCTCGAGTTTAGGTTGTGACCAAGGTTGTGGCACTTATAAATATGTTCCTACTAAAACCTGCACAATCCGCAATATACACATATATGTATATTAAAGCTCGAACATATCAAAAAACAAGTTTTGTTTATTAAATATAGCTTAATTAAGTTGTTGAGCATTTGTGCAATACATTTTCTCATCAAAACAAGATTATAACCAACCATGATTCATTAATCTCTCTCTTTTTTATGAGAATAATTATTGCACAACATTGGTCCCCCTTAATTAAGCATTCGACTAAAAGCTCACTTATAAAAGATATAATGCTCAATTAAAAGTTCTCAAGCTATATGTAAAAAACAACTTATTAAATGCAATTTAACTCCCTTAGTTAAGCATTCCGAGTAAAAGCTCATTTAAAAAACTTAAATTATATTTAATAAACAACTCATTTTAAGCACATAAAAACACACAAGCCTAATGTTTTCAAAAACCACAAAAACATTTTTCTAAGATGCAATTAAGCATTAACCTTAAAGACCTACTTTGATACTAATTATTGAAAAAATATAGCTCTCAGCTAGGCTTTTTTAAATACATGTGCACATGCATATTGCGGAAGCGGAAAATACAAGGTTGGTTTTTAAAATAATTTTAAGCACACTTAACCAACCTTTATCGCCTTAATCCTTCTTTTGCACAATTAAAACAATAATAATTCAGAGATAAGAGAAGGAGAAGATTTACACTTAATTTAATGTAGAGTTCGACCCACCCCTTAATCTCTACGGTCTACAATTTACCTCGCACAATATGGACTTCACACATTTCATTCATCATAAACAATTTCCCCAACAAAGAGGATTTCACAACAAATGCCTCGTAATAAAGGACTTCACATTGCCTCAATAGAGAACTTCATTCAATGTTTCGATACGAGGACTTCACAAAGACCTACACACATGTAGAACTTCACACAATTACCTCAATACATGAGGACTTCATTTAAAACACTCAAATAAAATAGGTGAATAGTGTCTTACAATATTAGCCTACTCTTCTCACGAATAGCACTATTCATGTAATAAATACAAACAAAAAACAAAGAATATTTTTCATAATATCTGCAAGTTAAGCTCTACTCTCATTTTTTACTCGTGGCCATCACTAAAAATCAACGCAAATCACTTTATATATATGTATATATATATATATATATCAGGTTTAAAGATATAATTGTTCTCCCTTAAAAGAACCTCCAACAGTTAAATTCAAAAGCCTGCAACGGCTAGTTTTTAAACTGTCATGCCTTAAACCTTGTCGCACCTCAAATTTACCCCTCAACCAATAACTGCTCTCGTCAAGCTTTAGATTCAAACTTGCCATGCCTTAAAGCATGCCACACCTTAACTTGTCATGCCTCAATTTAACCCCCAACCAAGTCTGTTATCTTTATCTCGTCGAGCCTGAGACTTGGGGTTGTAAGTGTATGTTTTGAGCTTGTCACGCCTTAACCACTTGATACGTTGAGCCCTTGACATGACCTACAATCAAGTCTATTGAACTTGTTTTGTTTCATTCATTACTCCTTAGTTTTACACTTGTCATGCCTTGGATCAAACTTGTCGGGTTCTCGATTTTCCCTTTGAGTTTACACCGCGACCAAGGCTATGGCACTTATAAATATGTTCCTACTAAAACTTGCACAATCTTCACAAAAACACACAACATACACATATGTGCATATTAAAGCTAAAATATATCAAAAATAAGTTTTGCTTACTAAATATTGCTTAACTTAAGTTGTGGAATATTTATGCAATACATTTTCTCATCAAAACAAGATTGTAACCATCCATGGTTCATCAAGGTCAAATGAGTTTTTAGTGAAGACTTTCAAGGAAAAGCATGGAGAATTCTATAGGCCTCATTCTCAAACAACAAAGTCAATTATAAAGTGCTCAGGAAACACTTCTTATCCAAAATCCACATAATGCCTAAGATGATGGTAATCGATATGAAGCATCTAGTTAAGGAGTTGTTCCTTGTTGATGTGTCTTATACCCAATGTCATCGTGCAAAAGCATGGGCACATTGATGGATTAATGGTCGATACAAGATGGTGGTAGATAAACTATTAACATTGTTGCCGATTGTCTGAGCCTAACCTACCCTCTATATTTCAAGCAAATATTTGTGCGCTTATATGCTTGCATATAAGGATTTCTAAAACGATGTAAATTGATCATTGGTTTTTGTTTTTTTGGCCAAATGACCGATCATTAGTTTGGATGGATGGTTTTTGAAAGGTGAGTTGAAGGGAAAGCGCCTCAGTGCGGTAGCTCATGATGTGAAGGACTAGAAGTACTCAGTAGCATGGACTTATGCAAAGAGGAAGAATCTCAATAGCTAGGCATAGTTCTTGAACAAGTTGGATGTAATGCCATATAATTTAATTACCACATATACTACTTCATGTATTACACACTCAGGCTTTCTTAAACGAATTTTGTTTATGTCAAATATTGCTAGCTAATTTTCAAATTCTTAAATTGTTTAATTAGATACTGGAGACAACTAGCTTTGTAACAAGAAAGCAAACTTTATAAAAACATTTATAGCTTCCACTCATACAAGAGTGGATCAACTTTCACAAACCAAAACAATACCATCAGATATCTCATATACATTTCTCGATGATACAACAAAACTTTAAAGAACTTAAATTACAAAGCTCAGGCTCCATCAGACCCTCAAAAGAATATTACAAATTACAAAGTAAAAACCCATTTCTTAAATGAAAATAAAAACAAAATATATCCAACGATCCTAAATCACTTTTCTCTTCAACTAGCTACTCCCGAGTCAATCCATACCCGAGATAGTCATTGAAATCATCAAATAGACCATCATCATCACCCCACCATCATCATCCAATCTTCATCATCAAACAATCAACACCTAGAAAGACAAAATAATGAGTTGAAGCCTAGTATACAGTAATACAAGTACATACAGGGTGACATATACAAGCTTAAGTCAAATGCAATGCATGAAACAACATTTTTATTATCTTTAAATAAAGTAAACGAATCAATACTAGAGCACTCACACTCTGGACCAATCTTGGAAACTTAGGGGTTCTAAGTAACAGCAATTGCTTAGAGAGTTAATATAGACAACCAAATACCTATAACTCCTACATAATGTTACAAGAACATAGTGTCATTTAGGGTTCACAGCTGTTACATAACTCTACTGATCCCAATCCATAACATTAGTTAGTCCAAACGGCCACATAAACATAAACTAAAACATGTTACTTCACCCTAAGCCTAAATAGATGTTACACTAATACCGTTTGCCCCATTGACTGCCCATCGAGCTACTTATGAATGTCATTACATCATGACAGGGGTGGTCTAAGCACTTAAACTACCGTGCCCACACCAGACAAGGTTACCACACCTTAGATCGGATTCAACGACACAAGCATAGGCAACACTCAATTATTAAGTCCATCCTTAAGTTTTCATTTATTTTGAATGTCTATCCCACAATCAACATGCAAGTTATTTATTTGAATTCACTTAGAAGATAATCCAAAAGATTTAGAAGCCAGACTTAAACATCTATTTTAGAGAATTAATCGATATAAGAAACTAAATTAATTAACCATTTACTTCAAATTCATTTTAGAACCTATTTGATTAGATACTAAGTAGGAACTCCTCCATGGTTGCGAGATTTACCTTGCCAAGATACGGACAATTCTCTATTGTTTATCAAAATATTTAATTTCACTTTGTTTATGATTTCTTAATATAAAGACATTATCACATCACTCATACTCAATATACTTATATTCTAAGCAAACACACATTTGAAACAATATATTCCTCATATAATACATTGTTTATCCTAACTTATTATTCTAAGCCAATTGTAACTTATTACGCCCATACCACATATGCACAGCACGTATTCATTGACATTGTTCCCTAACGATTCGAGGATCAAACGGAAGACCTTCATCATCTTGGGATTCTTACGATTGTGTTAACAAACCATAAACCCATCTTACAATAACCAGCTTAACCTCTATGAAAGAAGAACTAGATAATACTCATACAACATCGAGGGTTTCTTAAAAACTAGAACATAAAAAATGATAGTGAAAGCCAATGTTGTGGTTTAGGGTTTGGCATCTTACAACTTTTGTAATGGTTTTCCATTTTAATTTTCCAATCCTAAGACTAGAGCTCTACTATGGGCTTTCAATCCACTTGAGTGTTCTTTTTGTTTAGTGTTTGAATCTGGGGTTTGCTGCATTTGATCAAACCATTTGAAAGTTTTAATTTACTATGGTAAAACTAAGGTTAGGCTTTTTATAAAATTTGCCTTTTTTTTTTTTTTTTGGCAAGAGGAAATAAAAAAAGAGGATCCTATACGATATTTTTTAATTCTAATTGCCAAATGCGATTCCTTCAAAGAAGAGTTCTGCTACGTGAGCAGAAGACCTTAAAAACATTAAACGAAATAGCGAGTGTATCCTAAAAAAGTTTCATTAAGGCATTAAATCAATTATTTTAAAGTACATGGCACTAGCTGCTCTTTTAAAAAAAATTAGGTATAAATCAAATGATATGATGTTAATTTTAATAAACCTGGTCACCAACCCACCACTTCTCCGCATTCCCACCACCCGCATATGACTTGAGCAGCCCGACGTTTGTTCTTTTGTAATTTATCTGCAGACTTCATAATCATTTTAGATTTTTTTTTTTTTTAATATAAGCAGGATCCACCCCGAACGGAAAACATGTCTATTGAAAGATTAAAGCGGACTTAAAATTTTTAAATATAATATATAAGCGGATCATCTTAAAAGTTCAAAACACAAATCCATTTAGACTTGCATTCAAAGCATGACCTATCGATAAGAACTGTTAAGTCTTTAAGTCTCAACTTCATTAGCATCGTGACCTAAGCTGTTCACACAAGACCATACAAGAAAGTGGGATTGCCTCGCAGACATAAAAACAATGGCTTTAACTTCGCACAAGCCCTGACATCTGGTTGTCAATAATAGGGAGTTCCTTAAAAATGACTATTTAAAGAGAAGGATATGCTCGATTCCTTAAACATACCATTCCTCCGTTCTTAGTATTAGAATTATTATTTTGCAATTCCATGTAATTCCACGCCATAAAATCTAAAATTAACACTGTCCTGCCATGACCTATCGTGATTTCTTGTTACATGTAGATGTAGTTGCTACAAAGTTTTGTTAAGGCAAACAAGCTGAGTGCACATATCAACTTAGCCAGGTATACCTGCAAAACTCAACCCAAACTGACATCATCAATACCACACAACATATATAGAGATTCTAAAAGCTAATGGCATTCCGTACAGATACGTATGAACATTATTCCCTCATTGTCATATATCAATGACTATCAGTTGTGGTGGTCTTCTATCCATACAGACAGACCGGATTTTATTGTATTGGCTAGTTTCCAAGAAGTGATTGCCACAATCCAGGCCACTATCTCAAATCTGCAATCTTACAAAGGGAAGTTTGGGAAGACTAATAAATAAACAGTCCATAAAGAAAGATTTAGCAGCGAAAGCAAGGAATTTTATGTGCTTACCAATTTACGGATTGCAACTACGTCTCAACACATCAACAGCTTCTCAGGAACACATCCAATCATATGGTGGTAATGACAAAAAAAATCAGTGGAAGGCACCCATCATGGATCAGATATATTTCTTCACATCCCTTGTATATCCTCATTCATCAGCAAGAGCAACAAATCATGACAAGTTGCACATGATTCAAACTTAGCAAGGGTCAAAAAATGGCAATCTTCCAATAAACCAGCAGTGTAGACTGAAGCTGCTTTTCCATTTCAAGTAATCTCCCACTGAGGAAGGGTTAATGCATCCAATGTCAAATTGATGATGCCTCTAACCAGACAGCAACATGTCCCGCTTTTGTCTGCAGCATGTTGAAACCGCACCTCTCCCACTGCATATTGGCAATTCCATGATATATCTGCTAGAAGAATCTAGCAGGTCAATTTGGGTCAGCCTAGAAAAGAATGCCAAAACAAATCTGCTGAAGCAATTCATAATAGCTGCTTCCTTTCATGCACTGAAACAGCTCCAGCCCTTCCAATCGCATGTTGAACCAAATGAGGCAATTTTGACATGCTAGGTTGTACACTGTGAGGCAGTTTCATCTTTGACTTAAAGACTCAGGAAGCTAAACGATAAGTCACCAACAGAATGGCATGCATCACACTGTAGTTGCACAGCATGTTTCCTGGATATCACTCATATACAGCAAACTCCCTCATGCATTCAAATCCAAGGTGTCCAGCCTTCATACATGTTGCAAAGATTGTCCACACTGGTAGCTTGCTTAAGCAGATAGTCCACCTGCTCGGCAACACTGATCTCTCTGAAAGACATCAAGGATTTCACCGTTAGTACATATAGTCAAACTTGCTTTAAAGAATTTCTAGACAGACCTGGCATCAGCGATATCTTGACCATCTATTTTCATCTCCACACGCCTTAAAACCGATATTGCATAAGCATTTTTACCTATACCATAAAAAAGGGAAATCAGGGTGAAAAGTGCAGGAAAAAAAAAAATATCAAGTACAATATCCTGGAAAAAAAGATAAAAATAAAAATACTCAAGTGAAACACAAATTTCAATTAATTAAAGCAGGGCTGATTGATTATCTCTTCGATAAGATGGTCAAAAGTCTAATTTCATCTTTACTAACCCAATGAGTACTTACTGCATTAATTATAAAAAATAAAAGAAAAAGAAAGAAAATCAAAGAGATCATGACCCAACATAATATGAGAGAGTAAACTCAACTCTTGATGAAAAGAGTTAGTTAAGACAGATGAAGGGTTCAAGAAATTTTGGTGGTAAACCTTGGGTTTTGAGAAGAACTTTGACATCAAAGGAAGATCGAGCAGCCTTCACTATGAAGAGCACAAGGTTATGATGCATCAATACACATTATATCATTTACTTCTGAGTGGTAGTCTATTCATATGATCTAGAAAACAGCAGCGCATTTACCTTCCTTTCTTCTTACTGTGGCTGTCCTTATTCCATCCTGACTTGCAAATAAAAAGATTTTGGTTTTGGGGGTATCAAGGACAATGGTTTTTATCCCTTTACTAAGAAGATCTAGAATATTACAGTAGCCATTCCCCAAAGATAGGCCAACCTGATACATTACCAAGGGCTTCTAAACATATGCTTAAGGTCTATAGGAGGAGAATAAAGAGTTAGTATATGTTAGCGTGTTGTATTATAGTATTAGTGCATATATGTTGTTTATGTGTTGTGTAACATGTGTAGTGTATGTGCTGTATATGTGTGTGTGTTGTAGTGTAGGTTGACGTGGCAAGAGGCTGTTATTAGTTAGTTACAAATGTATCAGTAGTATAAATAGAAAGGGGAGGGGTAGCAGAGGGGCAGAAAAGGATTTACTAAGAGGTTTGCGGTAAAGGATTGTTAGAGCTTAGTGAACCCTGATTGGTAAGCTCTACTTTCTTGGCCATTCCTTATCATCATTGGTTTATTGCTTCTTTTCCTTCCGGATTGTACCAATTTTGGCACTGTCTATAGGAAATCTAGGGCCAAACGATGACTAGGATGGAAACTAGGGTAAATTCTTTAAGTGAGAGTATTCAAGAGATGGGAGATGAGATGAGAGAGTGTTTCGGAAGTTCAGCAACAAATTGATGACACGAATAAGAAAGTGAAAATTATAGAGTTCAATTGTTAGTATTCAACCTATGCTACAGGATCTATGGCAGGAAAATCACCGAAAGGATTAAATGAAGGGAACGATGGAGTCTTCCTCAGCTGGAAATATTGTTGAACAGGTGTTGATCGGAAATCAGAAATCAGATCCAGTTGTAGATTTGTTTGATGATGATGATAATCGCAAGAATGCTGCGACTATCACTATTCCGGAATTTGAAGGTTTAGATCCGGTCCATTGGATAACCCTACTTAAGCAATACTTCGAAATACATCAAACTAAGAGTGAACGAAAAGTACCTGTAGCTGCTATGTACATACAAGGACGCACTGTTTATTGGTTTAAAATGTTGAAACGAAGGTTACCTCAGCTGGATTGGAATTTGTTAAAACAAGAATTATTATTGAGGTACGGAGGACAATCGGCTAGTAATCCTTATGAGAGTTTGTCTACTCTACGGCAAACCTCAATGATTGCTTCCCATATTGAAGAGTTCAAAGCTATCACAGCTCAAGCTCCAGAGATGATGGAATTACTGCAATTAGGGTATTATCTAGATGGACTGCATGGAGACATCCTTTTGCGAGTAAGAACCTTGAAGCCTATTTCTCTTGCTGAAGCCATAGAATTGTCGTTGAATGTTGAAAAAGAACATGAGAATGGCATTTTCTTATCTCATGTATCAACCTATGGAGTTCAGAAAAGCCTTAAGACATGAAATGGTTACTTCTCGAGCAGCTCCAGCTATGTCCAGATATGGATCGGCTCCACCAATTCATCTACAGCATACTTACCTTTTAGATCCCGATCTCAGTTCATTTCGTGGAAGTCCTTTTGAACTGACAATGGAGGAAATTCATGGAATGATAAAAAAATGAGTGGGATAAAATCTACATATTGTACTATGGGGTCTAGTGTTTCAAATATAGCATCATGTTTGAGTGAGGGAAAAGTGTCTAAACAACTTTCATATTTGGAGTATTTAGACAAAAAGAAACGTGGAATATGTTTTCATTGTGATCAAACTTATTCTCTCAATCATAAGTGTCCTAATAAAACTCTTTGGGAGGTGATTCTTGAAGATATGGCTGAGGAGGTCTCTGAAGAATGGGTAGAAATAGAGAGGGAGAAGGCTCAGGGACAGCAGATTGGTTTCACTCCTAAAGTTGACTCAAACTTGGAATTATCCTTGCTGGCTTTACACAGGTTCAATGGAACTAAGACAATGAAGTTTCGAGGGAAGCTGGATTCTCATCAAGTTACTGTCTTGGTGGATAGTGGTGTAAGTCACAATTATACATCAACTAGATTGGTACATCAGTTGCAACTCCAAGTATGTCCTACCTTTCCTTTTTCTGTTAAGCTTGGTGATGGGCAAACTATTCATTCTAAAGGTTTATGTTCTGATTTACATTTGCAACTTGCTAGTATATCTATAACTGTTACTTGTTATCTATAACTGTTACATTTGCAACTTCCTAGTATATCTATAATTATTCATTCCAAAGGTTTATGTTCTGATTTATGAATTTTGGGAGAAATAAAAATTGGTTGGAAAGCAATGACAATGAAAATTCCTTATAAAGGGCAGGAAATTTTGTTGTGTGGGTAATCCTACTTTACAAAAGTCTAGCACTACTTGAAGTCCATTCAGCAGCTGGGTATTGATGAAGACTGTCATTTGTTATAGAGCATTGATATGGAGTCTCAAGCAACTGAATTGAAACCTTTAGATTCTCGGATTGAAGCCTTGTTGGAGGAGTATGGAAAAGTTTTCGAAGCCCAAAATGTATTGCCTCCTGCTAAGGAAACGGATCATAGAATTCCTTTGAAAGAAGGAGTTGATGCCATCAATGTGAGACCCTATAGGTATGCTCAAATTCAAAAAGATGAGATTGAGAAGCTTGTGAAAGAAATGTTAGAGTGCTGGAATTATACGACCTTGCTCATCGCCTTTTTCTAGGCCGTTTATTTTGGTTAAAAAAAAAAAAGATGGATCTTGGCGGTTTTGTGTTGACTACCATGCATTGAATGAAGCTACTATTCCTGATAAATATCCAAATCCAGTGATTGAAGAATTATTGAATGAATTGTTTGGTGCAACCATTTTTTCTAAGATTAACTTAAAAGTAGGAAATCATCAAATTCGAGTTTTTCCTGAGAACATTCTCAAAACTGCTTTTAGGACTCATCAAGGGCATTATGAATTTTTAGTGATGCCTTTCGGTCTCACGAATTCCCCACCACTTTCCAATCCACTATGAATGATTTGTTTCGTTCTTGTTTGATGAATTTTGTATCTATGTTTTTAATGATATCCTCTTCTATAGTCATAATATGGGGAAACATTTGGAGCATTTGCGTTTGGTGTTGGATTTGTTGAAATCACATCACTTTGCTGCTAATAAGAAGAAATGTGTTTTTGGCCAATCTTCTTTAGAATATTTGGGCCACATTATATCTTCTGATGGAGTGGCAATGGATCCAACTAAAGTCCAAAGTGTACTAGATTGGCCAGTACCACAGTCTCTTAAAGGGGTGCATGCATTTCTTGGGTTGTCTAGTAATTACCGCAAGTTCATACGTGAGTGTGGGAAACCAGCTTGACCTCTTAACAAATCTGTTAAAGAAAAACACTTTTGAATGGAATGATGTGGCATTAGGATCTTTCCACGCCTTGCAGCAAGCTTTAGTTAGCGCTCCAGTTTTGCCTATACCTAATTATCACCAACCTTTTGTGGTTGAATGTGATGCTTTGGGGACAAGAAGGCATTCTTTTGATGCAAAATCAGAGGCCAATAGCTTATTTTAGTAAAGCTTTGTTGGATAGGAATTTGATGAAATACACATATGAGAAGGAACTTATGGCTTTAGTGTTAGCCATCAATCATTGGCATCCTTATTTGCTTGGGCGGAAATTCATTGTGAGGACTAATCAGAAGAGTTTACGACATTTGTTAAATCAACGGATTACCAATCCAAATCAGCAACATCGGTTGGCTAAATTGTTGGGATATGAGTTTTAGATTCAATATAAAGTGGGTGGGGAAAATAGAGCAGCTGATGCTCTCTCTCGTCAGTATAAAGAAGGGGAATTGAATGGAATTTCGATTCCATTTGGACTAAAATGGAGTCAACTAGATCTGATGTTTTGAAAGATCCTTTGTTGGCAACAAAAGTTCAGTTGTTAAAGGATGGCAAAAAAGCTGGTCATGGATAGCATTTGGTGAATGACACTATTTTATTGTGATAGGTTGGTGATTCCTTCTAAATCTCATTGGGTTTCTTTATTCTTACATGAGTTTCACTCTTCTTTTGTTGGAGGTCATGCGGGTTTGCTAAGACTTATCAACAACTAATAGCTCATTTGTTTTGGATTGGGATGAAATCTGATGTAACACAGTCTGTGGCAAATTGTGCAGTATGTCAGCATAGTAAGGCTCAAAATTTGTCTCCAGCTGGTTTGTTAAATCCTTTGCCGATTCCAAATGCAATTTGGGAAGATATTTCCATGGATTTCATATCGGGTTTAACAAAATCTAAGGGTTTTGATGTTATCTTTGTGGTGGTTGATTGTTTCTCAAAGTATGCCCATTTTATGCTTTTGAAACATCCCTATACAGCTAAAGTAGTCACTGAAACTTTCAGGAAGGAGGTGCTGCGATTACATGGTTTCCTTAGAACAATTGCAAGTGATAGGGATCAAATTTTTGTTAGTGGTTTTTGGAAAGAATTGTTTAGTTTACAAAATACTCAACTCCATTTTAGTACCGCATATCATCCCGAGACGGATGGACAAATGGAGGTGTTGAATAGGTGTTTGGAGTGTTATCTAAGATGTTTTACAATGGAAGTTTCAAGCAAATGGGCAAAATGGATTAGTTGGGTGGAATTTTCTCATAATACCTTATTTTATTCTTCAGCAAGTATGACTCTATTTGAAGTTGTTTATGGTTAGGCACCACCTATTTTACCATATTTTGTGGTTAAAGAGGTGCAACATTTGGAGTTGACAGCTGCCATGAGTTATAGGGGTGAGATGTTGGGTCATTTAAGATTAAGTTTGGAACGAGCGCAGCTTCGTAATTGTTCTCTTGCCAATAGGAGGCGGCAGGATGTGGAATATCAAGTTGGCAATTGGGTTTTCTTGAAGTTGCGTCCAGCTCTACAAACCAAGCTAGGGACGGAATCTAGTTCTAAATTGGATCCACGTTGGTCCTTTTCAAATTGTTAGTTGTGTTGGACAAGTGGCATATAAGTTGCAGCTACCAGATCAGTGTAAACTTCATCCAGTTTTCCATGTTTCTCTTCTTAAAAAATCTCATAGTTCGTTTCCAGTTCTGACTGATCTTCCAAAGGATGAACCTACGGATGAGTTGGAGGTGGGGCCCTATCCAATCAAAGTGTTGGGATGACGTTATGAAGTAAGGGATGGGATAGAAGAGCCTCAATGGTTAATTCATCGATTGGAATCAACAGTCGATGACGCCAATTGGGAAGATGCTGTTGCCATTTAATTGTAGTTTCCTAATTTTATCCTTGAGGGCAAGGATGTTTCTCATGAGGGGAGTATTAATTCATTACTGAGGGTTTCTAAACCTGTGCTTAAGGTCTATAGGAGGAGAATGAAGAGTCAGTATATGTTAGTGTGTTGTATTATAGTATTAGTGTATATATGTTTACCTATTGTGTAATGTGTAGTATATGTGCTGTATATGTGTATGTATTGTAGTGTAGGCTGATGTGGCAAGAGGCTGCTATTAGTTAGTTACAAATGTATCAGTAGTATAAATAGAAAGGGAGGTGTAGCAGAGGGGGCAGAAAAGGATTTACTAAGAGGTTTGCGGTAGAGGATTGTTAGAGCTTGGTGAACCCTGATTGGTAAGCTCTACTTTCTTGGCCATTTCTTATCATCATTAGTTTATTGCTTCTTTCCCTTCCGGATTGTACCACAACCTCAATTCTAGGATTTACTTACTTTGTTGTGTGTAATGATAAAAATAAATTCTTCAATTTTTATAGGTCAAATTCAAATTGGAGAAATTGTTGCAATACAAAGACTGCATAAAGTTTATACATACGTATGTATGTATTAATACAAGGCAGTGATTAATCAACGAGGGCAACCACTACTCCAAGATGTCATGAAGAATAATCAAATGATTTCACTGAACTTGATCATGTCAAAAATTGTCAAATTAATGTCTAAAAACATTAGCCAAAACAGTAGATGCGATACTACGGCACAAGAAGGGCCCAAGGAAATAAATTATGTGCAGGTATGTTGTTGGACAGAGAAAAGCAAAGGGGGTGAGGGTAATCTCTCTTGGAAGGAAATCATGACTCAAAAAGAGTCCATTCACAAAATTGACAAAGATCCATCCCATTGTAGATAATCAACAAGTACGAATTGGTGATACAATCAACTCAAAATAACAGTAATTTGAATAGATCTTTCTAAGCAAAGGTGGTCTGGTTCAGAAAAGCAGTCTGCCATAGACGGCTACTTCTAAATTCTCAGAAGGGCTATAAAAGGTCAATGACTACACCTTGACAAATTACATTTGTGGGGACCTGTGAATTTGCCACATTACAGTGTGTTGGCATAAAGTTGAGGGAACACACAACAATTATCTTTTGAGTGCTAGTGCACAAGGTCTAAGGAAGTCAACACTGTTAAAGACACTTTGGAGGGTTTGATACCTGTGCAAAACTCTGAAAAATCAACCATTGTATCACGAAAGATTGCCTTGGATGATTAGCATATGCCATGTCTGGAGAGAGGAACAGTGGGACTAGTAGACAGATAACTCTAACACAGATGGCAGAAGGATTTTGCTTAGAGCGTGTGAAACACTGCACCCCAAACCCCCCACCAACCACCACCCCCCCTCTCTCCAAAACCCCACCCCACACAACCCCAAACAACCAACCCCACCAAAAAAAAAAAAAAAGGAAGGGAAGAGGAAATAGAGGGGCAGCAAATGGCATCTGCATCCAAAATCTAAGCTCATTTCATATCAAGACATTCAACTGCACCATTTGCACCTCACCAGTGGCACATAGATTATGATAATGCAAGTGCCACTAACATAAAGTGAAATAAATCCTCATTCAATTATCCCAGAGAAGAAATTGTAAGATATATCTCACAAACATTTTTACACTAGCACCAACTTATCTGAAATTCTGAGAATGTAAAACAGCTATATGTTACATATTTTAATACCATCTGTCAAGTGTGGTCTAAGACCTTGCCTGCTGTGTCATTACTCCAAGTGCAGTGTACTAAATGAAAATAATAAAATGAGGGGTCAAATATAGAAATGGACAATGATCCTAGAATTTCTCAATCTGCCACTATGAAAAAAGACATTTGGGTGAATAACAACTTGACTGCTCACGATATGTCTTTTGTAAATGTTTCTCTAGAAAACAAGAAATGGAAACATATAAGCACCTGGTTTTAATACCAAACATTAAATCAACAACTAACTTGAAAACCATTAGTTCGCACTAATTAAAAAGCTTTGCTTTGAAGGTATAGAAAATTTTACGAGAAAGCACTCCAACTATTATTTTTTCTTTAAACAGAGAAATCTGTGAATTGACAATTTTGCTGCTTACCTCTGGCAACCCGACCATTAGCATGCGTACCAAGCTCTGGAACTTCATTATTTTCATCTTTGATCTTGCTTCTGTCCAAGAATTGTTCATTGCTATGCTCAAGTTTCATCTTAGAATCTTCATCATGGGATGAGTATGAATTTTGAAGTGGAACTACTACAAGTTCATCAGCCTGTGATGCCACAATTTCTGTGCACGGAAGTGGCTCACTCATAACTAATGCTTCCAGACTATTACCAGCATCCTTGACCTCTATGCACTGAGCTTCTGTGTCATAAGTTGTTACTTGATAAATATCACCTTGAGAAGAAAAATCTCTCAACAGATGACCTGCCTCATCTCTGCTGTCAAAGTTGTGAAACTGCTGCACCATTTCCAACTTTTGGTCGCTGGAACTATCTGGAATACCTGCATCAGAGGAGGCAATGCTGGCTTCCGAACTACTATTGCATATGCTGTCTGGGGGAGAGAGCCAAGCTTTTTCATGCAGAGAGAGTTTCTCTAGGATTTCCTGGGTTGCTTCCTCATCAAACCCAGGTACTCCTTCCTTTCCATCAAATGAAGAGACATTACCAGAAAAATCAGGCCTTAATATGTCAACCCCCTGAGATTTCTCTTCTTGGCTTTCTCCCACTCCTTCAAGAGCCTGAAAACATGTATTATTTTCGGTCAATTCCCAATTTTCACTCTTTTGCATGGTCTGAAGGTTGGTCAATAGAAGTAGAAGGGGGAGACAAAATTGAATATCTGCTTTTATCACCACTTGACTTTACCTTGTGAAGATTGCCAGCATGAAGACTTGCAGTCCGTGCAAGCCTGATTAAAATCACTAAGAGATCCTTAACAGACTGAAGTAATGATGGTAACAAGGGCTTAAAGGCCTGACAAGCTTCCCTGACCCTTGAAAAGTATGACTGGTATATGGCTTGCCCATGGATTGGTGATATTCCCATTTTACTCTCTTTTTCCCTTGAGATGGCTTCAGTCATTGCAGCAACATCCTTTGACAAAACTGACTCAAGTGGCAGAAGAATTGCACTAGCCTGCTCAGCCACAAAAAAAAACCATCCAAAAAGTCATATATTGAATTGCAGAATGAATAATCATCCAGTTGTGCGGAACATTGACTAAGTGCCCATTCACTTCAACGTAATAAACCCAAAATAATATTTCTATTGATCAGAAATCAAATAAAGCTGTAATAGCCTTATTACAGTGATTAGATGGACAAAATTCATCAAAAAAATAGACCTATGATGCATTTTAAATGATCATATTGCCCTCTCATCTTCTTCATCATTTCTCTCTCTTTTCTCTCTTATCCAGTTTCTCTCTCTCTCTCTATCCAGTCCCTTTCTCTCCCTACTAAAGTCTCTCTCTTCAGTCTCTGCCTCTCTGTCTACTCAGTCTTTCTCTAGTTTGTCTCTCTCTCCCCTCAGTCTCCCTCTAGTTTGTCTCTCTTTCTCCCCAGTCTCTCTCTAGTTTGTCTTTCTATCTCTACTCCTCTAGTTCATCTTTCTCTCTCTACCGTACTCTTCTTCAGTCCCTCTCTATCTTCTCTCTGGCTTGTCTCTCTCTAGTGGGTTGTGTGTGTGGGTCCGTCATAGGGGTGAGTGGGCCATGGGTGGGTAGATCATAAGTTCGTGGGTGGTGGTGCACTGGGTCCATGGAGTGGTGGTATGTTGGTTGTGGTTAGTGCTCTGTTGTGGGAAATGATGGATAGGCAGTAGAAGGAAGAAAAAGATGGGAAGAGTGCAATGAAGGAATATAATCACTAGATAGCAATTCATGGGTCCCCTTCCATAATAGCTATCCAATATTTAGCAGGATTATTTGCTCCGCCTAAGCTATTATAATTAACTAAACATTGTAGTAGACACATTTTATGGAATAAATGAGGAATAGCAATTCCATTCCCCCACTATTCAGAGAAGTGAGCGAGCACAAAAGGGTTGAGAAAAGTTTGTTATCTGAAAATATATAAAGATATAAACATGCATACAAACATAAATATATTACATAAGAAAGGCACGGGATTCCAGTTCAAGATGTACAGAGAGATGGGAAATACCTTTGAAAGGTCATCCATAAGAGTGTGGTGCACTGAGGCAGCTTCCTTTCCTAGGCTATGTACATCATGAAGATCTTCCGTAATTGCCAGAACCTGGACAGAATGCCTTATTAAAAACATACTATCCAAAAAGATGTAAACTGCAAGTGGGAAAGGATCTGGTGACAGCTACTAAAGGGTCACCAGCTGTCCAAATGACAGATGTTGAACCTAGAGAGAGCGAGAGAGGGAGAAGGGGGGCGGTGGGGAGCCTGGGGAATGGGGTTGGTGAAAGCAAGAACATATGATATCTGTGCATCATCTTGTCCTGTTTCAAGGATAGTGAACTAATATGTAGTATGTAATTTCTTATAGCTAATATTTAATAATGCTACAATTATAATGATAGCACTAACCTCTTCAAGCATGGAACTGCATTCTGATGTCAAAGCTGTATGGCCCCTCATGACACGACAAAAAGCAGAGAGGACAATACTGGCTTCATATGCAGAGTCCCTCATTGACAGTACAGTGTTTTGCAGATCATCTGCAAAAGCAAATCAGGATGTGAGGTCCCAAGTCATGATTATAGAGCAACAATTAAGTCATCTAATTGTGTAAATATCCAATTGAACCTGACCTGAAGCGGACTTTGCTTTGACAGAAGCAATGCAGAGTTCATTTGTAGCAGAATATAAGCCATTGGAAGCAGCTTCCATACTGCTTTGTGCAAGATTCCACTCTTGTTCAACACCTAAGTAAGATAAAGCAACAGATAGTTACTCACACCCTATCATTTTCACCAGATTAGCAAGCATGTTGCAATAAGACAGACCAGAAATCCCACCTAGAATAATGATGACCAACAGACACCAATTTATAAAATTAACGAGTGACATAATAGAAGACATTCACTACCAAGAAGACTGTCTTCCAAACTAATGGAGTGGAAGGAGGAAGTGACTTACGTGAAAAGGAATGATAAGCAACCTCCAGTCTTGTTAGAGAGTTAAAGTAGGCTTGCTGCCATGCCCTACGATCATTGCTAGTCCACACTCGATGCTCTCCCGGAACCCACAAGATACATCTCTTGAAGCTTCAAACTCCAATACTGACATACATAATTTGGCTATATTTGATGCCTTCTCCCTAGCATCCCATAGAAGCTGTCGTCTCCTTGCCAAATGTTCATGGAACTGAGGAGGGATACCTGACAACCTACCAGTAGTATTTCCAGCAACACTGGAAGATGGACCACCACAAGCCCATCCCATTGCTCTCTCCAGCTGCCCTTCTGCTGTATGAGTTGTTCTCTCAAAATTTTGCAGGCTCTCAACTAGTTGAGCTATCCTTGAAACGGAAGAGTTCAAAACTTCCAACAGTCTCGATCTGCTAAGCTTTGTAACAATAGGGTACAGCTCATCATCACGGGATAGAAATTTCTGTAATGTGGCCCTACTATTATGCGAGGTGGTTAAGAGAGTATCATGCATCCATTCCATCTGAACTATCTCCATACCAGTCTTGCAAATAGCTTCTTTGAGCTCATTTACCTGCCTCTTCATGAGGCTTGCTGCAGATCTAGCTGCTCTAGCCGTTTCATGTGCATTGCAGAATTCTTCAAGCATAAGCTTGACCTTTTTTACAGCTCCAATATCTTTCTTGATAATATCAAAATCAGGTTCTTCTATGGAGCTTCTATGTTGCTTTAGTCTCTCACTCTCTGAATCTAATGAAACCACTAAGGTAGGTAAAACACGCTCCTTAAGGTACTGACCAATAAGTTTCTCAAGTTGAATCACTATCTTTTTCTTCAAAACATTAAGAAGTTGGTCAAACCCCAGATTTTGATCTGCAGATAATGCCACATCTTGAATGCACGAATCCAGAAAAGCATCCACAACAAATATTTTCCAAATGAAGAATGAATGGCTACTCAGAGAACCTCCAACCTTCCAGATACTTTCATACACTGAGTAACCAGATTTTAACAGATTTGCAAATTTGGAAAACCCTTCAGCATGCAAAGTACCACTCATGGAAGATAAAGCTTTGTCAAAAGATTCCAGCTCAGAGAATGGCCTAACTAATGAAGCTAAAAGTGCTTTGCTTCTTGAAATTTGTGAGACAACATCCTGTTCGCCAACAGCTAATGTATGAAAGAGTTTCTCCGAGGATATCAAGGAGTTTTTTACTTCAGATTCTCTCTTGATAAGAGTAGAGGTACGTTTGTCTCTCTGGTTCCAGGTTTGATGTAGGTAGTCCAGCCGTGCTCTACAAGCTTCTTCCTGAGAGGCAAGTTCTTCAGCTTCTTCCCATGAGAGATGATCTCTACACTTTACTGCAGCTTCTTTTAGAGCCAATTGCTGTTCAGTAATGAGGCCAACCTTAACAAAATAATTTTGTTCTAGCTCAATTAAAGACTCTCTTTCCATTTCTACCTCCACCAGCTGCTCAAGAGCAGTATCAATTGCACCTCGGACCTGTGAGATGGATCCAAATGTGTCCGATGCTTCAGAGTTAAATGAGATTGCAATTTTGATCACATTTGGTAGAACAGTCTCAGCCATTTGATCAACAAAGCTTCTAGAAGATTCCAAAATGCTTTGGAAAATGGAAGGCCAGCTATCTTTGGAATGTAACTCTTCATGATCAATATTTTGATTATTATGTGTATTCAAGTCAAGAAGTTGCTGCAGTTCCATCTGGAATGAACTAATGAGCGAAAGTTTCTCAACCTGCTCTTCGAGTTCAGATATGATAGTTGAAGAATCAGATGTTGGCCTTCTAGCTATATCACCTATGTCCATTATTCCACTTTTAATATCAGCGTACAGAGAAGTTATAGCAGAGTTCAATACAAATAGGGCCTTCTCCCTCTTCTCTACCAATTCAATAAAGCTGCTAATATTTTTTGTGGAGTCATGCTTGGATTGGCCCGCTTGAGACAAATTACTCCCCTCTTTCTGTTCAATTTCACCTAACTGAATGTATTTCGTGAAGCTAGAGAGAAGACGATCCTTAGCTCTTGATTCAGTTTCAGTGCCAAGAGAATTCACTAGCTCAGCACACTCTTCTTCAATTCCCTGCATGTTAGAGGCATACTCATCCATTTTATGACACAGATCATTGTGAGTAAATGTGCTAGCATCATGAGTATCATTTGACATGTTGGATATTAAATCTGCAGCCTGTCTTCTAGCAAGTGAAAGGACATCAGAGGAAAGAACATTTGAACACAATTGCAGCACTTGTGCCCAACTATGTATTTTGCTAGTCGTAACATAATTTAGAGGAAGAATCCTTTGCAAAGCCAAAGAATACACGTGGATAGCAGCCAGGGAAGAAGATATGCTATGATCCAAATCAGCCACAAGCAGATAAACTTCTCTATCTATCTCAAGGCATTGTGTTTGTGTTGGCTCAGGAACAACAGAAAGTGGAACTCCAGCTACTGGGACAGCTTGTATTAGAGACAAAGTATCTCCCATATTGCCCAGTTCTATCCAGTCATTTATTTCTGTGAACAAATTGTCTCTAAGACCCTCTAAAATCCTTCCATGTTGCTCTAACCAGCTCATTGCCTCCTGAGCTTTCTCAGATACCAGAGCTTTTGCTTGAGAAAACTCTTTTGCCTGAATTTCAAATGATTGATGAACTTTCTCTGAAGTACAGGTTGCTTCAGACACTATTGATTTCGCAGATGTTTCGCGCATGATGAGGTTAGATCTCTCTTGGTCAACCCGATAAAATAAGGCAGAAACATGCTCATATTTACTTAGTATATCAGCAAATTTCTGTTACAGATACATCAAAATCAGCTTACATTCAGATGGATAATATTTCTGACATATTTTACAGGCAGATAATATTCTTACCTCAAGGGCGGATTTTACAGCTGGCAAAGTGGATAGTAAAAGATCATGATGTTCCTGTAAGCATCATCAAAGTCAATAACTCAATCCCATAGATAACTCTTTACCTTAAAATTTGTCAATGAAGTGTTCATACGATTATATTGTCGATAAGCCATCAGTCATGTGATCTAGTGACAGAGTTGTGTGCTCTTGGTGACAAGCCTAGGATTATGTTCTAGTCTGAGCCCAAAGAATTAAATTGCTAACAAGAGACTCTCCAGAATGGAAAAAATGCAATTATGAAAACAAAGTAGACTATGCATATATTCTCCTCTGTCCTAGAGGACCTTGACTATGAAAATACAAAGAAAAAGTTGTCCACTACTGCTACCACTACCAAATGTAGGTGAAAAAAATGTTAATGTTAAGTTATATGTTGTATTTATTAGTATTATATTTACAATATATTCAATATAGTGGTAGGTGAGATATACCAATAGTCACAAGAACATTGTACATATATCCCTATGTATGCACAAACAAATTGATAAGAAATACATATTTTTTATTTCTCACATGGTATCAGCGCAAAAGGTTAAGAGTTCGAACCTCTCCACACTCATCACAACCCCATTAAAATTAGATTTTCCACTTGATGGGCTTTTGTCAAAATCAAAGCCTCGACCCACAAGTGAAGAGAAGTATTATAAGATAAATGTAATAACTCACGCCATATGGGTTATACTCAAGTATATGATTTGGATTATGTTGATACATTCTCTCCTGTAGCTAAAATGTCCTCTATTCGCTCGTTTATCTCCATTGCAGCTATGCGGCATTGGCCCTTGTACCAATTGGACATTAAAAATGCATTTCTTCATGGTTAACTCCAGAAGGAGATTTATATGGAGCAACCACCAGGTTTTGTTGCTCAGGGGGAGTCTAATCTGGTATGTAGACTTCACCATTCACTTTATAGTTTGAAACATTCTCTACGTGCCTAGTTTAGCCGGTTCGGTATTGTTGTAATGGAGTTTGGTATGATTCACAGTACATCTGATCATTCGGTTTTCTACAAGCATACATCTGAGGAGCAATGTATTTACTTAATAGCATATGTAGATGACATTGTCATAACTAGTAATGATCAAGATGGTATTATTCAATTAAAGACACATATTTTCAAACATTTCCAAACCAAGGACTTTGGCTTATTGAGATACTTCCATGGCATAGAAGTTGCTCAATCCAGTTCTAGTATAGTACATCCTCAAAGAAAATATGTTTTAGATATATTGGAAGAAACTGATATCTTAATTGCAAGACTGTGAAATTTCCTATGGATCTCAATGTGAAATTGTTACCAAGACAAGAGAAGCCTTTTATAGATCCAGGGAGATATTGTCGTTTCATAGGAAGACTCAATTATCTTATTATCACTCGACCTGATATATCATTTGCAACTAGTATTGTCAGTCGGTTTCTCCAATCTCCTTATATTAGTCATTGGAATGCAGTGGTCAGGATTCCTAGATATGTTAAAAGTGCTATAGGTAGAGGTCTACTATATGAAGATCATGGTCACTCCAAAATAATTGGATATTCTGATGCTAATTGAGCAAGTTCTCCATTCGATAGACGATCTATTTCTGGGTATTGTATTCTTGTTGGAAGAAACCTGGTATCTTGGAAAAGTAACAAGAAAGATATCGTTAGGTCAAGTTCAGAAGCAGAAGCAGAAGCAGAATATCGTGCCATGGCTTTGGGATTTGGTTTAAACAGTTGCTTGAGGAGCTAAAATTTTGTGAAACTTCACAGATAAAGCTAATTGGTGATAACCAGGCTGCATCACATATAACTTCCAATCCTGTATTCCATGAGAGAACTAAGCACATAGATAATGATTGTCATTTCATCCAAGAAAATATCTTATCTGGCTGCATCTTCACTAGCCATGTCAATTCAAATGATTAGTTTGCTGATATACTGACTAAATCCTTAAAGGGTTCTCGTATTGAATATATTTATAACAAGCTTGATGCATATGATTTGTATGCTCCAACATGGGAGGAAGTGTTGAAGTTATATGTTGTATTTATTAGTAAGGTCAATGTCACAAATACTACCTTAAGTTTACCTAAATATTCAATTAACTACCTAAATTTTTAATTAGTCAATTTACTACCCGATTCAACTTTTTGTAGATACCAATGCTACCTGAGCTAACACCGTTAACTCCGTTAACTATCTGCCCAATAAAAAAGCACCATGTGTCCACCTATAACTATAATTTCATTTTTTTTTACTTAAACAACTACTATTATTATTATCGCTATAATTTGTATTTAACAATCACTTTAACTATTTTTATCGTGATTATTATTACTATTATTTTAGTCATAATTACTTCATTTACAAGAACAAATTTGATTGGGCCAAAAATGGGCCTTTCCATTTCAAAATAAACCCACTCGTCTCTAAATCTTCTATCAACTCAAATGCGGCCCTTTAGTTGGATATAATATAGAAGGCTTTTTGTTAAGGTTTTGCCTATGTGGGACATTGACTTCCACCTTCTACCTTCTACAATTGCATCATTGGAATGAAACCTACGACGGTTTTAGGAAAAAAAAAAGAAAAATAAATTTAAATCATCACAAAAGTCAAGAAGGGCGAAGAAATTAACGTAAATTTTCACGCACCAAATTAGTGTTGGCATCGTGAAGTGCATAATGTCTTTAAATCGCGTAGAGGTGTTCATGTCAGAGATTGCAGTTTTAAGATTATGTTTATTGCAGACACTAAATTAACATTTAAAATTTTCATTATCAAAGATATTAAAGATAAGAACATTGGATGAGCGGAAGATCATTGGAAAATGATCTTACATGGGTATGAAAGTTGTGTTTCAGGTCATCCTCTGTTTTCGTTTGTAAAAACAGAGCACAGTTTTTGGAAAAGCTTGGAACGAAGAATCTAGAAATAGACCTACATGGGTATGAAAGATAGTTTAGTGACCATCAGTTGGAGACCATTTATATGATATGTTGTTAATTTGTCACGCCTCTGCATGCATTTTAGATAAAGCTAAGCTAATAAAAAATGAAAAAAGATATATGTGATAAGAGTCCTTACTCATTCTGTCACTTGTTTCAATTTTTTCATCTTGAAATGACAATAATGTATGCATTGAAAAATGATTAATAGAAAGTTCAACAAATATGTTTGATTCTTTTTGTTGACTTATTTTCAATACTCCAAAGAAAAGACACAGAAAAGACGGAGGATGAAGAAAATAAGGTATGTTAATTTAATCATGTATTAATATAATACAACTATCTTATTAAAAGGTTCAACTATAAGTAAAAAATATCATTAGAAGAGTTTACTATTTATGAAGACGATGGTGTTCCAAAACAAATGGGGATTTGCAAGTTGGGTCGAGAGTGACAGCGAAGAGAGAAATAGTGAGAAGCTGAGAAATGATGTCCCACATTGTTAAATTGTCAATTGCTAGTCTTCTATATGTTGTCCAACTTGATAAACAGTGGTTGAAGTGAAAAACTAAACAAGAGGACCTTGGGCTTAGGTCTGGACTTTTTAGTTGGGTTGGTTTGATTTATTGGCCTGAAATACTGAACTATGTTATGATAATTAATAAATATAATAAGATAATAAAAATTAGTTTAGTTGTTACGAGATAATGAAAAATATATATAATTACACATGTGACATGCTTGTATAGCTTGAAAAAGCCACGTCAACTAACGGTATTTACAAAGTTAGTGCAGGTAGTGTACGTGTTCACGAAAAGTTGAATCGGATAGTAAATTGACTAATTAAAAGTTTAAGTAGTTAATTGAATATTTAGGTAAAGTTAAGGTAGTATTTGTGACATTAACTCTTATTAGTATTATATTTACCATACAATATATTTAATATAGTGGTAGGTAAGATATACCAACAGTCACAAGAACATTATATATATATCCTTATGTATGTAGAAACAAATTGATAAGAAATACATATTTTTTATTCTTCACATTTAATTAGCATTTAATAACACATACCCTCCTACTACTATGGTTCTCAGACAGAGCTCCCAAAAGCAAGGTATTAGGGCTAGAAATCTTGTCAATTACAATTATTAAACGTTTCTTATCTTGTCTAGTGTCAACAAATTTTCCTAGCATCATACTAGCGACCCTAGGCTGTAGTTTTCTAAAGCAAGGTTCTAGTAATATTGAAAACTGAATTGGATGAAGTTAAAAATTAAATCCACTGCACACCGAAAAATTATGTAATTTTCAACTCGACATTTGAACAGAAGACATATAATTTTGCAGTTGCTATTAAAAAATCAGAACAGCGAAATCTTTAGCACATTCAAAGGGCCAAAAGAGAGAGAGAGAGAGAGAGAGGAGGGAGGGAGGGAGGGAGGGAGAGAGAGAGAGGGGAGAGAGAGCAAGAGAACTGAAAGGATGACCCAACTGGAAGGATAATGGAGCAAAAGAGTGAGGCAATTAAGGAAGAAAAAAGAGGTACAAGGATAGAAGGGTTGGTCAGTTCTCAAGTAGGTAAGTTACGAGTCTAAAACCTGAAACTACCTTGCGTGGGATATTTACAGATTCTACAATTAAATACCCATCATTTAGGTTTATAAACTCATCAGTCACTCACAGGAGAATTATAGATTCTACGGCAAAGCAACTAACTACTACTTTCAAATCAAGAACATAATATGGAACCAATCCCATCAAAACCAGGATTCAATTAACCAACCCAGATCTTCGTCTATCCAATTGAAGAAACTGGATGGATGTCAAGGTAGAGTGCTTTGCAAATAAAGATATAATCCAGTAGGTGAATGTTGAGAGAAATCACAAAACCAATATATATTTATATGGTAACATCTAAAATTGTCACACCATATCCTAAGAAAATAACTGAAGATGTACAGTAGCACTCGTTCACTTAAAACCTTTGAGCATTTCTTTTCCTATACTCTCAAGTTAATGATTAGGACTATCTCAGCAGTTTGCAGACATTTGTTCAGTGACATAAATTAAATACAGGGAACCATGTGCACTTGCAACTGCATCTAAATATGAAAATACCTGCAGGGAAGCACGGATTTCTTGAACTCGCGAAGCAAACAAGCTCAAGCTCACAGCCAACTCCATCCCTTTTCTCTCTTCTCCACCAATGGCTGCATCATCATGAAAATCACCTCTGGTCCATTCTACAAGAGGATCCCATACAAATACCTCTAGCAGCATCAAGATTATATCTTTGTTCTTCCTCAACACATCCATAACTGCTTCGCAATTGGCTCTAAAGGTACCCTCAACACCAGCCAAACCCAAAGCAGCTTCTATCATCTGGGTAAGCCGGAAGGGAACAATCTCAGGGACTTTTAATCTCTGTCCTTTATCAAAGCAGATATTGTAATCAATGTGTACTATATCCCCACTACCAAAATCCACAAGAATATTATCAAGATGTCTATCTCCAAGTCCCAAAATGTGGCCCACCATGCTCATGGCAGCAACACTTCCAGAATACCTACAAGTAATAAAAATAATCAATATTTCTGATGTTTAAGAATACAACCAAGTACTTTCCAGAAAATATTGAATACTCAAAGAGTCAAAAAGTTTCAAAAAACATATTATGTGAAAGAGCCAACACATGCGTAAGCATCATGGTGCAATGGCTAAGGACTTTGCTTAAGGATCAAGGGCTTGGCCTTGAGCGCTAGTCTTTTCCCTTGGAAATAAATGGATTTATAAAGCAAGTCCAAGAAATTACTAGATATTTCCTATGACCTCAAGGTTTTGACGAGCTTTTCAAAACATTAAGTCAAACTTGAGTAGAAAAAGAATATTGAAATCGGGGAGATCTTAACTTCATAGCATAAAGCAAAGTAATAAGATTTACTGCTTGATCAGCAATCACATAATAGTCAATGCATAATATATTTTTATTTTACAGCAGTGAAACACAAAAATTGGGAAAAGTATTCCAACTTCACGAATGCATTATTGAAAGATTCAATTGAAATAAACACACAGGTTATATTATCCTCAAGGTCTTACTTTAGCAAAGTACAAACAAGAATTTTTGCATAGGATTAATGACTAACTTTTATTAGTTACTTGCAGTTACAGAAATTCCCTTACTTTGTAGCCCCAAATTCAATCTCATGATTTTAATAAGGTCCATATGAACACAATAGAATTTCTAGATATGCCAAGGTGATCCAAACCAAGGGAGCCAAGCATAGAGATTGAAAGAAAAGGGCAACTTATGTCGGACATACCTTTTCAATTTCAAACTAAATTCCTTAAATCCATCACTAGCACACCAAAGTTCCTGATGAAGAAGTTGCCTGGGAATTTCCTTCATGAGATCCAAAAGAACTTTGAGCTTAACTTCATGAGGCCAGTCCCTTCGAGAAATTACTCTCCTAATCCCTTTCTCTTTGAGTGCTGGTATGATCTTACCATAAAACATATCATTTGGACGAGGAACAGGTGGAGGAACCGAGCTTTTTGTATTTCCATTACCAGAAGATGAGAGCTGAGCTGATTGTGCACGGGTTTGCCAATACCTAAAGACTGTGTAGATGCTAATCACATTGTCCACCCATTGGATAAGACCAGCACGACCGCTGATTGGAGTCACTGAGTAATAACGAATACCAACTAAACGACCTCGTGTAGTGGGACATGAATCTAATAAACCATTGACAGCTTGCAACAGTTGCATTATTCTAGCATCAAGACGTAGATCTTCACGTCCCTTTAATAGATATGTATAATTATTACCATCAGAGCCCATTATAACAATTTTTTTCGGTTTAGTCTTGGTTGATAGGATTGCTACTTGCTCAGAAAAGGAAGATATTGTGACAATTTCCTGCTTATCACTGAGACCATCAGCATAGGAAAGAGTTCCTTGCTTCTCAAGACCAGGCATAGGAACATCAGAAGATGATAAGAGAGCTAACTGCGGAGCAACTTCCCCCAGGCAAACTGAAGACTTTCTTTGGTAAGATGCTAAAGATGCAGCAATGATATCAAATGGCCGCCAAACTTCCCCGAGTGCAGCAGCAGATCTTGGAGGAGTCTTGAATGTGAAAATGGCTGATTTTAATTGTTCACTGTACTGCTCGTGAAACCACAACTCATGAGGTGTTTCAGGCTTCCGAGAAGTAGATGCGAGACGACGTTCTAACGTGACAATAATGGGAGCCATCATGGCTGAGTAACGAGCAGCATTTATTTTGTTCTTCTCACTCTGGCTGAGGGCAACATTTTCCGCAATCCTTGCAGATTCCTCTTTTAAAACATGGATGCGCCTCATCACATCTGGAAAATAAATTGCCAAGTAGCCACATCACAAGCCATTAACTACACTTCCAAGACATTAAGCAAATGATTTGCTAGACTACGAGACATCAAGTATAACTTTCATGGTTAATAGTTATTTCCTGTGACCAGTAACAACTCAATGATAAATTCTTACAGCCTTTCCTATTGTAACTGCATGTTCATAGATATATAACACAATGTAATCCCTACACCACATTATATGCTCTGCAAGAAGGAAATTGTTCCTGAGGAAAGAACTCAGAGAATCGTCATAAAAGTATGTCAGGATACCTGCATGAAGATCTTGAAGCGTGCTCAGCCAAAGCTCTTCCCAAAGAACAGTTACATTACTTAGCTCATTCATCATAAGCTGAACATCCTGCACCAGTCTTGGATGAAGCTCTCTCTGCATTATATTTGATTAAGGTTATTAATACCTCAAGATAACATTCAGAAAGTATTTTATAAAGGAAAAAAAAAAGCACAATTGAGATTGCACAAAAACATGGAATGCAGCCTAAGTATAAAAAGCTTCTAATAATCTTAAAATGATTTTAATGATAATGTGTATAAGCATAACTATAAAGAAGTGGGAAGTGTAGACTACAACTCAAGATACATTTTTTTAGAATAATTAATTGTATTAGTGTAAGGGTATTTTTGTATTTTTCATTAACAATATATAATAAAATATCACAATGCAGTTTGCAAGATTCCAACACTTTTCTACGAAAATAACATGGTGCCAAAGCAGTTGCGATAAAAACTTGGTTTGCCAAAATCAAAATTATATAAAACTAATATGCGATAATCAAGATGCTCTACACATAGCATCAAACTCAATGTTTCATGAATGTACAAAGCATATTGAAATCGATTGTCATTTTATTTGTGAAAAGTTGTTGGATAAGGAGATTAATACAACCTATATAAGATCAACTTGCCGATTTATTTACTAAGTCTCTTCAAGGGAATTGAGTGAATTATATTTGTAACAAATTAGGAGTGCATGATCTATATGCTCCAACTCAAGGGGGAGTATTAGTACAATAAAGGCCCCACTTGTTTTAATGAAAATGTTTTTTCATTTTTCCATATTTGTCTAAAGAAAAATTGTATAATTATTGAAAAGTATTTTCTCATGTTTTAGAAAACATAGAATCATTCATAACATATCTTTAGGAAAACAACTTACGGACTATAAAAGCGAAGTCATTTTCCTATCGATTTACAAGCTCTATCTACCAATCATTTACTATTAAGAGATATTTATTATTAATTTTTTAACATTTTTCCTTTAAGTAAATTTATTTCTCATTATAAAATACATATATTTTTTATTTTTTATACTTAAAAAAAATCAGTTGCCTTGAAGTTATACAAATAGAGGAAAACTATTTTCATAAAATTAGCCAACAATTTAAAAATATGGTATTTTTTTGAAAAATCTTTTCAAGGAAAAACATTTTCTATTAACAAATAGTTTTCCTTAAAATAAATGGGGCCTAAATGTATTAGTGTAAGGATATTATTTATATTTTCATGATAAAAATATATAATAAAATATCACGATGGGGTTTGTGAGACTACAACACTTTTCTACCTCCACATTTATCAGGAAAAAGGTGTGCGAGTAACTTAAGCTCTTCTGCAGTTACAGAAGAAAAGGAAGTTACTCAGCCCACACCAGTTTTTCACAGAGAGGATGATTCTGCAACAGAATATGACCATAAAGTTGCAGACAAATTACTTATCCAATACCAATGATTAAATTAAGCATCAATGGCACATTTAGTGTTACTATCACAAAAGGGCCATATTGACACAGAACAGTTTACAGTATTTGGCCAAATCTATGCATTCCATTAACACCCTATCCTATTATACATTGCAAATGGCAGTTCATCCATAACTAGGGACTTTATTTTTTAGGTCAGACAGAACCAACAGTAGGTAAAAAAAAAAAAATTTATTGTTTTACTCTATTACTAATAAGCGTGTGCATGCAAGCGCGTGTAGGTGGGAGACAAGGCAGCAAAGGCACCACTAATATTACAGAAAGCTCTGTACGACCACATTGGCATTATATCTACACTTACATATAGACTGTAGCTCGTTTCTTCATGACCAACCAGTTGCACAAAACGAGATGTAATGCATTTTAAAGTTTTAAATGAAAATGGAATTATATTTTAAAGGTACAAACCTAGAACAAAATTATTTACAACAGAACTCAGAAGAGTCCAGGACAGCCCAAAATACGCCAATATACTACCAATCTGTTCTAGAAGAAAGCTGCATTCAGTGTCATATAATTAGGGTAGTTGCACTAAGAGAAAAATGCTTACGAAAGAAGCAATCCATACTATATAGGGCACTAGAGATTAACAATTATTTCTTTCCAATAACAAATTAGTTGGATTAAACATGATATAACTAGGGTAGCTGCATTATAAGAATAAAATTCTTACAAAAGAAACAATCCATACTATGTAGGGCTATAGAAATCAACAATCATTTCTTGCCAACAACAAATTTTAAGCTATTCGATATCAAGAACCAATGTTCTCTCTGATGCATAAAAGATAGTTTAATGATTTAAAAACACCATTCAATACAAAAGAAAATGAGTCCATTACCAAGCAAGCCAATATGTGTTGAAGCTCCTCTGAAGGTTTTTCTTCATTAGCATTCACATCAAGCAGAGTAGGATACACAATGGACCAAGGGGATCGCTTTCCCAGCATGATTAACAAGCCCTGTAATTGCCTTCGGACAACTTGTTCTGGATGGGAACTTAACCGAGCAAACAACTGGGGTATCACTTCCTATGAAAAAACATTGATGAGTGATACTTATTATTGATCATTCGAGAAGGATGAGTATACGAATTCAATTTCACACCTGCCATGGCAACAAAGAAACCGAGGAAAGCAAAGGATCGAGGCTTTCTTGTAACTCAACCCCATAGTTGAGTAGAATGTGCAAGACATATAATGTAGCCCTCAAAGTCAAACTGTCAGCTCTATGCTTTACTGACTCATAACCTGAGCCCATCAAAAGATCATTGTAACCCTTTGAAGCTGCATGTGAGAGATATTGTATAAAACCATAAGCTGCATGACCAAAGAGAGAGACCCGTCTCCTCCTTAAAGACCACCAAATATTAAGCAACTCATCAACAACAGATGCAAGGTCAGTTTCTTCAACATTCATGTCAAGATGTAAGAAAAATGTCTGCAGCCGAGAAGCCACAGATACTGAAAGGCATTGACTGCCCGAGTTTTCAGCACCAGGAGCACCAGCTGAATCTTCAATTATGTCCACTACTTGCTGCACCAAATCATCAAGACAATCATGATCGCTCATATTTGCCAAATCAAAGGATTTGCTGTCTCCTCCCTTTGTCTCCCTGATCCTTGGAGCACCACCCAACTTAGAGAATAACTTTAAGATCACAGACTTTAACTTAGTTGTTTCCTCCTCATTCAATCTAAATCTGTCAGGTTGAACTTCTGAAGCCAAAGAAGAAGAGAAGGAGCAAGACTGCAGGACAGCTTCATGTAGATTGAGTATGGAGTTTCTGGCTTGACTGAAGCACCAAGATGCATAAGAAATCCACGACTTTCCCATAGAGGGGCAAAGATGAGTAGACAACTTAGCTACAGTACCTACAATTTCCTCAGTTATTAGACCAATGCCTTGCTTGTGTAATAAGTCCTCGTTAATGGACAATTTTCCACCTTCAACTGGAAAAGAGAAATCAACATTCTTCAGATCTTCTTTTATCTTAGGAACTATTATCTTTATGTACAGCTCTGAACAGTCACCCTTGAGCCATTTGAACAGCTTCAGGCAGGCCTTTGCCTTAAGAAAGCTATCACCTGAATTAGGAACTATGGATACCGGAGATATTATACAAGGACATAGAAATGACCAAAGACTACTAAAAGCACCTTCAAAATCACTGTGAGCATACTTCAGCAGAATTTCCTCGTACTCCAAATTTGAGAGCAAAGAGCTGTGGAAAGCCTCTTCTGAGCAGTTGGACAGATGCTCCCTTAGATAGCAGCTTAGGCGATTTCCCAACAATAGATTCTTTTGCTTGCGAGCTAAAGCTAGCAAGTTCATGCCCAAACTCAAAGTAACTGGAGAAGTTGGGGAAATGGCTCGGTAAACCCTAAGAACCTTACTCCAGGGATAGCAATCCTGATGCATCTTGTTGATTGGATATCTGACAGAATGAACATAAGAGCTAAATAGTGATTGGAGCTGTCTAGGTCCATCCTGATGGCCTCCAGGATTGAATCCATCCTCCAACGCTGATATACAGTGCAACTGTGTAGCATATGCTGATGAATCAACCAATCCATCAAGAGGTAGAACAGACAGTACCTCTTCCAGCATCAGCTTAGCCTTCCGCAGATCATGAGGCACTCTTTCTACCTTCCCTTCCACCTGAAGAAGTAGTGCCTGCAAGAGCATCTGCTCACTCCTTTGAAACGCTACCTTAGGATCAAGTGTAAGCTCACTGCTGCTCTTTGGTGTCAAATCAAGACATGCCCATGCTGCTTGGAGCTCCCCCTCATCAAAATGTGCCAAGGCAAGAGTGGCATTGATTTCATTGCCTGCTGTTGTTAAAGCACCGGAATAACTCTTACCAGCATGTTTAGCACGCAGTGTTTGCAACTCTAACAGCCACGACTCAAGGGACTTCCAATCAGAAACAGCTGAATAACTCTCAATTATCCGTGCAATAGCAAACTGCACCCCATCAGAACCCATCAAACTGAGCGATTCCTCTGACTGAAGCAGATGGGTAAAATGAGCAGCAGCCTTTTCGTGTTGACCTCGTGCTTGGTAAACAAGGCCATTGATCCATGCAAGTGGTCTAAAGTCCCCTTCATGATCCACAGGATGATAATCTTCTATAAGCAAAGAAGAAAATGTCTTGGAGACCCACTTTTTTAGACCAACTAAAGCTTCAGGTTCGTAGCACCTGCACATAGCCAATGCCAGGTGCCTTAAGACCCTTAAGACTTCCCCAGAAAATCTATTCCTGACATTTTGAAGATTTTCTGACACCTGAGATCTGGATTTGTCCTTTAAAGCTGAATTAACAAGACTTTGGATGTCATGCAATCGCAATGTGCAATATTCAATTGTAGCATAATGACACTGCAGTGCTAATCCAGCATTCATCATTGGCTCACATATACGTGAAAACCACTCCTCACATACTTTCTTGTTTGCTCGGAAGAACAAAGAACTCTGGCGAGAAACAGATGGCAGAACAGCCGATCCCTCATATCCATTATATACATTTTTCTTCAGTGCCTCCACAAAATCCAACAGCAATCTCATTGGTAAGATATGTGCCCCAGAAGAATTTATAATACTTAGGTTTCCATCATTCTGCTCACTATCAAGCTGCATGACATGTGCAACATCCAAAAGCATTCGTTCCAAGGCTGCAAATGTTTGGCTGGGCCCACCAAGGTTTGTCCGAAGTCGGGTTGCTATGCAGTATCTCGCAGCTTCCTGTATGGCCCACCAGGCCCCAGCCAAAACATTCACAGAACAAATGTTTTCAAGAACATCTTCATCCAATTTAGCTTCCAGCCATGCAACACCAGCCACAAGATTTCCTGTTTCCTCATGTTGATTCACAATGTGGTCCCTTGATCTCCAACAGCTATGTATCAGCCGTTTAATCCAAGTAGAAAGAGGCACCTTCCATCTCTGTGAGATATAACTCAAAATGGTTACAAGCTGAGGTGCATTGAGCTGTTGAGGTAGATGCTTTAGGGCAAATAATTGCTTCCAGTGCAAATTCAAGCAATTGTGCATTCGATAATTTGGCATGCATGTTGCCATTCCATATTCACACAGACCACAAGAATAAATGAAAAGGGGCACTGTATGAGAAAGCAGCCTTACAAAGGCATTTCTTACATCATTGTCTGGATCACCAAGTTTTTCCAGGATTCTTCGCCCTATAAAATAGAAGTCCATGGGATGCACCAGTTTCACTTGTAAAAGGAGCTCCAAAATTGATGCAACATGTAATCTTATTTTCGGTTCCCTATCAGATGCACCATCCAAAACGGAGAAATATATATTTCCAAAAGAAGAAGAATATAGAAATGGTTCAAAGAAGGAAGAGTTTTTAGCCAAATCCTTCACCACATCAAGAACTTGTTTGCAGAAACTCTGTACCCACTTTAAGGCAACTACCTTAATAGCAAGTGGTGAGGAGACATGGAGAGCCATGACAAGCAGCTCACTGTATTTCCTCAAATGCTTCACTATCGCAACCAAACAAGAATCTTTGAGGGTAATATCAAAAACCTTTTCAGCAGTAATATTTACCAAAGAATTTCTTTGATTATAATCATGTGAAGCACGCTTGCTCAAAAGTTCAACTCTACTTAGTTTTTCCAATGTAGTCATAATATTGACTTGTAATTCCACATTGTCTTTGATAGGAAAATGAAAAGGATTTAAATTCTCAACAATAAAACAGAGCAATGCTTCAGACCTATCAAGATACAAGATGGCCAGATCTGGTTGCCCAATCAAACTACTACTAGAATTGCCACTTAAGAAAACACAAGTCAGAAGGACCTTCAAATCAAATTTTATTAATGCAAACAATTCGCTTTTTGAATACACATGAACATCAAGTGCTTTGACCTCAGCACTACTGCTCAAAGCCTTTTCAAGCATGCTCTTCAAAAGTTTCAATTCTCCAAGCAACAAGTCCATTGTTTCCTGAACAACTTCTCTTTTCCCATGTTGCAGCAAGAATACATATGTTGCAGCTGAACTTGCACTAACAATGTGATTTGGATGCAAACGTAGTTGGGATATTGGTGCATCAAACTGTAGTACTTTTTGTACAGATGATGGGAGAAGTCCAAGCTTCTGCAAAGATAACAACTGCAGATTGGTTTTCAAAATTTCATGAACTTCAACAGAAGCTATTTTTCCACCTCCCAGACATGGCGCACTCACATCCATTTCTAAACTCTGAAATAAGGTATCAACAGCAAGCGGATAGAACAGAGAAAATTTTTCACATAAAATTTCTGCCAGGAGAGTCAAGCACTTCCACAGATCTCCAGTCCATTTTGACCACCCAAACTTGTGTCCAACCATAGATAAGCAACCCAACAACCTAGGAAGCATTACACAAAGAGGTTCGCTTATTTGCTCAAGAAGATTTATTTCTAGCAACCCAGATGCCGTTGACTGGAGTATGGTTGAAAAACAAGAAAGCAATGCTAGCAGCCTTCTAAATTGTTGTTGATTTCCAGGACTCCCGTCATGAAGTAGTGCATCCATGTCATCTAAAAATTTTGACAATAATCCTCGAGAGAACTGTAAATTACCAACCCAGTGTTTTTGAAATTGCAAAAAACAATCCATAATAATGCGTCTGTCAGATTCAGCGAGGTCTGGTACCAATGCCCAACCAAGAAGCAGATCCACAATATCAAGAAAATGAGGCTGGAAACATCTAAAAAACTTCAAAGAGATCAGAGTCAGTACACCAAGAAGCCTATGTAATAAACTTAAGGAGGTCCTCTCATCTTCAAGCAATTGTTGGCACGCTTTGAGAATCGGCAGTGCATATCTCTCAATTCCATTAACATCTCCAACATTCAGAAACTCACGAAGGCTGTCTAGTGCCAATTCTGCAGTTGTATCTCCAGTTTTAAGCAATGGTAAGGCCCAACCAATGTACCTATCAACCATGCTACCAAGTACAACATGGTTTTGTCTTCTGTTTGATGTTAGTGGGATGGAACAGACAACAGCACAAAGAGCCCCATATGCAGTAGCAGCTGCCTGTCTCACAGAGTGCAATCTGGTAATAAAGGGAGCCAGCGATCAGCAAGGTGCACTAAAATTAGTGGGGAGAAAAGAAAAACAATAAGCAATTTCATTCTGAAGTTACATGTGAATTACTGCAAAAGATCTGAATTCCACTATATTCTAGTCTTGCTAGGGAATATTTGTTGAATTAAATAGTTTTAAGTGATACCACAATGAATGTGATGCAAGGTACTCAAGACAGGAAATGAAGTGGATAGGAAGTGCACCAAGCATGTGATTAGTGATAACTTGAGTAGAAAAAGAGTAATATATAATGTTGCCCGAACATTCCTAATCCCCAACGGCAGCAGCCTATTTATGCAGATGACAGTAAAGTATCTTGGAATCATCAAGCCAAACACAAGGTTGATTCAATTAATGATCATTAACAATGAGAAAACAGTAGTACTGAAATTCTTTCTACTCTTGCAAAGTAGTTCGTTGAGCTTCTACTGCATCTCTTGCATGGTTGCAGCCAGATCTATAGAAGTGAGAACAACAACAGAAAGGCCAATCACATCAATGAATGAAAAGTTCTAAGCTTGGTTTAATTGGAATTATTTTACTGAGGTTTGCTTGCGCTTTGTCCTAGTTCCAGTCCTTATTTGAAATTTGAAATGGTTCAAAATTTTCACCAGCACACAAAATGTTATTGCTAAATTATCAAGCCACCACAAGTGTTGCAAATTTCAGAAAGAGAAAATTTGCATTTAAAGAAACAACAATATGTATATATGGACAATGTATACCTAAAACAACATTTTTTTTTTTTTTTTTTGGTAACTTATACCTAAAACAACATTAACTTTCCCATCTAAAAAATAAGGGGGAAAAAATTTTTTTCAAAAAAGTTACATCATGACACTCCACCTCAAGCTAAAGAATAGATGTCTATCACTCCCAACTTAGAAGTTATCTCATGAATGCTTACAATATTCAATCCTTTTGTTAAAACATTTGCAAGTTACCTTTCTGAGAGAACATATGACATATAAACTAAACCATCCTCTAAATTTTATTTGATAAAATATCTGCCAATTTCATTGTGTTTTGTCCTATTATATTGTATAGAACTAGGTGCACTGTTTATTATTCGGTTATTATCACTTTAAATCTCCATGCATCTCTCCCATTTAACTCTCATACCATCTACAATAAGTTCCCAAGACAATTGCCCTAAATTGTGTTTATGCAGTTTCTTACATCTCTATGTTATCAAATTTCCTTCAAGAGATATACACTAGCCCAAGTTGGCATATTGTCCACTGTTGATCCTGTATAATCTACATCAATATAGGCTATTAATGTGAGACTGTCACCCTTTTGAACAAAATTTGGTTTCCCAGAGCTCCTTTAAATTAGTGCAAAAAACTATGAGCTGCTTGTAGATGAGAGTTCTTTCTGTAAGTTAGTGACAAGTGTTTTGAGTGATAACAGGTTAGATATTGTGTAAAATAATCTCTTGGTGTGTTCTCAAGTATCTTTTCAAAATAGTAATAGGGAGATCATTGTTGTCTATAAGAGTTTCAGTTGTCTCTAACTGCAAAGAAAGATCAGTTCTTATCATGGCCTTATTTCCAAAGCTCAAATTGGGTTCTTGAACTTGTTTCAAGTCTGGAACAGTTATTCTTTCGGAATATATATGCAAAAGTCTTGAAAAAACTATGAGTTGCTCTAATTGACACAGGAGAAAATGCATGTTACGAAGAAAGGCTCTCTTGGGCTGACTCCTGGGCTGACTCTTGTGAACAACTTTATAATGAGGACCCTGGTTTCACTAATCTCAGCTGGACTAAAACTAAACCCCACGTAAACTGATGACAATGTGCTCTATGAACCAAACTTGGGAACTAGTGGGACACTTCTCGTCAGCGGTTTTTCAATACAGTAAGAGAGAGAGGTTCTTTTGAATACCTCCATTACCATTACCAATGCAAAAAAGAAAGATTAACTCATTTGTACTCTGACAGTGAATTGATGATTTTATCCAAGGGCAACAAGTAAACTGTAAAAAGGATCAAGGAAGGCCTGGAGGAGTTCTGTTTGCTGTCAGGTTTAAGAGCCAACCCATCAAAAAATCAGCTGTTCCCTAGTGGCATGGATGAAACAACCAAAGCTAAGATTACTAATATTTTGGGTTTAAAAGTTTAATTTATCAGTCCGGCACCTTGGTGTTCCCCTATCCTATACAAAATCTTGAAGTTCATGTGTATGGAATTAGTTCAAATTTTAGCACAAGAATAAACCATCGTACAAGCAAGGCTCTTTGATATGATGGAAGAATTCAACTCATAAGGAACATTTTGTTTATTTTACATATTGGTCCTCTTTTTTTATCCCACAAGCATCATTGCTCTCATTTACCAAGATGAGATGCTTCCCATGGAACAGACACAATGAAAGGCAAAAGAAAAGTAGGGAGATGTTTGCAAGCCTAGAAAGGAAGGGGCCTGGGTATTTTTGACATTTGAATGTGGAATAGAGTGGCACAATTAAAACACATTTGGTTACTTTGTATGAACCAAGAAAGTACACTATGACCATTTTGGTTTAAAAAGGAATTGCTTGGAGGGAGAAACTATTGGAGAGTAAAAATAGCAAGCGATGCATCTTGGGCATGGAGAAATACCTTTCAAGCAAGGCCCTTGGCCTTGCATCTCCTGGTATGACCTATAGCACCCAAGAGGTCCGTTAGTAGAGTGGCTTGGAAAGAGTGCAAGTAGGGTGATGGGATGGCCACATGCTAAGCTCTTTTATAAATGGTAATCATTGGTGCTAGCCACAGGGAGCCTCATGGCAAGAGATCAATTCTACATTGGGGGAGCTTAAAAACCAATCACAAGTGCCAAAAACCAATTGGCTTGAAGGAGTAGGCTTCTGATTAGTTATCCATCAAATTTGCTTACAAATTAGCAAGAAAATCACCTATGGTACTGTGGTACTTTTAGTATGAAACAGTCAACAGCCCAAGACATGCTTTTATTCCGCAAGTAACAACACAAGAAAAGCTCCTCCCCATGGATAAACTAGTGCAATGGGGAATTATCATAGAAAATCGGTGTCATACGTGTGGAATAGCACAAGAATCTCATGAAAACCTCTTTCCAACGTGTGGTTTTGCTAAAATAGTGGAGAATGCCTTTTCTTGGTCTTCGGCTTTGCCATTTTACTACCATATCCTTGTAAGAGTTGTTTTCAACCAGAATTTGCACCTTGTATTGTTGGTTCAAAAGGGGTATAACTGTTACTAGCTATTATCTCTGGAGGGAATGCAATCAACATCATGTTGGTGATCCAGAGAAACCAGGATGTGTATTGAACTATTATATCTTATCTTTCACAACACAGTTTTGAATCTTTTTGTTATTGGGTTTTGTTTTGCTTGGAGCTCCTTAGAACTTTACCGCCATTCAATCAACCTAGTATCCATCTGTTTTTTAGGTATTTAGTGTGCTCCTTCTTGAACATTCTGTCCAACCAAGTTATATCCCAGAGCCATAGGGTATTCACATGGAAACTTGTTTTGGTAGTTGTGGTTTATTTCATTTGGCAAGAACACAACAAACACTGAGTTGGTGACAACCCACGTGTTCATCCATTTTATTGTTAGAGCAGCTAAAGGCTGATGACTTGGAACTTTTATTGATAAAAAAAGAAAAGAAAAGAAAAGAAATAGATTATTGATTTAGTGCTGTTGAGGTGAGGCAAAATGTTTCTCAAGGAACTTAGCTCATAATACAATCTGTCATCATTGAGTTGCTAGAGGAAAGCATGTAAAGAGCCAGCTTATCGATGGCAAAGGACTTTCGAGACAAATAAATTGAGATGCTAAAACTCCAAGGCTGACGTAGCAGTAAAGACCAAGGGTCATTACTTCTTGGCATTGCCTTCTTCACATAAGCTGGCCTAAGCAGGTAGATGAGTCCAAATACAAGTTTACGCTCAGTTAAATGGGAATAAAAAATGTAAAGATACAGATAGCTAATAAGAAAACTCCCACAAACAGTTTCCAAAGAGAAGTAAATTTAGATAATAAAACCCCAAGGATGGCCTAGCGGTTAAGGCCTAGCATCACTACTTCTTCACACCACCTTCAGAGCGCCTGCTGAGCAGAGCAGGTACATGTGTTCAATTGTGGATGTACCCTCAGCAAGCAGGGAATGAAAAAAAATAATAAGACAATGAAACTTCAACACCAAAGCCTTCATGAACATCTATAAATACGCATAATCAAACACGCAGCATTATGTTGTGATAGTTACTAGGAAGCCCGAGTAGAAATCCAAGGAACCACATGCCAATATATCTAATTAATTGGCAAAGCATTTTCTGTTATGCTGTTAGATTTTGCCAAAATTCCTGCTTTTATCTATTTTCCACTTTCACAGGTGGGCATAGCGATAATCGTATGGGCAAGCTTCAAGTACACGAATCATCCTATAAAACCACATATCCGCTTATTTTAGCTTGCTGTGTACGTAGCCCAATTAGTGTTTGAGTGGTCATACACATTTTCACATTATTTAATTCCACTAATTCATCTGATTATTGCAAAAGCAAACATATGCATCTGCAGCATCCACTAATGGCATAACTAAAAAAGAAAATCGACTAAACATTACTCCTAGAAAATTCCATCCTCAATGTCGGTCGATCATCCAACAACATTTATGCCCCTTGTCACGGAGAATGGAATTAATCATGTAATTCGATACAGAATTACTTTACATACATGCCTCTACAACATAAATATCCCTGTTCAATCATCAATTTCACTTAACTGAAAAATTTGAACAAAAATCGAAACACATATCTCCAATTAGAACTATCTATAAAAAGCAGTAGAGTTCCATATGGTTGAAAGTAGGGTGAGATATATATATAGGGAGAGAGAGAGAGCTTACTTGTCATTGAGGAGTTGAGAAAGTCCTTGAGAAAGGAACGAAGCGGAGTGAGAAACGACAAGCGAGTTGGGAGGATAGAGGATCGCTCTATGGAGTGAGTTGATTGCGGCGAGTCGAGCTGACTCATCGGTTTCGTTACCAGAGATCGGTTTCGAAGTCGAAGAAGAAGAAGACGACGAAACGGGAGCTGATGAAGACGACAAAGACGAGGACGAAGAATGAGTTGAAGAAGAAGAAGAAGAAGAAGAGGCTGTTGCAGAATCTTCCTTGGGAAGTGCAGCAGAAAGAAGTGCTGCTAATTGCTGTTGCATTGTCAGCGGAACTCAATAATGTGTTGGTGGTTGCGGTTTTGCATTCTCTCTCTTGTTCTGTCACTGGTAATTTGAGTCTCTTCTTCTTCAAGAACCAGAAGGATGTTCGGTAGTTTGTGCGCAGAGAGACACAGCAGGGGGAAGGGAGGTGAATTTTGGAGGAAAAACTTTTGGTTCAAGCCGTGGAAAACATTTCCAGCACGATACAGAGGGTTTTGTATAGAAGTATCTGTTTTTTCGAAATTAAATCTTAAAATACCCAATTTTGAAAAAATATTTCCAAAATAACCGAACAAAAACATCCAAAGTGTGCATTTCAAGTTAGACTCAAAAATTGCAAAGGTGAGGTATAATCAAACGCATACAGGAAATACATTTGAAAATTAGCAGGCTTCCAAACGCATTCACTATAGGCTTTCGAACACATGGAGTACAAGCGGTTAGGATTCCTTGACGAATGTATTGGAGGAATAGTTTAGTAACCCTATATATCCATCTCAGCTGCTCATAAGCTCGTGTGCATCTCCGCCACTTGCTCACACTCCCAGCGCTCACTCGCCTGCTATCTCCATCGCTTGTTTGATCGGCCACAAGAGCGTTCGACCGCAAGCCCGCGCACACAGCACCAGTTCCCTCGCGCACAGAGCCCGTTCCCCCGCGGGCCAGGCAGCCTAGATCTCGCTCGCCCGCCCACGGTTGCTCGGTCAGCAATCACAACGGACGCATACATTGCATGCGTCCATAATCTAGTCCTACAACCCACCTACTCCTCTGCTAAACACGGAAAAACGTATTCTCTACTCTCTCTCAGTATAAGGAAATCCGAAGGTCTCCATTTGTGCACGTGTTGATAAAGTCTTCTTAAGGTAAAACTAAAAAACAATATCTTATATTTATTAGTTTGATTCGGTAATTTCTAAAATTCTTGATTATGAAACCCAAAAAATGAATGTAGCATAAATTGGCATATTGAACTCGTAATGCATGATTTATTGTGTTGATTTAAGTTTACTGGGCTGAATGGTGATGATTTTTGAAGTTTACATGTGTTGAATTGTTGACTTACTGCTCGATATAATGTCTACATAGGATTTACTATGGGGGATTTTGTTCGGTTCATTGTGTATGCTCATGGGAATGTTGTGACTAGAAAATACGATCCAGAGTATGACCGAGCTCTCATGAAGAAGGTCCAGATGAGAATTGATGCTGACTTTAATCAATTTTTTAGCAAGATATGTGCTAGTGTTGGTGTAGATCCAACTAGGGGGCTGTCTAAATAGTCCACGGACACCCTCATTATATGCCGAATGGGCCATCGTTCATGCTGCTGCCTATTGTAGATGACGAAGGAGTTGAGACTTAATTGACCAGGCTAAGGAACTTAATTCAGGCCGATTGCAAGAGTTGTATGTGCAGGTACAAGGACATTATAGTGATCGGACCGAATTTATGCCATCTTAATTGCAACAAGTTCTGGTTTCAAATGTGGAAGACCAACATAACACATTTCTTCACCCCATAGGTAGGGTCGGTGTACGCAATCAAACACCTGAGCGGCAAGTTATGGTGCATCATTCTCCTATGAACTTTGAAGAGTATGAGCTGACCCACGTCGAAGAAGAAATGGTGGAACTTGAAAGGAGAATTGAACAAGAAGTTATGCCAATTCTAAATCCTAGAGTCACGGATGATAATTGGGATGGTCAGTATTATGTGGATGAAGATAGGGATGCAATAGAGGATCAACAAAGTGACAGTGACAGTGAAGATAATGATAATCCCAAACAGATCAATGATACCAATGTTGTGACCTTGAGCACATCACAACAACCATCCAGTTCAAGATAAAATTCTCTAAGTAATGATCCCTCTAAGGGTGGTGTAAGGGATAAGGTACCGTTTTTCAATATCGGCAGTAGTGATAGATATATAACTTTTGAGGAAAGCTTGAGTATAATGAGCAAGAGCATTTCAAATGCAGATGATCTCAACAAAGGTATGATGTTCACCACAAAGGCAGATCTTATTAACCATGTGAAAAAATTTCATGTGAAGCAACACTGTAACTTTAGGGTAGATGATTCGACCAAAACTATATAGTTAGCATATTGTATGAAACGAGATGAAGCGTGTAAATGGAGACTGCGTGCTTGTAAGAAGAAGCTTGAGGGTCTCTTCATCATCACCAGATTAGAAGGACCTCACACATGCCTTAACCCTATGGTCAAGCAAGACCATTCTCAGATAGATTGTAATGTTCTTGCAAGAGAGTTCTTGACAATGGTTAGGGATTATGTAGATGTAAAAACTAGAGCTACAGGGGCATGCAAAGGCCCTGTTTGGCTACAAAATATCACGACGAAGAGTATAGGAAGGGAAGAGGAGAGCAATTGCCATGGTATATGGAGGCTGGGAAAATGCATACAATGAGCTTCTAAAATTGCTATATGCAATGAAAGCCAGCAACCCTGGGACACAGATTAAATGGGGATGGACAAGATCTGTAGAGCCTGGAAAAGCAATGATTAAATGGTTATTCTGGACATTTAGCCCTTCGCTAGAAGCATTCAAGTATTGTCGACCTATTATATGTGTGGATGGAACATCTCTTTACGGAAAGTACAAACATGTCCTGTTAATTGCATATGGGGCAAATGGCGACAATAGGATTGTACTCTTGGCTTTTTGTTTAGTTCCAACAAAACCGATGGAGTCATGGAGCTAGTTCCTTATACGGTTGAAGCGACATGTAATTAGTCACCGTGGTGAAGAGACGATATGCTTGATATCCGATAAGGGCGTAGGAATTATGTCAGCATGCAAAGAGCAATCGAATGGGTGGTTACCTCCATTTGCTGTTCATAGGTTCTGTGTTGACATGTTGCCAGTAATTCGAATAAAGTCTATAAGAATGTGAGGATGTGGAATTTGGTTACGTATGCTGCCTCTCAAGCACAACCACGAAAGTTTAAGAAATTCATGGACTTGGTTAAGGACATTAATAAAGGAGCAATCAAGTGGTTTAACAAGACTGAGTCAGATGGATCATTCATGTTGCCTAAAGAGCAATGGACATTGGCATATGATGGCAACTACCGATTCGGCTACATGACTACGAATATGGTAGAGGCTTATAATTTTGTCATCTAAGGTGCAAGGGACTTCCTGTGACAGCTCTCGTTAAGAAATTTTTTTACAATTGCGTAATGCTTTGGGAGAAACGAATGGTAGAAGCCACTGATGCTATAAAAGCCAATGAAGTGTTCACTACATATGCTCGCAAAAAATTGGACGTATGGGGTCAATGTTCCACGAACCATCAAGTGACTAGTTTCCATAGGAATACTAGTTTGTTTGAAGAAAGAACAGAGCCACGTCGAGTAGGTGGTGGCTTAAAGGGGGGAGGTCGGACAAGGAAAGTCGACCTGGGGAAGCACACTTGTACATGTAACAAATAGCAAATCTACAGGATACCATGTTCACACGCTATAGCTGTTGTAGCACATATGAGATTAGACACAACAACCCTAGTGGGGCCATGGTATAGATGGACGAATCAGATTTGGTGCTATGGAGCTCACTTCTATCCTATTGGGAATGAGTTAGAGTGGCCTACACCAGCTAACTTTCCCTACCTGGTGCCTGATCGTACTATGACTCGTGCAAAGGGTAAACCATGAACTCGTTGATTTCGGATGGAGATGGACATTAGAGGCCATCCATATACGATTACCTACAGTGTGTGTCACAACCAAGGTCACAATAGAAGACGATGCTCCAATTCCCACCAACTGGGTTAAGATCATGACCTAATGTTGCATTTGTTACTTACTGCAATTTATGATGCATTATTATTGTAATTTTCTAACATTCATTACCTCTCATTTGCAGGGTAGATGGAGTCAGGTCCAATAGATCCGTCCGTGCTGACAAAACAGGCGACACATCGATCAGAGGATGTGTGGATTGCTGAGGTAGAATGTTGTTGATTATTTCAACGAATCTATTTTTTTGGAAATCCAGCAACAATTACATTGATGGCTTCTGTAGGCAAATGTTGACCCAATAATTCCTTCTCGGACATTGACTGTCAAGCGCCGAGAGATGACTCTTACGCGTCCTAACCCTCGAATAGTACCATATCTACATCAAACTGGATTCTATGGAGCTAGTTGTCTGCCATTCATCCAGCTTGACTGGCACTTCCTTACAACACTTGTGGAGTGTTGGAGACCGAAGACACATACATTCCACATGCCGACAGGGGAGATGACAATAACTTTACAGGATATGGAGGTCCAATTAGGCTTACGTATGGATGGACTACCACTGATAGGCAGCAGCAATCTAAATATTCCAATGCCAATTAGGCTTACGTATGGACGGACAACCACTGATAGGCAGCAGCAATCTAAATATTCCGACGCTATGTCAAAACCTATTGGGAGTTATACCGGGGAACACAAACTTAAAGGGATGGCGAATTAACCTTAATTGGATCTCCCAACAGTTTAATAAAATACCTGAAAATGCAGATGATGAAGAAATTATTAGGCATACTCGGGCATATATACTACAGTTGATTGGGGGTTTCCTTTTTGCTGACAAATCAAGAAACCTTGTCCACTCTATATTCCTTGGTGTGTTAGGAGATTTGAATGATGCAGGGTAATATGCGTGGGGGGCTGCGTGTTTGGCATGGTTGTATAGGCAACTATGTCGTGGAGCTACATCGGGTGCTCAGGAGTTGGCAAGTACGGCCATACTTCTGCAAGTGTGGGGATGGGATAGATTCCCCCAGTGTGCTCCTAGTAGTAGATATGGTATGATGATACTTGTTGGTCAGCCATTGGCATGTAGATGGCATATGTGCAGGATGACGACACACCATCCTACACATATGATCATCGCATATCGACAGGCCTTGGATTGCCTTTCACCTCACCGGGCATGTACGATACATGTATCATTTCATTACATACATCTTACATTTGTTCCTAACTCTTCATACGCTTATTGTCATATATGCAGGTGGATTGGGAACCGTACCCTAAGAACTTGTTGGCGACACTCCCTCCATTTTGTTCTACAGGGCGATAAATATGGACAGCCCATGTGCCGCTTATTTGCTTCGCCATCATTGAGTGGCACTTCCCATAGAGTGGCAAGATAATTTGGAGGCCTTCAGCACATCCCGACTAATGTTAACACAGATGGAGCACTCCATGACGTTGACCTACGCAGAAAGTTAGACGCAAATTGGCAATAGCTTCACATGAGTTATGTTGCTCTGTGGCAAGATCGCCATGCAAATCTTGTTGAGATTGAAGAAAGACTCGGAGTGGATATTGAATATGTGAATTGGTATTGGCGTATCACTCGTAGATACATCTCCTACACTGATGCTTTGATAAGACATATGGTGAGATCATGAACATTAATTTCAATATAATCTTATAACACATTCTCTAAAATTACTTTTGCTGTTTTTCATATATGCACACTGGGAGAGATCAGTCGATCAAATAGTTTGGACTACACACATGATCTTGCATACAAGTCAATGAGAACTGTGGAGGAGGAGAATGAAATTGGGCTATATCCACCAGCGGGAGGACATGTAGGAGAGGAAGCTTAGGCAGCTTATGTAGATGAAGGAGCTGAAGCAAATGTTGAACCACAACGTCCACATTGCCGACGGATAGACATGGCTCGTCGAGAGCGTCAAAGCATATCCTCCATACCCACCCATCAACAATACCTCATGAATATATCATTTCCTGATGTCCTTATGGGTAGCACATTTCCAGGCGAGACCACATTTGTTGGATGTAGCATATACCTGAGTGATATATCACACCTGAGTGGCAGCTCATCCCTGGATGATTTCTTATACCCGGGTAATATCTCATACCCGGTTGATAGCTTTACCCAAGTGATGTCATGGATGGTTCAATGTACGATCCGAATACATTTGTCACTCCATCATTCAGCCACGATGTGTATGAATCAGTTACTACTCCTCCAGCACCACATAGAGAGCGTGGTATCCATATATCAGATGAGCCTGGACTATAAGAAGGGGAAGGAGAAGCGATAACACAGTTGACCCAGTCCACTACATGCTACAGTCCAGTAGCCCCTAAAGATTTTGAAGAAGCTTCTGGTGAAGCAAGTGAGCAAAGAGGTGATCTACCACATAAAGGCAAGGACAAGGAGTTTGTGTTTAGAAGATTTGGAATAACATTCACTAGACGATTGAAGAAAAATTAGTCAGATTGTAATTATCTCCATTACTATTTCTTACTTAACAAATTTGTAATTACATACCAATTTACTATCTAGGTTAGACTGATTTTAAAGTTTTATTACTGAGATGTGATGTATGGTGCACTTGATTTTTTATTGTTATGTATTTGGGATTGCATGCCACTTCATGGTGCTTTTAAAAAAATTTTACTATCTTGGAACCCATGTAGTAAATGCGTCCAAGACCTTTTGATGTTTGACGAAAGTTATGAGTTTAGCTAGCTGTGGTTTAGATGGGTTTCGTGTCTGCTGTGAATTTGATGGAAGTGTGGTGCAGAACTTCTGTACTCGGCTTGGTTGCTATGGAGAGAAAGTGACTAGAGAGCAAGGTTAGGAATAAAGAGAGGGGAGTTGCTCCAGATGATCCAGCTTTCAATCATCGTCCTCATGACGGAGCGGCTGTTCGAACGCATATGGGGAATGCATCCAACCACTAGTCTGGAACGCGCATGGAGAATGCGTTCAATTGGCCTCCATCATTCAATTAGTAGCAAAATGCAACGAATGCATGTGGACACATATACTGCATGCGTTCTATTGGAAAATTTTGGAACGTATTCCCCACATGCGTTCAATTTTCCTCTTATTCTGACTCTAACTTGGAACGCACACTTTGAATGCGTTTTTGCTCGATTATTTTCGGAATATCTTTTCAAATGTTGGTATTTTGGGATTTAATTTCAAAAAAACAGGTACTTCCGTACAAAACCCAAGATACAGATCCATCGGATTGTGTGTAAAAGTTGTAAGTTTGTTTGAAATTAATAAATATGGTAGGTAAAAAAAAAAGGTAAGTATAATAGATTATATAGAAAAATTAAAAGTTATAAGTCAAAAAAATGATCGTTATAGTAAATCGATGACTTAACCTTTAGTTATAGTAGATCGACAACTTAACCTAAGTAAATCCCTGAATGTTGGGTGAATTTGGTAGGAATTTTAAAAATAAATCCAAAAAATAGGGTATAAAAGTACTAATAAGCTGTCATAAGAAAAATTTATTGCTATTGAAGGCGTCGTTACAAACAATACCTTTAGTACAAATATATATAAAAGAAAAAAAAATTAATTGATTATATATTAATGTTACAATATCAAGCAAATTAAAATAAATAATAAATTTTTATTTGATTTCAAAATTCATAAAGTTGAACACAAGTTCAATTTTTAGTATCTTCGTTATATAATTTTTCACATGCCAATTGTCTTTATTGATCTGATAATTTTAATTTTAAAATTTTACATGGGACAATATTAAGGTCAACTTTTGACTCACAAATTCATTTTGGTCGATAAATAATTTGTGACATGTTTGTCCTTAATTAAATATATATTCAAATATAATTTATAAAAAAATAAATCCAATTTGAGATTGAATCAAGTAGTTTTTTAAGCTAAATGTGAACTTTATAATGTTTAACCCGTACAATTTTCAAGCATAATTGAATTTGGATTGCATATAGATATTAATATTATTAACTTATTTTAATAGTTCTACCAAAAAAAAAAACTTATTATAATATAATAGAATTTTTTTTTTCAATAAATTGAGTCTAGATGATTTAAACTTGTGTTTGTAAGATAACAATTTAAATTGATTACATATCTAAAATTCTATTATTAACATTATACTATTTTAACTCAACTCTTTTGCAATTCCAAGTGTATTTATCAAGAAATCAAATAAAAACAAATAACTATGATGCTTAAATATAATTAGATGATATACATTTATGCTTTTGAAATGTAATTATATATTTTTACTTTTGGGAAAGGGACATAAATAACAATATTTGAAAAAATTATAAAAATATAATTAGGATAAAAATAATATCAAATTTAGGCAATAAACCCGTCTTTTAAAAATATTAGATTGACGAAGGTAACAACTATCTAAAAAATTATATAATGAAGCATCGAAAATATCGTATTTAAATTATGGGTACTAATTTGTAAAAGATAACATACCCGATTGCAAAAAATCAAAATACAAAAATTACCGTTATTTCTGTCATATGACAATGAAAATTTGGAGTTCAATACATGTCAAAGGTTTCTGTGGAAAAATATTATCAATTTACAACTCTGATGAAATTAATTACCAATATACCATAGCAAAATCGTGTTTAAAAGATGGGATATGATAATTTACACATAAATCACAGAATAAAACAAGACATGATGTTTATATACTGTTGCTATATCGTGATTAGTAATTGTGTTATAAGAGTTAATCACATAGCGTGATTAGTAATCGTGATATAAATTTTTTATTCGCGTGTAAATCGTGTTTTATAAACGTAATATTCATGCGAATATTACGACTACAACACGCGATATTAGTAATTATTTTCATTTTGATCTTAAATAAGTAATTAATTTTAATTGGAGTTGTAAACACGAAATTATTTCAAAAATTAGAATATAATGATAGGAAACTTTGGAAGAAAGTTTAAAATGTCAAAGTTTGAGAGGATGGCGATTCGTGACATACAAAAGAATAAGAAGAAATTATGCTTTATTTGAAAATTTATTTTGAAAACATTTTTTTTTTGGTATGATATATTTCATATATCATTTTCTAGAAATTCTAATTATTATTATTTTTAATTGCATTTGTCTTTTACTTGATAATGTGATGATGAAAAAATTGGTTGAACTTGTGCTCATCTTTATGAATTTGAAATTAAATCAAAATTTATTATTTGTTTTAATTTTAATGGGTTACATAGAAACACTTTAGTTTTTTTTTTTTTCAATTTTATAACTGAAGCTTTTTAAGTTTTTAAATATCATGCCTGATTTTACTTTTATTTGATTTTTTTTGTCAGACTTTTATTTGCTTGATACTGCAATGTCAAAAAGATTAGTTAAAGTTGTATTCACTTTAGGAAATTTGAAACTGAATCTAGATTTATTATTTGTTTTGATTATATTGGATCACATTACCCTCGTCAATCATTTTTTCTTTTTAAGTTTGTACTAACAATGCCTTCAAGGGAAATAAATTTTTCTAAAAAAAGCATTGTTTGTAATAATGCTTTCAGTATAATTCAAAGACACTATTACAAATAGCACCTTTAATAGCCTATTTTCCGTAATACGTATTCGTAGTGAACCAGACTGAATCGAATTTTTCGCTTTTTCTAAATGGTTCGGTTCAGTAATGGGAATTCAGTTAGTGGTTTGGTTCAGAGTCATGAACCGAACCGTTTCACTTTAAAAAAAAAAAAAAACCCTTATATTAATGTGCATTTATATGACAATTGTTGCAATATATATTATATAAGAAAACAATTAGATTGATGAACCAAATAAATGTTAGTTTTATTTGAAGATTTCTTTTATGAGAGATTTTACAGATTATATCAAATTTATAGGTATCAATTCCTTTTAAAGCCTTAATATATTCCTATTGTGATATGAGTATACATCAGACTGTTTCATAAATTGTTCTTTTACATATTGATAATTAAATTTTAATTAAAAATATTGGATTGTGGTGAGATAAATTTTTAGATATATTTATGTAGGATTTATATTTTATGAGAATTTAATTAAACGAAGAAATAAGTGATCGATAAAAACACATCTTAATCTTATTTTAATTCTTATAGTTGTGTGTACGACATTTTTGTATTCATATGACTACTTGAATTTTTTTATATCGAAGTTTTATATCTATTCCAAATAACTTATATCATATGAAGTGGTCGCTAAAAAAAATGAAATATATTAAAATGAGTATATAATAAGATTTATGAAAAAAAAATACCCTTTGCATTAAATATAGATAATAAATATATGTGATATAAAAAGGTACAACAATAACCATTAATAGTATTGGAATGGAATAAATTGAATTCTTTTAAAACGGAATCATACATACAATAAATATAGATAATAAAGATATGTAGGATAAAAAAGTAATTAAAATAATAACAATTAATAATGTTGGAATAAAATCATGATTTTGAGATCTAATAGCAAAATCAAATTCTTCATAAATGTCAAAATTATTGATTTCAACCAATTGCGATTTCGATTTTTTAAAAACGCTTCCAAATATAGAAAAAAATGGAAAGATAGTTTATAGATTTTTTTATTGAAATGAAAAAAAAAAAGAAAAATTCTCTTTTCAATATATGATTTGAACCGTATATCAAACCGTATTGAACCAGTTGTTTTATATTCGAAAAATTAGCAAACCAAACCATATGGATAGGTTTGATTTTACAAAGATAACCCGTAATTTTAGGTTCAGTTTGGTTCAGAGGACAAATTGGATCGAATCGTACAACACCCACCCCTAGTTTAAGGGTTTTTTTTTTTATTTTTTTTTTTCAATTGGTGTTAGTCCATTTTGTGAGTTATTTATTGGGAAAAAGAAATTGATATTTCTATTTTTTTAAAAAATTATAAAAATACTACGGATCAAAATAATTTCAGTTTTAGACAACATGATAGAGACGAGATCATAAGTATCTGACATCGTCTCTTCAAGAGACAAAAATGAGGTCTAATAAGGGGAAAATACCTCATTTCTTCAAGAGAGGAGGTTAGTGTAAGATGTTAACCTCGTCTCTTTAAGAGACGAGATTAGTGTAAGATACTAACCTCATTTTTTATAGAGAAGAGGTCACATAGAAAAGAGAGATGAGGTCGACACAATCATCTCCCCTCCCCCTTACATTTCATATCTCACTCCTTATTACATTAGTCAATCTAAACAATTATAACTTGTCAAAATCGTGTACAATCAACTATATAAATCATCCGTCATCCACCATAGAGAAATAACTTCCAGACTACGTATAACCATCATAAAACATAAGTATAAATAAAATCTAATCCACTCTTATGTTGTCCACCTTCCTCATCTTCCTTTGATAAAAGTACGACAAAATAGCATAGCTTGATGCAGAACCCACTAGGATGCTCAATGGATGGATCAACTTGTTTGAATGTGGCATCCCCATCTCCACCACCAGCACTATATTGATGAAACGGGATAGGGTCTAGATCCACTTGGGTGAGTCCTTCCCTCATATCATGTTGCGGTGGCAGTGACCTCTTATGTAGAGTTATAGGAGTATGGACCTTTGCATATGAGATGTCTAGCATCGGGGTACCAGTAGATGAGTACATAATGATGATGATGGACCAAACTCGTCATGCTGAACATGTGAAGAGTTAGGCCTGTCATGATGTACATACAAGAGTGAAAGCTTGTCTCTCATATCTGCAACTCTATATCGACCTGACTCTGTCCTTACCCACACCTCTTTTTGTGTGGTATGCATCACTATACTAGCTGAGGTTGAGGTTGTGGGTCATCCTCACCATCAATGAAATTAAGTGCTGGTGCTAGTGTTGGTGCTGGTGTTAGTGCTAGTGCTGGCGTTGGATTATTGATGTTAAGTCCCATGAACTCATCTACTACACGAATGACATCTCATGCAGTGGCAAGTGTCCTTATACACACCCCACTTTTACCCATTTAAGGTTTTAATTTATAGTAAAAATTAATATTATATTAAGCTCGAAGATTATTACAAATACTATAATAAAAATGAAAAAGAGAGAAAAAAATAGAGGAAGGAAAGGAAATAAATAAACAAAAAAAAGAGAAAAAATAGTAATAAATAATGATAATTTTGTAAAATATTTTTTGGCTTGATATAATACTAGTTTTTATTATAAATTTATTTTGGAATTAATTAAATTAGGTTTATTTATTAAATCTAATATTTTTTAAAAGCCTTAAGTACATTTTAAGTGCAAAAGAAAGCGAGGTACAGGCCAAATGGCCTGTTGGTAAAACACACATACATATACGTCTAAGAACGAGGTTCAAATCAAGTGCGAAGCATCCAATTTTTTTTTTTTTTACTCAGGCGTGTGCATAGCAGTGCCTGTGCGTGACCAATCCTGATGCGCGTGCAGTACATGCACATCGTCTCCTACCTCCTGAAGCCTTTTTGTTCGTGCACGATGGGTCATTTTCGAAGCCATTTTTGATCAATTTGGCTTTGCTTTTCATCAAATTAATGTGGGGATCTGAAAGAAGACTTGGAATACTACAAGTTTAAATCAAATTTCGATATCAAAAATGGAATTTTGGTTCTTGAATCTGAGATTGGAATTCAACAAGCACGTGTTTTTCACACAATTTCCAAGTTCATAAATTCAATTCGTTTGGATAATTCGGGCTTCCAATGTCATGAATTTGACTCAATTAATCACAATCAACACAATTCCAATGCCAATTGCACTTGGAAATTACAAAAACGTGATCAATCAAGCTTGAAAACCCAAATTTGCAAATTCGTGTGTTCTTGATTCCTTAATGAATTTCCCTCCAAATTCAACCTCTAATTAATATAAATAGGGGTTGAATTCCTTGTTTTCATCATCCACAACTCCAGAAAATCACCAAAAAACACTTAAAGTAGTTCGAATCTAAGATTAGAGTTTATAGCAAATTCGAAATTTTCGAATTCATTAGCTTTAAGAAGTATTCGATCAATTTGAGTATTGCAGGAAGCTTTAGGAAGCTTTGATCTATCTTTTAGAAGCCTTGGATCGATCTTAGGGAGTTTAGCTGCCGCTTCGATCAAAAACCAGCACCGACTGCCATTGTAGAAGCTTCGAACCACCTTCATCAGCCACTTTTGGAGCTAACCACTATCGTAGGAGCATTTGCCATCCTCATATTGATCCAATTAGTGAGTTTGGCTCCTTAAAACCACCATAATAGTGGTTTTCGAAAATCCCAGCCAACTCCGGCACCTCTCCGGTCACTCAGCTCCGTCGATCAAAATTCGACCCAATCCGACCGACCCGCTCCTGATCCAAATCCAACCTGCTCTAGGTTAGTTGTTTATTATTATTATTATTATTATTATTATTATTATTATTATTATTATATAGTATAGTTTTCTTTCAAAAAAAAAAAGATAAAAAATAAGAAATATGCATGAAAAAGGATTTGTCACTTAGAATTTTTTTTAAATACAAATAAATTTGATATATTATAGGCTCATATTGAAAAATTTCTAGGTTTTCTAAAAATCTCAAAAATTAAGAAAATTAAAATGAAAAGAATTCCAAAATATAAAATAATCCAACAAATTAAATTTTCATAAAAAAAAATACGTTTCGTTTGATCCTGATTAGAAGGTACGTAAGCACCTCTTGGGCGACTTAAAATCTAAAAAAATTATATTTGGTCCAGTATATTTTGTAAATTTCAAATTATTAATTTATTTGTAAATATAGATGATTTCTTCATCAATTTGTAAATATGGAAATTCATAAAATTTAATTTATTTTTCGAGCATTAAAATGATAAAATTTAAATTATGAATTTTCAAGTGGTAACCATATGGTTTTAATAGGGTAGCCCCTGAATCCAAAAATCTTTGGTTTATAAAATTCGGTTTTCAAATCAATTTTTCGCAATCTAGTAGCTAAGTTAAGATCAACCAACACATTGGTCCTAACTCTTTTTTTTTTTTCCGATTTCGATCAGGTGGCGACTCCAAAATGTTTTTTGTAAAGACTCGACCCTCTAAATCTCGAGATTTAGAGTACCAAGTCCCCAACCACATATAACATTTTCACATTATATGTGAGGTTGTCCTAAAACTAACAATTTATGAAAATTGTTTGATCAGAACTACTAAAACTTTATAAAGAACTTTTAACAAAACAAGATTACTAATCAAAGCAATCTATACATACATTTACATCATATGCACACTGTTTAGTGTCAATACAAGACACTACAAAATTACAAGTTTTCTTAAAGCAAAAAGAACCCTAGGAGATCTTAAGGTCTTTGCATCTTAGGCTTATCTATCAAGCCTTCTATATAAAGACTTTTCCTTTAACAAAAGCTCCTCCAAAAATCCAGGGTGTTCGAGTCCTATTCGTCTCACTCATCCATGAATTTCTCAACGTTTGACCCGTAACCCAAATCATCATAAAACTCGTCTCCATTACCTGCAAAGCAGCAAAAGTGAGCCAAAGGCCCAATACATAATAACAAAATGCAAGAACAAGTTATCAAGCCAAACTTAAATCAAATGGAATGCATCAATAGACAAGTGATTATCTTATTAAGTTTTCTTTTACAAAACAGTAGGAGGGTATTCAAACCCCGAAATCATGCTCTGGGAATTTAGGGATCCTGAGTAACAGCAGCTGCTCAGGGGGGTTGATATAAGTAGTCCGAATACTTATATCTATTTCATAAAAAAAAATAGCTTCATTTAGGGTTCAAAAGTCGTTGCCCGACTCTATTTAAACTAATTCCATAACATGAGCCTTGTTCACAAGTTCCCATAAACTTTGAACTAAACCATGGTATCTCCCCCTAAGTTTAAGTAAACGTTACTCAGATACTATTCCCCCTATCGGCTACCCACTTAACCAAAAAGAATCGCTATTGCATCATAGCGTACCATTGCATCATGGTAAAGTCATTGCATCATGACATAGTTAAGCGCCTAACTAACATGTCATTGCATCATGACAAGTTTGCTGCTCCTCAGACCAGATTAGACAGCGTAATAGACATCCAGTTCATCAAAACATTAAGCCGAATCAAATTAAATCCAATTAGGAATGCCTAGTCCTAACAAACATCAAACAAGCTATTGCGTACCTGAACTCGATAGTATATCACTATAGTCACTCTATGAGAAACTAACCGAAGAACCTTTAACTGAAATAGGAATATCAGAATAATCAATAATTGAATATAGATTTCACATCCATATATATATATATATATCACAATCCTAGATTAATTATATAAGGGGATTCATTAAACTTTGCATAAAGTTTTAATATTTAATTCATGCATAAAACATGTTTATCTAGCTTATATATTCATTAGGAGATCATATATGAAGTAAAGATTGAAGATTGAAGAAGTTTGAATTTGAAAAACTCAGGGGATACGCAGCCTTCCTACGCTTGCAAAATTTGAATGAACGCCAGCAGTGTGGGAAATATACGCCGGCGGCGTTTCACCCTGGCGTTTAAATATTTAGTTCTGTTCCACTTCAATACCGCCCCATACGCTGGCAGCTTTGAAGCTCTAATGGCCGGTGTACATTTTGAAAAACAAACGCTGGCAAAATTTTCTTGCAAAAGCCGGCGGTTCAAAATGGCTTTAAAAAAATCAATTCTGTTTACTTCCAACTCCGCCTCTATGCTGGCGGCGTTAAAATGTCAGATGCCGGCGTACGTTCAAAACAGACCTATTCGAACAGAACTCATTTCCCCTGTTTTTCACTTTGTAAATTTCTAACCTATGACACTTTTAATCCTTCTTCAATTTCATTTTTAGCTTCATATACTAACTCCTATCTACACTAATCAATCCTAGCAACTTAGAATATTAAATCAACACACTTAATCACTTCAAATCTCATTTCCACTCATTCTATCCAAGATCTTACATAGATACTATAAGAAATGAAAATAAAACAAAAGCTATACTTATATTAACTCACATGAATAAGCCTTGTCTTGGAGAGAATTTTGATTCACAAAGCTTAGTGTTATCTTTGGTTTGGGGCTTGGAATTTGGAGTGAAAGAAGAAGAGAAAAGGAAAGAAAAAAAATGAAAATTCGGATGAAATGAGAAGGCTACCAAAAGAGAGCTTAATTAAGCAAATTTTGGACTTAATCTTATCTCAAGTTTGACTTTTAAGGCTTATTAGACTTTACGTTGAATTTGGGTTAATTTGGGGCTCATTTGAGTTTAATTTAGGCATGAATATTGGCTTAATTAAGGGAAATTTCTGTCAACTATTCCTAAGCAGTTGATTTTATAGATTTAAACATAACTTAACATATTAATGTACAAAAGACACAATTATTAACTATACTATACACACATTAATATATATAAAACAATAACATTGATTTCATTACATATGCAAAATAACACATATGAAATATTCAAATTATACTAACTTAGACACATTTAAACTATTACCCACTCATCTACTCAAATGTTAATATTACCAAACACAACTCTCATAAATCAACATGCTCATTTAGTTCAATAATTAAGATAAATAAACATATACATGGAAGTTAAATAGAATTTAAATTTAGATCATTTTATTTTTTAAAAATTAAATTTCTTTTAATTCCTAGTTGAGGGTTCGTGCTAAATGGGTTTGGGTATGATACGAATCGGATTAAAAGAAATTAAACCAGAAATGAAAAATCCAGGCCCGACAGTCCTTAGGTGGCATGTTAGGGACTTGGTAATAAGCAGTTTATGCTTGTACTTACCATACAAGAAGGTACCATTAATTGTGACCATGGGTTTGAAAGCATTAGAAAAAATTTATTAGTTCAGTAAACAAGCTTTTATCGATACATTCAATCATGTGTCTAAAACATACCTACAGTGATGAAATACTCCAATGCAATGAGCAAATGCCCAAAAAAGTTTGTAAAGGAAGGTACATCCTACATTATCTAATTCAACAGTTCTCTATTCAACATTTGTTCCTGGATTTGTCTCTACTATTACATTAAGTAGATCCGGGAGCTCCACATGTAAATCCTCCCAACTTCCATACACTAGCTCAATAGCTTTTCGCTTCACCTCACGAATTCTCTTAATATGAACATTATACCTAAACTCTTTTAAGTTAAACAATTGAAAGTTCTTTGCCCTCACATCGGAGAATTATGATTCTCCATTATAATGCACCTGGACATACTGGTGGAGTCTAACTGAGAATGATTATGTTCAATGATTTCATCCAAACATGTGTTGGGTCTTTAATATTTGGTGATATGAAACCACCCACCATGTTTCCTGTAGTTGTCTTTGAGTCTCCACTTGCAACCTTTGTTGTAGGTATTTATGCATTTAACTGCCAATGACCTTGGATCCGAGTCCACCACCTTAAAATTATAATGGTTCGATATGTGCCACATTTTAACTGCCCGTATAAGATGATCTTTAGTCTCAAATTGCATCCTAACCTTGAGTTCATTAGTGAAGCTCCAATTTCCAACACACATTTCCTATTCATCATCAAATGCGGCATATCCATCATCTACATCAACAGTGAAACAGGGTACTTGCTCTAAGCTCCCTATTGCATCAACATCTATAAGAGCCATGAAACAATACCTGTCATTACCCTTAGGTCGTATATCAGTAGTAGTAACTTGCTGGGACAAACCTACCACATAATCATTTCTATATCATCATGGTCGTCATTGGATTCACTTATTGATGAGTCTTACATCGCATTAGTACCATGACCACAACTAGAGCTGTGCATGTAGGGCGGGTTATGCGAGCTAACTTGTTTAACCCATAAAAAAATGCAGGTTGGGCTAAAATTTTCAACCCATTTCATTATGCGGGCCATTTTAGCCTGCCCCGCATAACTTGTGGGTCTAGTTAGCCTGTGAATTCGCATAAGTTATATATTTATAAGCAAACTCATGAAATTAAAAAACAAAAAACAAAAATCTAATAATAGTAAACAACTATATGTAAGTATGTTTTTTAAAAAAACTAACCATATTAAAAGAATAAGAAAATAGAATGTTAATGTTAAATAATAATATTTTATCACAATCTAATGTTTATCTTATAATATTTATCGTTTTTTTTTTTCTCATATGTAAATTTTTTTTTGTCAATTTGGATTAAAAATAACACTTATATTTAGTGTAATTGTATTGCAATGTCAAAAATACAATATATATATATAATATATTAGCGAGTTGGTGGGTTGGCCTGCATAACCCACCAACGTGAGTGGGGTGGGGCGAGGTAGGCCAAAATTTCTGGCCTACTTTATAATGCGGGCGGGTTCGGCCCCCTTAACCCTTTTGTACATCTCTAACCATGCTCCAATCAGATGTATCCATTTCAAAGTTACTCATCTAGAACTGTGTGCTAACCATTGTCTAAATTGAAATGGAGTTTGAATCTACCAACCTTTGGCTGCCAACATTTCCATCAGTGTCCATGGCACCCACAGGTGCCTCTAGCAATTCCTTTTCAAATATCTGGACATATAAAGCCACTAACCCTTCTGTGTACACCAACATCTCTTGTGCAACATCATCATCGGTTACTAGAATAACATCATAACGTAACGTCCTATCTCCAATAGCTATCCTATGATACAACTCAACTTGAAGTGTAGACTTATTTACCTTAAGTCTACTGCAAATGGTGTTTAGTATTTACCCATATGTAGAGTTCCTACTAACACCGACCACAGCAACTGCTCATCTATCATAACCAAAATATTCATTCCATCCCACAATATTGTCATGAGCATATAATATAAACTTGGCCTTATCCATTTCCTCATATATCTTGTCTGCTCATGAAACATAGGTTGAATGCATGAAATGTGATCATGAGTTATGAATTGCACTTCCTTAATATCAAACATGTTTATTAATGCTAGTTTATCTATCCCATTCTTATCAAAATATTTCATTGATGTGGTTCTAACATTATCAGACATGATCAAGGTGTAAGACATAATAATATATATGATTTCATAATTTGATTCCTCACATACTCTTGCTCATATCTTGAATGATTTTTGTGACTATTCTGGACACAAGATTAGTAAAGAGAAGTCACTTATTTTTTCCTCCCCAGATGTTGATACTCATTTAGCTACTACCATTAGTACTGGATTAGGTTTTTGCTATGACAGAGGACTTAGCCAAGTACCTTGGTGTCCCACTTATTCATAAGAGGTTGACCAAAGGAACTTATAATAAAAGTCTTAAGAAAGCTAGTGCAAATCGGCATTATTAACTAGTCCTTACTGCACAATGCAAACAATTGCTATCCCTAAGGGAACATGCGACAATGTTGATAAAATTTGTAGGAGATTTCTAAAGGGAACTACGAGGAACAACAAAAGACCGAACTTGGTTGCCTAGGAAACTATTTACCAACCTAAGGGTATGAGAGGTCTAGGCATTAGAAAAACGCATGACATGAACGTTGCTTTTCTTATGAAACTTGGATGGGCAATTCTCACTGATCAAAATGCTCTATGGTTGAAAGTGAAGCGTACTAAATACAACTTAGTTTCAAGTCAGATTCCATCATCTCTTAATCCATATCGTGGCTCTCATTTATGGAGAAATATTTGTAAAAGTTAGGCCAATGTAATAAAAGGCTTAAAATGGGCTGTTGGTAATGGAAGAAATGTTAGATTTTGGGTGGATACTTGGACCTCTTTAAATCATCCTTTGAGAGATGTTATTATAATAGATGTTCCAGATAATCTTTTGAATAAAGTGGTCTCGATTTAAGTAAACAATGCTGTGGATTGGAATTGGAGTGCTTTCCAACATCTTCTCCCTTTAGAGGTTCTGCATCGTATTCTTGTTACTGTGTCACCTTCTGCTTTTTGTAGAGATGATGAGATCTTTTAGAGTGCAACACTAACTAGCAAGTTTTCTGTTTCATCTGCTTATGCAATTTTGAATACGGAAAAATAGAATAGCGTAAACAATAAATGGAGCACAGCTTGGAAATGGGATAGCCCGGAGAAAGTTCGCTCTTTCATTTGGCTGGTACTTCGTGGTGCTTTATTAACTAATGTGGAGTGAACAAGAAGACATATATCTATGAATGCTGCTTGTGAGATTTGTGGTGCTCAGTCTAAATCAATTAATCACATTCTTAGGGAATGCTCATGAGCTTTTTTTATTTGGAGCAAATTGGTTAAGCGTAAGGATATTGAAGTTTTTTACTTACGACCATTTCAGGAGTGGTTTACAAGTAATCTATGCAATACTAAGGAAAAGTTTGGAGTGAAATGGTATGTTATGTTTGCTACAACTTGTTAGTTGGTTTAGAATAGTAGAAATTAGGAGGTTATAGCAGGAGAAGAAATCAATGAATTTCATTTGGTTAACCCTATTATGGCCAAGGCAAGGGAATTCCATTTTGCTAATAATGCTCTCAAGATGAAAATTTTTAGCATTGCCAGAAAGGCTAAAATTTTAATTGGATGGTCACAACCCCCCTGTGGTTGGGTTAAAGTGAATACTGATGGGGCTTTTAAAGGTAGATCTACTATGGCTATTATTGGTGGTGTGGTTCGTGATCATAATGACGAATGGATAAGTCGATTTAGGGCCAATTTAGGACCCTATTCTATTTTTATGCGGAATTATGGGGGGCACTACTAGGGTTGCAACAGGCATGGAATATTGGGCATAGATATGTGATTTTGGAGATGGACAATAAAGGTATAGTAGATTGTATAAATAGTAGAAAGATACTGATAAATTCTCATTGACACTTACTTTCCTTAATTACGCCATTCCTTAATAAGCCTTGGCAAGTTCGTGTTCGTCATATTCACAAAGAAGGAAATTGAGTTGCAGATTGGATGTCAAATTAGGCTTGTTTGCAACCTCTGGTTATTCAATATACACAACTTCTACCTATTGGTTTGTTTACGTTTTTTATGGAGGATAATGCTTGTGTAGCTTTCCTAGACTATATGTGATGTAATTTTGGGCTTTTTTAAACCCCCTTCCAATCTAAAAAAAAAAAAATTCACATCTTAGCATCCATAACACATACAATAAACATAAAAAATGCATTACCACTCCATGATATAACTCATATGACAAATAACATAAAATGTTGCTTCAACACTTGAAAAAAAAATCCAACAACATGCACAACACTCAAAAATCTACATTGTAACATCAATAATCGTGAAAAAATGAAGTGATGAGCTCAAGAATATTACTTATGGAGTTCGACATGTCTTTAATGTTTGAAGGGTTAATTAGTTGACTTTTGCATGAATTGATGTTTTTATGATGCCCAGTGATTAAAATTAACCAAGAACAAACGCCATTTTGATCAAAACCAATGTTTCAATGGAGGAAAATTAAGGTTAGGGTTTATGGGCAATAGAATTGGGGTGGGTTGGGGGGGGGGGGGGGGGGGGGGGGGGGGGGGGGGGGGGGGGGGGGGGGGGGGGGGGGGGGGGGGGGGGGGGGGGGGGGGGGGGGGTGGGTGTTGGGCAAAATAGGCTTCGTTAACCTTGTCTCTTGAAAAGACGAGATCATAAGTATCTGACCTTTCTCTTATTTCCGTGTGATGATTGACCCTGTCTATTAAGAGATGGGGTCATGTAGCATAAAACTTTTGGTGGGGGGAAGGGGGGGGGGGGGGGGGGGGGGGGGGGGGGGGGGGGGGGGGGGGAAAGAAAAAGAAGACGAGCAAAATAGGCTTCGTTAACCTCGTCTCTTGAAAAGACGAGATCATAAGTGTCTGACCTTCTCTCTTATTTCCGTGTGATTGACCCTGTCTATTAAGAGATGGGGTCATGTTGCATAAAACTAGGATTATTTTTATCCCATTAGTATTTTTGTAATTTAAAAAAAATAGAAATATCATTTTCCTTTCCCTTTATTTATTTAGTTTTCTAGAATATGAAAAAGTAAAATCAAACAAAATAATTTCAAGATTGATAATGAACACATATCTAAAACCATACTTTAAGTACATTAATACTTTGTATCTCTTAATATTACCATTTTTACATGCCTTTTGCGGGGAAAGGAAATTCATATTATTAATTTTTTAAAAATTACAAAAATTCCACTTATGCAAAAATAGTATCAGTTTTAGCTAAGTTGGCATCATCAACTAAAAAATTAAGGTAATAAGTATTAGACCTTGTTTCTTCAAGAGACAAAGTTATAGCATAGATATATTAACTTTGTTTTTTTAATAGATGAGTTTAACATAATTAATATCTTAGCAATAGCTGCTTTTTCAATTGAAATCTTTAATATGACATTTGATTTATACAATATCACCTATCATGATCATTTATAATCACTTATAACAATTCAAACAATCCCATACTCAATCAATCATCCACATCACAAAACAACAGCATCAAACTACAACAATTCAATCAAAACATCATTCACGCACCTGCCAATAACAACATTGTAAAAAAATAATGAAACACAATATAAAAAATATTTGCACTATTGTTCAAGTCATTACATAAAAAGTATATACATGGTACAAAAAATCATCATAAAACATAAACATAATAAATGTTATATCTACTGCTACCTGCTCCATCTGCCTCTTCTCTATCTAATAAATGTATGCACTACAAGCCTAAGTTAATATGTGTTATGCTGGGGATGCTCCATAGCTAGACCTACCTGGGTGAGCACGCCATCCCTATCTCTACCATGTGAGCTGTGCCAGTAAAATGGAATGGGATATAGACCCATTTGAGTGAGGCCCTCCCCCATATTATTTAGTAGTGCTAATCACCTCATTTGTGGAGCTGGATGGGTATAAACAACTCACACGAGCTCTTGGGCATAGGAGTTTTTAGCTCATGCAAATATGATGATGATGAAGGTCTAGGCTTATCAAGCTAAAAATGTGGGGGCAAAGGCTCATCTTTGATGTCACCAGCTCAGTCTTGGCCTCACCCTAGCTCCTAACCCCATACCCTCCCCTGTTTCTCTCTCTACGACTTGTGCCTCTTTGCCTACTAGGGCTGTAAGACATCTTCACCATCAATGTGATCATCGTGAACATGTGCTGTTAGTGGCGGATCATTAAGATTGACCCTCATAAACTCATATACTACACAAATAACCTCTCATATAGCATCTAAAGTGCCAGCTAGCGGCATGTCGGGCACTTAAATCTACCTGTAATTAGCAATAAACATCAAGATCAGGATGTAACGAACAAGAAATATAACAATAGATATCATATATAAACATTGAACTTGCCATATATCATATAATGGCTCTCGTACGACTAATCTAACATTAGTGATTGCATGAGACCGATCTAGATAATCTGCAAAGGTACTAGCAAGGATATCCGGTAGGTTTACAATGTGATTTTGCCGATCATCAGACTCCAGGAGTAGAGAACATGTTATTTTATTTTTATTGACTAGACTATACACTAAGTTCTGCCTCTTCTCTACTTTATATAAATAGTCAAGAAAAAAGCTTACCTATTCGAATAATCCTATAGCTAAGATGATTGTCTCTTTGTTGTCCCTTTTTAGTTTATGTGTAAGTTTGTTGTTAGAAGGAAAAGAAAAAGAGAAAAGAAAAGAAAAAGTTAACCAAAAGGAGTTTGGATAAAGCCAAAAGAGAAAGGAAAGCATGAGGTACCTAGAAGCTTAGTATCTTGCTAAATGTTGGCTTTTGTGACATCCTTTTTCTCCATACGTGGTGTGGAGGTCAGCTGAAAAGGAGGAAAAAGTATCACAAATCATGTTGGATAAAAGTTTGAATAGAAGGAGACAATGTAATTACCTAGGTGTTGACTTCTTCCTCCCTTTCTTCTCTTGCATAGAGTGATTGGATGGAAAGGATAGGGAAAGAAAGAAAGCTGAGATCAGTTAGAAAGAAGAGATCATAAAGTGAAATTGGCAAAGGCAATACTTGAAAAAGGTTTATTGTTTCGTCTGTATACTTAAGATGGAAAAAAGCAGATGAAGGGGACAAGTTTTTAACTTTTGGATAAGAAGATAGGAAACAAAAGGAGTACAAGATATGGACTACAACTCCACTGGTTGCACTAAAAACGAATTTTTGTGCTCATCACTTAGTTTATGTTCCTAGTTTATATATACTTAACATAAGGTAGTTGACTGCACCTAATTACATTCTTTAAATTTTAAACTATATGTATCAGCGCAAAATAACCAGCTAGTAGAAACAGGGTTCATATGCAGTAATAATTGCTAGTGAGACTAGGTCGATCCATAGGAAGCATATGGTTAAGTACTAGGTATTCAAATATTTCCTTAAGCTAAACTATCACAAAACAGATTTTAGACTAATCTATCATATTATATTAACTAATAACTAACTAATGAGCAAATTGAACACTTCAAACCAAACGCTCTAGCAACACAAATGAGGGTTCAGGGTTTAGGAGATGCAAAAACAAATAAGAAAAATGCACTTATATTTTCATTTGAATTAGATTGATGCCTCAAATTGATATTAAAACTGATTACTTTGGATTTGACCAAACTCACAGGAACTCGCCCACCTCCCAGAGTAGCAAAATTCCAACTATAGCATAAATTATCATGCTAAAGCAATTTATCTATAATTATCAGATAAATAGCAATTCGTTCACATCAAAAATACTATTCTATTTACAATTATAAATCAAGTACTACCAAGTGACCCAAAATTGTAATCTTAACCGCATAAAGCATGTAAATTCATGAATTTCATCAAAAACCTGCATATTCTATGACAAATCCTTTTCAAATATCCAACATATACTTGTACGGGTTATTGAATCCCTCCTAGATATCTCTAATCCTATCTATCTAATTAGTGTTGGCCAATCACAAATCAAATAGACTACAAGCACAATAGTTAAATTCCTAAATAATCAAAATCAACATCAAAATAAGTCAATTGATCCGATTCATCAAATCCATCGATGCATATTCATAAATCAATTAAGCATAGCATCTCAAACATACAATCAAGCAATAAACATATAAGAACAAGGATAGAAAACACCTCCAGAGGATTTTTCAGTCATCAAAATCTTCAAATCCATTAACCCAATGAATTGGGCGTTGCTTGAATTGTATCAAAACCCTAAATCACCTCTACGTGTCCCTAGAACAATAGGGTTTTTAGTGGCCTAGATTTGAAACACACACACACACACACATAAATTGATAGTTCTCTCTTGCCTAGGTTTTTTAAGAAAGATTTCTCCTCTCTCAAAATCAAATCCATTATTTCTCTTATAGAACAACACCTTAGAATTGCAGAAGACACAACGTACACTGATGGTTACACATTCTACACTGGCGATGTAGAAATAGATCTAGTTGGCATTCTTTGAAGAATTGAATTTACCAGTGCATTAGTAGAATGTACGCCAGCTTCAACGCCGGCGGCGTAGGGTGTGAATTTGCCGACGTTCGATGAAATTGTAAAATGTCTAGAGAGTAGTGCATTGCCGATGTTTATGCAGTGATGGAGCAGCTTTGGTCTGTGCTAGTTTGTACGCCGATGACGTTGATTGCCCAGTTGTTGGCGTATGTTGAACAATTAAAAGCTGATGAAGAACTCTTTGTACATTGGCGATGTTAGCATCAGTATTAAAGTCTTGCAATCTGTGGATATCCAACACCGACTTAACGCCGGTGGTGTGGAATTGCAGAAAGCCAACGTACAATTGCAGACTTGAAAGCTGATTCTTTTTCTATTTGAAAACTAGCAGTGTTGCTTTAGATTTGCCAGTGTTGTTTGTTCTGTGATGAACGCTTGCAAAATTTGCCTTAAAGCTGACGGTATACAATCTATCTTTGCTGGCCTACTCCACTTTCTTTTCCAAAATGTATCAAACTCCTCTCCATTGCTTGTATAAGTCCTTCACGACCTAGAATATCTCAATAAACACATATAAGTACCAATTCCTTTTGATTTCTTATAAAATCAATAATAATTCGACATGATCTAATCATTGAGAAGTGAGTATATTGTGACTTCATCAGTAGTACTCATACTTTAAGGGTTGCCAAGAATTTTGGGTTCTTCACCAAGTATAGCATTGGAAGGTAAGATGGTAAGATGTCTTGCACATAGCGGAAAAAAAAATAATAGGGATGCAAATTTGATTAAATATCCCTTATTCAAATTTAATCCCACTTATTGGTCTTAAGTTGTCCTTCAAGTCGTCAAAAAGGATTTTTTTTCTTAACCGAACCCTTCCTTCAATTTGTTTATCTAATTTATTCAACCGATTGAGATTAATTAGGATAATTTTACTTGATACGGGATTACCACTTAAGTAAGGTTTATACACAATAAATTTTTTATCTTATGTAATTTAGGTTTTAGGCATATCTCTTAATTTAATTTTGTTTTTTTTTTTTTATTTTTAAATTTGAAATGTAACAAATTGAGTTTGGAGCATAAGTTTAGAATTTTGATCAAGTTGAAGATTGAAATTTTTAAGGGTTTACAATTTGCCTTATGGAAATAAATAGTGATTCAAGGAGAATGTCTGTTTTGAGGAAGAGATTTAAATTTAGCAATGAGTTTTATGTGCCACCATCTAGCTTGTTTGATGGTATTACATTATGGTAGACGAATGATATATACACATGACACTTTAATATTATGATAAAAATCACATCAGATACTCCAAAGATGATGCCCTCATCTCTCACATCTCATGGATATATGTGGATCCTAACCCATCTAAACGCCATTACCTATGAAGACAGTTGGAAAATATTGGGGCTTCCATATCCGAGCCATGGCTTTGTGAGGGGGACTTCAATGATATATTATTTAGTTGTGAAATGATTAGGGGCAAGCCCAAGAGTCCAAGAATAATGGATCAATTCAAGTCCATGTCCTTAATGCAAATCTCCATGATCTTGGATAACAAGGTCCATGGTTCACATGGTCTAATAAGAGAAGCAATGGTAGATTGGCACTTGAGAGGATTGATAGAGCCCTGAGGTCACATGATTGGCTATTGAAATAACTCAACGCTTAAGTTATCCACTGTGAACTTGTAAGCTTTGATCATGCTGCCTTCGTGATTGACATGAACTATTTTGACAAGAAAAGTAAGAAAAAATTCAGGTTGGAGCGGATGTGGACAACAATGGAAGCGTGGAAAAATGTGATAAGTGAAGTTTATAAGAGTCAATCTCCTGGAAATCATTCTTATCTACTAGACTTTAAGCTCAAGAAATGCAAATTCAAATTGATAGAGTGGAGTAAAGAGGCTTTCCCAAATAATAAGAAGGAGATCAAAAGACTATAAAAAGAAATATCAAATAATCAGAAAAGAGGGTTGAATATGGACATATCTTTAGAGAAATCTTTGCTTACCCAACTGGGAGATGTGGGAAAGAAAAGAAATGTATTCGAGGCAAAGGTCATGTGTCACTTGGTTAAAAGAAGGCGATAGAAATACAAAATACCTTTTTAAGTTAACCTTAATGCATAAGAAAATGAACAAAATACTGCGATTAAAAGGTAGAGATGGCAAGTGGCTAGAGTATGAGAAGCATAGTATGAGCACCTCCTACAATTTCTACACAAAGCTCTTTACTTATAAGGGTCATAGGTCATGGCACAATACCCTTGATTCCATGCCCTGCCTTGTAACCGAAGAAATGAATGTTTCTTGGGGAACCTAATCTCCAAAGAGGAGATAATGAATGATGCTTTTCAACTTGGTGCTCTAAAAGCCTTAGATCTAGATGACTAATCTAGTGTTTTTTTATCAACAGTATCGGAATATTATAGGGAGTTGTGTCATCGATATAGCCCTTTCCTTCCTTACTTTAAGTATCCTTCCTACCTCCCTCAATTTGATTGAAAGTATCCTTATCCCTAAAATCCCCTCTCCCTAAGAAGTAGAGCACTTCTACCTAATTAGCCCATGCAATTTCATGTATAAGATAATCTCTAGGGTGCTTGTCAATAGGCTAAAACTATTTCTTAATGAGCTTGTGTTTGAACAACAAAGTGCTTTTATAGCGGGTCAAGTTACTCATGATAATACCATTATAGCACATGAAGCCTTTCATTTTTTGCAACTTAAAAGTCATAATAGCAAGACATATTGTAGCCTAAAACTTGACATGAATAAAGCCTATGACCAAATAGAATGGAGTTTCTTGAAAATGTCTTGGTTAATCTTGACATTTGTGATACTTGGATTAGGTAGGTCATGGAATGCATGTCATCTAAATCATACCTTGTCTCGGTAAACAACAAAAATGTAGTTTTTGTGAAGCCATCTAGAGGACTTAGATAAGGAGACCCCCTCTCGTCATACATATTGATACATTTAGGAAACTAATCACTAGGGTATCTATGGAATAATAAGAGATCAATCGAAAGAAAGCTTAAAACTTAACATAAGTTCTAGGTTTTCTTGAAAATCAAGATAGTTTCTTTACGTCTATTGGATGTGACTCACCAAGAAAAGCGAAGAGGAAATAACACTTGCAAATAACTGATGTGACAGAATTATTCACTCACGTTTGCAACTCATCACAATCAATGTGATTGATAAGAGTTAAGGTTTTCTAGAGAATCCTCTTAAGAAAGAAAATTTCATTCAAAACTAATCGAACTTGCTAATGTTTACAAAATTAAGCCCTTTATATACTCTTACCCTAATTAAGGACAAAGTAATAATTATTCAATCAAATCTAATAAAAGAAACCTAATAAGACAAAAGAAAGATATAAAATAAAACAATTTGTTAGCATTGAAACGACCCTTGTCATAGCTAGGATATGGACCGTGATCTTCTCGAATTAGTAGTCCTCAAGTAGATCACAGTTATTGTCATAGATGGCTTCAAGACCGTGATTTCCTCTAGTCGTTACATCAATGTTGATGACAGACTTCATCACGGGCTTGATCATATAGTGGCCTTCATCACGTGTGTCTTCCAGGGCGTGATCTCTACTGGTTTTCTTTTCAGAACAGACCATCGACCTTGTCATGGGTGTGATAACTCTATATAAACGATCACCTTCCACAATACAGTTGTGATTTGCAGCTTTTTCACTTGCTTCATAGTTATCTTCATGTTTCACACAAATTGATACACAATTACCTATGTAATGAATTTCAAAGTCATAAAAGGAATCAATCTCATCTTCATAGGCCAATTTGTCATAATCCTCTTAACTAAACTCTACAATCCCTTAGCTCTAGCTCTCGTAATAGAACCTTTGACTTGATTCCCATCACTTATTCATCTTAGTTGCAAATGTGCTATCATGCAATATTGAAAGAACTATTTTGAACAACAATCTCCCTAGACAAAAGATTAGGCAGGCTTGGCCCATGCTTTCTGACCTTTTATTTGTAGATGATTTACTATTTTTTGTAGACACTACTCTTGATAATGTGCTAGTACTTAAAGGCATAATTCGAGACTATTATGTGGCATCAGGTTAGAAGGTGAACTTATAAAAGCCAAGCATATTTTTTAGCTCTGATGTTAACTCTGGAAGAATAGATGAGATTTGTAGTGCTCTAGAAGTTATGACCATGACTAACTTAGGTAAATTCCTTGGTTTACAAACCTTATAGGGTAGGAACAAAGCAAAAGCCCTTCATCTTGTTAAGGAGAAAATAGGGTAGAAATTAAAGAGCTAGAAGAGGTGTCTACTCTCAAATGTAGGCAAGGAAACTCTCATTAAAGCTGTTGTAGGATAAATCCCCACTTACTCTATGAGTTGATTGAGATTCCCATCTAAGTGGTGTAAGGAAGTTAGCTCATTAATTGCTTAGTATTGGTTGAGGTAAAACAAAGAGGAAAAGAAGATACATTGGCAAAACTGGGGCAAGATCACTCTACCTAAATCACATGGAGGCCTCAACTTTAAGGATTTGCAGGATTTCAACATTAGGATGCTCACAGAATTAGCATGGAGACTCTATAATAGCCCAAATGCCCTATAGGCTTGAGTTCTTAAGGTATCTACTTCCCACATACCTCTTTTTTGCAGGCATGCAAAGGCTCTAAAGATTCTTGAAGCTAGGCAAGGATACTCTAAGGGAAAGAAGTGCTACTCAAAGGAGCTATTTGGCAAGTAGGTAGTGGGCTTTCTATTAATGCATTAAAGGATAAATGGGTGCCAAGCATGGATAGCCATCTCTCAGTGCCAAGAGACTCAACTAATGTAAAAAACCTTAGAATATTTGACTTGATCCATTAGCAATTAGGTGCTTGGAATGTGCATGAATTGAAGAAATGGTTTGATTCTAGAATAGTGAATGAGATCCTAAAAATACCGCTTTTGGTGACTGATATAAAAGACAAACTCATATGGCCTCATGAAAAGAGTAGAAAATACAGTGTTCATTTAATTTATAATTTTGTGAAATGTTCTGCAAGTCAAGTCAATCCACATGCCTCTAGCTCCCACCACATAGGAAAGGAAATGTGGAAATAGGTTTGTCATAGCCTTAGTCTTCTTAAAGTAAAACATTTTATTTGGCATGCCCTTAATAATGTAATCCCTTCCCTATTGAATTTTTTCAAAAGAAAGAATTCTCCCTCACCTTGTTGCAACTTTTGTCTAGAAGAGAAATCAATTTAGCATTTATTATTATGTTGTCCATGCTCTGAGCTAGTATGATTTGCCACTCTTGGAGTTAGAATTACGCATGAATGGTTCAAGGCCTACTTAAAGGAGTTCACTAACAACAAAGTGAAGATGGTAACTTTTGCAAAGCTATGCACAGTAATGTGGAGCATTTAGAAGGGCACGTGTACTGTAGTTTTCAAAAAGAAAAACCTAGATGTTGATGTAGTTATAGCAACGGCAAACGATGCCCATCTAGAGTTAGAAGTTATATATGATAAGAAAAGGATGGAATAGGGACGCAACTTTAACTGCAGCCAAGCAAATCTAGCTCCAATCAACTCCAATCCTACCTTTCATCACGAGACGCTCGTAGAGGGTCAACCAATACCACCATTGGTTAGTAATTGTGTAGACATTGAAAAATGCCCGTCCATTTGAGGAACGCTTACATATCAGATTGCAGGTCTGTCCCTCTCATCAAATTCTAGTGAGTATAGTGTTGTCAGTGATGCTAGCTATCAGGCATGACACATTATCCAAAGAAACTCCCCAAATATTCATCATCCTAACTAGCAAATAGAGGCGGCAAGTTTCACTAGCTAGAAGCCTCCTATGGGTGAAACCATTAAACTCAATTGTGATGCTTCGATTGAGTTGAATAATGGATCAACTGCTGTAGCCTTTGTTGCCCGAGACAACAAAGGAAGCTTATGTGGAGGTGGTGCAAGAACCTTTAGAACAAATTCGGTGGAGTGTGTTGAAGCCTAAGTTGTATTAGATGCATTGCTTTTATGCTTGAAACATGAATTAGCTGAAAATTTCTATAGAGTTAAACTCATAAGTGGTCTTTGAGGCTCTTACCAACGATTCAGTAGTTCCATGGCCTTTGCAGAACACTATATCAGATATCTACAATATGGTGAAATATTTTTATGATGTTGAATTCAAACTCATTAGGTACCAAGCTAAACTTGCAGCAAACAGGGTTACATGCAATTATATAAAGAAGATGTGTCCTAGTAATTGGGTAGAAACTCCCCCATCTTCTCTAACTTCTATTCTGCTAAGTGACTTGAGTAGAGATTCTAGTTTGTGATTGAAACCATGTTTTGAAATTTTCTTTTGATAAATGGAATCTTTTTCAAAGGAAAAAAAAAAGAGGGTATAAAAATGGGTGTAAGAATAATATAAAGTTATACAGTTAATTTACCTATTTGGCGATTTATATGAAATGGGCTTTTTATGAAATTCAAGAGTTAATCTAAGAGAGGTTCATTTTTCTACTATTTTTTAGAGGTTTAGGTGTCATTTTGAAGTTGTTTAAGGGCATTTTTTTTAGCTAAATACAAAATTTTGATAAGGTAGAATATTGGTGAGTCACACAGAGATGTTTTTAGAAGAAAATGAGGTATTATTGGGTGATAAATGGGATAGCATTTCAGCTGAAATGAAATGGATAAGTTTGATTACGTGTATGGCTTCTAGAAGGTGATAAGATAGATTATGGGCTAGACATAGGTAATGGGCTAAGTAGTGAAATTTAGGGGCTTTAGAAATTATAATTTAGTAATAGAAATATGAATAGAAGGTAGCTAGATTTGATTTGTCGATTTTATTTAGCTAAATGATTTGTTAAATTAGGTAGTTGGCTAAATTAGGTGAATCCAAAATTTGAATGTTGAATTTTTAGATTGATTGGCTAAATTGGGAAATTATTCAAATTGGATAATTGAATTTAGAAATGTTTATCTAAGTTTGATGACTGGGTGGAAACTGAGTAATTTGGGAAGTATTTTGATATGGTCGAATCTCTAATTTTAATTGAAATTATTTACTCGCTCAATTTATGCTAAATTACTTAACTATACTCTATAATCTACCTAAATCATTAAATCATCCATGTTCATTGATTTAAGTTTAAATTGATGTTCAAAATTACTCACATTTTACACTAATTATACATTTCTAATTTTGATTAGCATAAGGTAGGGGTATTTCAATGGCCTCATTTTATGTTGGCATCTATATTACAATAAAGGATAGAGTTACCTTATTATTGATTCATGCAAAACGATTAGATAAATAATTTCAAGTAAACCAATAATAGTCATGTGAACAAATTAGAAAATAAACATATCAAAAGTATAAAAACTTAGAATTCTAAATACATAGCATTTCCCAATATTTTTCTATAGATAAAAATATAGTAATTATCCAAAACTTTTTTTTAGATAATTCCATATAACTTATGAAGGACATTGAATCTCCATATTAACATATATACATGTATTACCATTTATCATTTTGATGCTCAAAGTGGTATAATTTAAACAAAACTAGATGGTTTTTTTTTTCTTTTTTTTTTTTCCTGTTACAATTGACATTGCCTCACCACAAAGATGAAGCCATTACATTAAGGTCATTGACTTTGGAAAGTAAATTAAAAGAACTCTACAGGTATTGATAATTTTTTTGCTCCACCAATAAAATATTTAGAGACATTGCACATATGAGCTGTATATAATAGATACATAAATGTTACATCAACAATACATTACCCAGATTATAACTTCAGGATATTAAATGGGTAGTAAGTTATGGGCTCGAAGGATACATTGTGAAAACAAATGTACTACAGTTTTGCAAAACCTACTAGAAAAAAAAATATTTAGCTCAATTTGGATTCAACAATGGCAAATTATTTTGCTCATGAATTCTTCAAGCTCATATTTTAAAACATAATTAAAAAACATTGATATTTTGAATGCTTGTATGGAAAAAATGCAGCAACTTGAAGGGCAAAACTCATGCACGTTGAAAGGTAAGGGTTTCTCTTATCTTAAAAAGAAAAAAAAAAAACTAAGTATGAAAAATATAAGGAAACTTAGTATCCCCTTTCAAGGTAAATAATTCCTATTTTATTATGATTTTTTAATGTGTGTAGCTTTGATTGATTATGTTAATATTAATCCTTTTTTATTACTTATAATTATAAGCTCCATTGTAATGAATATAATTCAATTAAAACTTCACACTTTTTGTTTCTACTTCTCTCTCCTATACTTTTTTTGTTCACTTCAACGATAGACAAAACACACACATATACTCAAATAAACATGAGGGCGGAGTGCTTAGTCCATTTTTTATTATTGCCTTTCTCTCTTGTACTTTTTTCTATTCATTTCAATGAGGAAAAATAAAATAAAATAAACATGAGAGCACATGCGAGCCTATTGTATAGCTAATAACATATCACATCGATATAATACTTTCCATAAATAAAAAATTAATAAGATTAATAATTGATAATTAGTTAGGAATAGAAACTAAAAAAGGCCTTGAAAGACTCTATATAATGTCTCAATGAAATTTTTTCTTTTCTTTTTTAAATTAAAAATCCCATAATGCCAAATTCGATACGATATCTAAAAGAATGAATATTTTAATATAATCAAATTAACACAAAAAAATGTGAATAAAAACGACACAAGAAATTAATCGTATTAAGTATTAAATTTTAAAATACAAATTATATGATAATGCTCGACATTTTAACATTCGACCGGTACTAGGAAGAGCCTAATTTCTTTCTAAAGCATTAAACTTAAGATAAGTATGGTATGGCACAATAAATCATGTATACTAGATACGAATAATATATTCAATCCATTTGGATTATCTATTTCTTATCTATATTTGTATCTGTATATAAACTTTATGTGTAAAGGTGATTGATTTGCAACTATATTATATCTATATTTTATTTATATTTGGTCTATTTTGACGTTTTCATGAGGGGTGCCATATGTTTTTCATATATATGTATTTCTTGACAAACAATTTGTTACAAAAAGTTTGAAAAAAGTGTTTGCCATCTATCATCTGTCAAATGGACCCAAATTTATCATAACTTACTGCTTGGAATGGTGATTGCTGACAGGGAATACGTGGTTATAGTCAAGTAGACCTAACATTGACCTAGTGGGCTGATAACTGATGAGCACATGAAAGGCTTTTCAAGTAGTATGTTTATTTTATTGAATTGCATAATTAGGCAATTAAAGTTTGATAAGGAAGCAAAATTAGCAATAGTCTACAATTACTAGGTATTACACAGTTTCTGCAATTGGTATCAGATCTAATACTCTAGGGCATAGTGCTCAACCACATCTACAGTTTGGAAAATGGCTAGTAAGATCTTGGGTTTTATGGATGGGTAAGCTATAAATAAATTACCCATCCTAATTGGAATAAATTATGCATATTGGAAATGTAGGATGAGGAATTTCTTGATAGCACAACATTTTTTTATGGAATATAATAGAAAATGGCTTTATAATTATAGAAGGAAAAGATGAATCTAATCATATTAAAGCTGAAAAGGGAAAAATGCTAATGAATCCATTGTATTGCGGTTCAAATGATAGCAATTTAGTAGAATTTGCACTTGTAGATCAGTAAAAGAAATTTGGAAAAATCTTGAAAATACTTATGAAAGATCTACAAGAGTAAAAGATACTCAAACTAGTCTTTTTTGTGGTGAATTTGAAAATTTCAAAAAAGACCATCACTTCAAGTGTAATGAACCAAGACATATTCAATAATTTTGCTCAGATGTAAATAAGAGAAGGGTGGAAAGAAGAAAGCTTATGTAATCATTTGGAGCGATGAAGACTCATCCGATTTGAATAAAGATATAAGCTTGATAGCCTTAGACAATGAGATATGCTCTACTTCTTCACATGTTCCTTATAATGGGATCATTGATATGCATGATAAAGTGTGCAATGAATTAATTAAGATGAAAAAGAAGAATAATATGCTTAACTCCTTGATAAAGAAAATAGTAGATGATCTTGGTGTGTTTAAGAATGAGTATGAGGAGATAGAAGTTGAAAATGTAAAATTATATGAAGAAATTGAGCACTTGAAATTGGAAAATAATAAGCTAAATAGTGGAGATGATGAATTGAGCAAAATGAATTGAAAAATTGAAAATAAAAAATGATTGATCTTAAAGTCAAAACATTGGATGGCGATGATAAAAAGAGATGTTGGTAATAATGATTGTATGAAAGAGCTAGATGAGCTTGAAAAAGAAAATGAGAAATTGAAAACTAGCTTATGTGAAGTAAATGCAATCATAACCAAACTGACCGAGGGTAAGAAGGATCTAAGCACTCCTTTTGGAAATAAAAAATGTGATTGAAACAAGTATGGAATGACTATGATAGGATCAATAGTTGCAAGCCTTATAAAATTTGATTTGTGGCTACTTATGGAACTTGCAATTATTGTGGCAAAGTTGGTTATATTGCACACAATGGTACAATAAGGAAAGCGGTGCATTTGGGTCACAAACCCAAATGCAAGTTTGTGTGCACTCCTAGAAGAGAAAGACTTGTTTTTACTAACCCCAAAGGACTTAAGCAAAGGTGGTACCAAAGAGGTGAATGTTGTCTTTGTAGGTACGCCAAGGCATGACAATAGCTTCTTTAAGGTATAATCTTTGTTTGCTCGAGCTATATGATTTGTGCTCTTAAAATTTTTGTGTACAATGAATTTATTTTGAAGGGGCTTTTGTGTGTAAATGAAGCTTATATATGCTAAAATTGGGTTTGAGATGCATGAAATGGGACTATTTTGAATTTAGTGCTTACACAATGTATTTTCATGCTAAATGATGTATATAAAAGTCATGAGAATAAGAAAAGTTGCATAAAAATGATGTTTGAGCAAAATCTATGCTTCTCTTGAGAATATTTCATGTCATTTATGACCACAACTTGCACAAATTTACATTTTGTTAGAATATATCAATTTGGGTTAGTCTAACATGTTTGAAACGGCTATTTGAACTTGCTTGAAGTGTTGGTTGTGCTCAAATGTAACTTAATAGAACTTTGTGTACACAAATACTTGCTTGAAGTGTTGGCTGTGCTCAAAGGTGATTCCAATGGTGAAAGTGCAATGGAGTAGACAAGAAGATAGAGAAGCTACTTGGGAAGTGGAGAGTGAGATGAGAATATTGTATCCCGAGCTTTTTGAGTAGTAAGGTAAGCTAAGTTTCGAGGACGAAACTTCTTGAAGGAGGGAAGGATATAATAGCCATGTTTTTATTCCCAATATCATATTATATATAAGTGATTATAATTGCTTATTAAAATAAATAAACAAATAACATGTTTTACATATAGATTAAGCTAGTGTAATTCAATGTATATATTTGAGTAGTGTAGAATAATTATGCTTGCATTAGTATAACAAATACTTAATATTAATTTACATATTGATGTTGTATATGGAATGAGTAATATTAGATATATATATATATATATTTCAAATATAGTGTAGCAAATTTTTTTTTTTTAGGAAACCAAAAGCTAAGTAAATGCTTTTATTTTACTTAAATTAATAACATTAATTAATTCTAATTAAAGCTACTTTATGACTATATGTGGGCTGCCTTAAAAGTCAATCTTTGGATAAATATTAAGCCAAAAATACCCAATTTTCGTCTGATCAGACCACCCTCAAAACAACCTCCCAAACAAGCACAAAACCCATTATTTTCTCTCCCAAAGCCACCCCAACTTCAAGACCAAGATCCACATCCAAATTCTTGCAAGTTGGCTACCAAAAGATCATTCTAAAGCCTTGAAAACCAAGCCCAAATATTTGAGGTAAGTTTGAGTTACATTTGATGCAAGTTTCATAGTATAGAGTTTGTTAAATGTGAATTTGGTATGTATATATGTGTTGGTGATGTGTTGATGAAGGTTTGGTCTACCAAATGAAGTATAATATATGCATGTTTAGTAGTTGAAATGTGAGAATGAAAATGGAATGATGTATGAGTAGTGTAGTAAGGGTTAAGTGAAGTTAAGCTTGTTGAAAGTTGTATTGATTGGGGGTTGGAGATTAAAGTGAAATGATGTTGTTTAATGAGTTGGAAATGTATAATAGATGATGTGGAGTTCATATATCAAGTTATAGGGAGCTAAGAAAGTGTTTTGGTTGAAGTTAAAAGTGTTAAAGTTTGATAAAATGAAGTTTAAAAAACAAGAAAAATTCATAACTCAGGGGAAATCATGAATCATGGGCGTGATTCAAGCCTTGGTAGGTTCGGGTTGGACAAAAACCATGAATCACGGGCGTGATTCAAGACTTGGTAGGCTCGGGTTGGACAAAAACCATGAATCACTGGCATGATTCAAGCCTTGGTAGGCTCGGGTTGGACCAACTTCATGAATCACGGTCGTGATCCATCCCTGGGTAACCTCGGGTTGGTCAAAAACTTTGAAACTCAAGAATCACGGCCGTGACTCGTATTTTCTCTAACACAATACTATTTTGTATTTTAATCATAACTTTTTCATCCGACCTCCGATTGAGGTGATTCAAATTGTGTTGGAAAGATTAGAAAGAGATCTACAACTTTTATGTTTTAAGTTTTCACAAATTTTAAGAGTAATAATGCTTAAATTTTAGTTCTTTTCAACTGATATACTTTTCAAACAAAGTTTAAAACTTATTATTGGTTGTTAAAAGTTCTCCCAAGCTTGATAAATGGTTATTTAAGTATTTGTTGAGTATTGTATGATAATATATGAAATCTAAATGCTATGTGATGATGTTGTAATGATTTATTTGAATTTCTTTGGATGATTATACTTGAGATTTGATGAATATATATACTTGAACTAAGTGTGAGTTTGTAATTACTTCTTTTTACAGTGAGTGATCCCCTTTTGATTATTCCCATTGATTCTCAAGCTAGTACAAGTACGCAGTAACGTGTTTGTTCTTTTCTTAGGATAGGCATATCTTTAATAAATTTTAATATAGAAAAAAAAAACTTAAACCTTTGTTTGAATTGGATGTCTCTTACGCTATTTAAATTCGTATCTGGCCTAGATGGCAAATCGGTATCCGGTTCGGGGAGTAGCACCTTGCTCAGATTGGGAACACGGTAGATTAGGCGCTTAGGCCACCCCTGTCTTTTGATAAGACTTTCCTAAGTGGTACGGCGGGTAACTGATGAGGAAAACGGTATCGGCGTAACGTTTGCTTAAGCTTAGAATGAAATAATATGATTTAGTTCAAATGTTTATGAGAACAGTTGGACTAAGTGATGTTATGGACTAAGATAAGTGAAGTTGTGTAACAGCTGTTAACCTTGGATGAAGTTATTTTCTCTTTTATGGATATATCATCTAGGAGATATAAGTGTCCGAACTGCTTATACCAACCCCCTAAGCATTGTGATCGTTACTCAAGACCCCAAATATCCTTATTGTTCGGAGTTTGAATACTCCAGTGATGTTTGACTAATTAAAGATTATCTAATAAATGGATGATTGTCACATTGCATTATAGTTTAAGATCGTGTGAACCATTATGCATTTGTTTTTGTTACTTGTGTACTGGGCCTCTGGCTCACAGTTTATCTTTTTCAGGTATGGATGACGAATTCTATACAAGTATGAGATATGGATTGGATTTTGAGGAGTTCTTAGATGATTGGAAGGAGTAGAGACGACCTTGACGTTGATAGAACCCTTATGTAATAGAATAGCTATATGTACATATATGCTTTGAAAACTTATGTATTAGTTCATAGGATTTTTGTTATCTTTTGATATATTTTGTAAATGGCTTGTTTACGAGCCTTGTATGTATGTATGTATGTATGTATGTATGTATGTATGTATGTATGTGGTTGTATTATGTACTATTAGTAATAAAGTTTATTCTTATAAGACATTTAGGCAAATAACTATACAAATTGATCCTGGATTACAACCTTACATATAATACTGCAGATTATATGTGGTTGGAGAATTGGATTTGCATATTTTAAATATAAAGGTAAATCCGGGGCCTTACATCTATATATATAAATGAAGGTCTTATTTTATTCTTGCGATAAATGTCTTTGGTTTTTTTTTAATAAAGATATGATATTATAGTTAGACAAAAAAACAAAAAAAAGCTCAAACAAATAGAGAAAGAACATTCCAATCTTAATAGTATTTGACTCATGACTGTATGTAAATTTATAAAGTAAAAATATTAGCTATATATTTAGTTATATTGATTCTGTCATAGACCTCTTTTACTAAAAACCGTATACACATAAAGAGCGTGGTTGATTGTGTGTAACATGGGTAACATGCTATAATCAATATACATATACATGTACTTGTGTAAAAATATAATTAACGTTAATTATAAAAACATAATTATATTTTGATCAATTTACAAACACATGACTTATGTTAATTTTTTTTGACAAATAGATGATTTGGATATCATAAAAAAGTGTCAATATAATTAATTACTATTAGAGGGATATGCGTAAGTCTTATTGGTCTAAAAAAATTAATTTAATAAAAATATTACTAAATTAAATTAAATAAATAAAATATTTAAATTTACAAAAATGAGAAAATTGAAAAAAAATGTAAATTTCATTTTTATGACTAAAAAAATATTAACGTGTGTCATTTTAAAATTATTAAATAATATTGATACTTTTATATAAAGTTTGGGTTACTATTTCTCAAAAAAATTAGCATAAATCATGTGTTTACAAATTGATAAAAAGATAGATAAACTTTTTGTAATTAACCTATATAATTACCAGTTTGGTATTCACAAACTTCCATCTTTTCTTTCTTCTTGAGCCTCATTAGTCAAAAGCAAATCAAGACTAACACTGCAGCGTATCTTTATTGCAATATATCGATTTTAATTTTTATATTTTATAATATCAATTTTTCTTTTATTGATAAGCCAGCTCTTTCAATCGAATGTGTTGTTATCTCTATTTTTTTATATGCTTTTCTATCTCAGAGTAAACTTCCAGAAAAGAAATAAAGTCTGTTATCCTCTCTTAACAAGCAATTTCAGTACTTGATTAAAATTGTCATTCAAAATTAACAAATCAAAAGAAATAAGTAACTTATTGCCATTATTTTACTTATAAATTAATAGAAAATAATATAAATCAAAATAGAAAGCAGAAGCATTAAAGAATTTGATCGAATTCGTAATCCTATATACTATTTTGTTAAATTAAAATAAATCCTGCTACGCTATACGTTAAAAGGGAAAAAATTCTTTGAATCTTGGGCAAAGGAATATCAAAGAAAACGGCTTCTTCATCCATGGTAAAGTTTTTTCAATATGCTTTTCAAAATCTGAATACATCAACATTGGGATATATTATGGGAAAAATTATAACAAGAAACTTACCCTTGTTTTTAACCATTTAAAAATAAGGCGACTTGTATTTTTTCTTTATTTTTTTTTTCTTTTGTCTATTCAGTGAAACTTGTACATCTAATTATATTAACTATAATCAGCATATCAAGGTGTACCCGGTGCTAGACAACTTAATGATTGTTAACATGCTCTACTATAATGTCTCTTTTAGTTGATTCAAAGACATTTACCAACAGCCGAGGGAAAAAAATCTCTCTCTCTTTTTTTTTTTTTCTAGTTATATTTTAATAAAATTAGGGAGTGTTCAATGGTGGTTATTTTCTTTGTGGTTTTCAGTTAGTGTTAGTTAATATTATTAATGTATCTTTTCACACTTACTGTTTTCATTTACTTTATTTATTTATTTATGTATTTATTATGTGTCCAATGTTTTCAATTTGTTAATGTTATTAACGAATACTGTCTTCCGTTTGAATAGTTAATATTATTTATCTTTTTATTTAATTTTTTAATTATGCTCAAACGTATATACATTTTTATATTTAGTTAATGTAACGTGTCTTCACCAGAGATGAACACGTTAAGGCTTGGGTTCTACTAAACTATAATTGATAACACAATATAATTCAAATGTCTCACATTCAAGGGAACTTTTAAAACATTAATATCATTAATAAAAACTTATGAATAAGTCAGTTGGTATAAACCAAGTGCCAACTTGCATCAAACTCAAAACATCATATGAAAAATCTTAAAATATCAGAAATAATAAAAACTGATATCCAAACTCTAGGAGTCCACGACTCTAGCTATCTCATAATTCTATTCATTCTAGAAATCAGCTAGAGAATTTGCTTCAATATCATCGTGCCCATAATCCACGTATAGCTCATAACTAGTCAAGTCAAATACCATTGGATTGTCATTTGTTTCTGAAAAATAAAAAGGAATGGCGTGAAGGCCCAATACGCCAAACTATATCCACATGCGCATGAACAACCATATATACAAATCCTCATATAATATGCAACATAAACATCAATCACAATTTGTTATCTTTTAATTAGCCCGACAGTCAACATGGTTTAGGATTATCTGAAACTAGCCATAAACCTGGAGTTACTTATGACTCCATGAAAAACAGATACATATATATAAATGCTTATAAATATATACTGGTGATGGATACTCCCCACACACCTTAGGCACTATACTTGTACAACTCCTAGACTACCTAACTCATTTTTGTATGCAACTCTACTCGGGATAATGCCCCACACAGATTATCAAGGTGCCATCCTAGTAAAACTGATACTCTCAATCCACTAAATCAAACCAAGCACAAGCAACAACCAATTTAAAGCCAGATAACATTAAGTTCATTTGTAGTTTCTAAGCCTACATTCATAAGCAACAACCAAGGTAAGCATGTATATGATACGACACTTAAAAGAGGCAAATCAACATAACCAGTATCACCTGATAACATATGACAAAACTATCTCATTACTTGTTTTCAAAAGGAAAACCTTATTTCTAAGATCATCTAAACTCCTAAACTATTAATAAATACAACTACTTTAGGCCTAAATATGCCTTATTATTTGGATTAGAAGTACTAGATATTAAACTAAGAATTTAAGTGTTTCGGAAGATCAAAACATGGGTTAAAAGAAGACCACATCATTCCCTTGTTGATCACGCCCGTGGCAGAGGCTGTGATAGACTTTGGGAAAGAAAAACATAACACAACGCCCTCATCACACCCATATGGGGGGTGTGATAGCTATCATGACCTCCGTCACGACCGTGATGGGGGTAGTGACAGCTATCATGGCCTTTGTCACGGCCGTGATTGGCTTGGATTTGCTATACTCGACAAGATCACAGCACATGACCCCTGTATGTACCTTTGTTTGATCCAAAACGTGAAAAACTCCTGAAAAAGAAAAAAGAAATCCTTTTTCTTGATTTTAAAAGCATGCAACTTCAAAAAGAAAACATCTTTTCACATATAAAGCATTGTATAAGGTGATACTTGAATTTTCCCTTTTCTTTTGAAATCAACAACCACAACCACCAGTAAGTTGACTTAGGGTTTTCCAATCTCTCACCAACAACAAAAAAACCTTCAATACAATAACATGCATTCAAAAAAGACAACTCTTTCAGATTAACAAAGGATCAAAAAGACAAAAACTCACCTATTAATTTTCCTACACGATTCCTTGGGATAAGATAAAATCTTGAAAGAGTCTTAGGGTTTGGCTCCTTGTGAAACTGCTCAGAGACAGATGCGTATTTTCTTTAGGTGATGGTGAAAAGAGTTATATTATTATTCCATATTTTAGTGGACTATATTGTCCTCTTATTTAACATCATATGACATCCTTGCTCTTCATTATAATTTATTTTATTTTTATGTTACATTTCTTCTCCCCTAAAGAAACTTTTTTCCTCGAAAGTTACCTAAATCATTGAAAAGCTTGGGATGCTTTATCCTTATTTCGTTCTCTAGCTCATAAGTAGCTTCCCATTCTTATTAATTCGGCCATTGTACTTTTACTTATTTGATCACTTGCCTTCTTAAAAATCTACTATTTGATGTCAAAAATTCTTATTGGCTTTTCCACCATGGTTAGATTTGGTTGCACTTCCAACAGTTCCAATGCTACTATCTGCTTACGATCCTTCACATATTTCCTCAACATAAAAACACGGAACACGTTGTGTACGCTATCCAAACTAGGTGGTACCGCTAATCTATAAGCCACATCACTTATTTGCTCCAAAACTTCAAAGGGTCCCACATACTTGGGTGTTTAACTTGCCTCTCAAACCAAACCTGAAACACCTTTAGCTGGTGAGATCTTAAGCAAGACATGTTCTCCTACTTGAAACTCCAATGGTCTCCTCCTCTTGTCTGCATAACTTTTTTTGATGGCTTTGAGCGTTTGAAACTTCTATCTAATCGCCTTGACTTTATCAACAAAATCCTATACCGGCTCTGGTCCCATTACTTGTTTGTCACCTACTTCATCCCAATAAATTGGTGACTTACACTTCTTACCATACAAAACTTCATAAGGTGGCATCCCAAGTGATGCCTAATAGTTGTTATTATAAGCAAACTCCACCAAAGGTAAGTGCTTATCTTAGTTATCCCAAAATTCTAGGACACATGTTCTTAACATGTCTTCTAGGATTTGGATGGTCCGTTTAGATTGCCTATATGTTTGAAGGTAATATGCTATATTAAAAAGCACTTTAGTTCCCAAGGCTTTGTGCAGACTCTTCTGAAATCTCCCAGCAAGCCTAGTATCTCTATCTGATACTATAGTCACTAGTATCCCATGCAACCTCACTATCTCTTTGATGTATAACTTTGTCAAATGCTCTAAAGTATATCTAATTCTAATGGGTACAAATTGGCTACCTTGGTGAGCCTGTCAATAATCACCCACACCGAGTCAAACCCTTCTCTGGTTCTATGTAGAGTTGCAACAAGATCTATGATTATGTGCTCCCACTTCCACTAAGGTACAGGTAAAAACTTTAATTCACCTTTTGGTCTTCTATGCTTGACATTGATCAACTGATAGGTATAATACTTAGACACATATTCTGCAATCTCTTTCTTCATGTTATTCTACCAATACATCTTCTTTAAATCATGGTACATTTTGTTACGTCCTGGGTGGATAGAATAACTAGAGTAGTGTGCCTCTTTCAGTAACTCCTTCTTAAGCTCTCCCTATTCTGGTATGTATAACCTCCCTTTGTATCTCATAACACCTTCATTATCTATATGAAACTCGACTGCTCTACCTACTTCCATTCTTTTCTTTACTTCTTGGATACTTAGATCATCTATTTATGCTTCTCTGATTCTTCCTATAACAGTAGGCTGAATCTGGAAGTTAGCTAGTCTTGATTCTACTCATTTGGTTACTATTTCTAATTCTAACGTTCTCGTATCATCTATCAGATGATATTCAAAAGTAATCAAAGCTGTTAAATTGTCATTATGCTTTCTACTTAAGGCATTTGCTACTACATTTGCCTTCCCAGGATGGTATTGAATATCTACATTATAATCCATTAGTAGCTCTAACCATCTCCTTTGCCTCATATTCAGATCCCTCTAGGTAAATATACACTTCAAACTCTTATGGTCAGTATATACTTTGCATCTCTCTCCATACAAATAGCATTTCCATAGTTTCAAGGCATGTACCACTACTGCCAGTTTTAGATCATGTGCAGGGTAATTTTTTTCATAGGGCTTCAGCTGTGTAGAAGTATATGCTATTACCTTACCTCCTTGCATCAACACACAACCTACTTCTTGGATACTTGGATCGTCTATTTATGCTTCTCTGATTCTTCTTATAACAGTAGGCTGAATCTGGAAGTTAGCTAGTCTTGATTCTACTCATTTGGTTACTATTTCTAATTCCAACGTTCTCCTATCATCTATCAGATGATATTCAAAAGTAATCAAAGCTGTTAAATTGTCATTATGCTTTCTACTTAAGGCATTTGCTACTACATTTGCCTTCCCAGGATGGTATTGAATATCTACATTATAATCCATTAGTAGCTCTAACCATCTCCTTTGCCTCATATTCAGATCCCTCTAGGTAAATATACACTTCAAACTCTTATGGTCAGTATATACTTTGCATCTCTCTCCATACAAATAGCATTTCCATAGTTTCAAGGCATGTACCACTACTGCCAGTTTTAGATCATGTGCAGGGTAATTTTTTTCATAGGGCTTCAGCTGTGTAGAAGTATATGCTATTACCTTACCTCCTTGCATCAACACACAACCTACTTCTTGGATACTTGGATCGTCTATTTATGCTTCTCTGATTCTTCCTATAACAGTAGGCTGAATCTGGAAGTTAGCTAGTCTTGATTCTACTCATTTCGTTACTATTTCTAATTCCAACGTTCTCGTATCATCTATCAGATGATATTCAAAAGTAATCAAAGCTGTTAAATTGTCATTATGCTTTCTACTTAAGGCATTTGCTACTACATTTGCCTTCCCAGGATGGTATTGAATATCTACATTATAATCCATTAGTAGCTCTAACCATCTCCTTTGCCTCATATTCAGATCCCTCTAGGTAAATATACACTTCAAACTCTTATGGTCAGTATATACTTTGCATCTCTCTCCATACAAATAGCATTTCCATAGTTTCAAGGCATGTACCACTACTGCCAGTTTTAGATCATGTGCAGGGTAATTTTTTTCATAGGGCTTCAGCTGTGTAGAAGTATATGCTATTACCTTACCTCCTTGCATCAACACACAACCTAACTCTTGTATAGAGGCATCACTATAGATGGAGAGACTCCTTACCACTCACTAATAAGGCTAGAAATGGTGCAGATCCTAACCTTTTCTTCAGCTGTTAGAAGTTAATTCTTACAGTTTTCATCCCAACATACTTTACTCCTTTTTGGGTCAATCTAGTTAAAGGACTTGCTATCTTAGAGAAATCCTCTACAAAACTTCTGTAGTAGCCTGCCATCACCAAAAAACTTCTAATTTTTTATACACTTTTAGCATTTATTCAACCGCTGCCTTTGCTTTCTCAGGATCCACTGCTATCCCATTTCCATCAATAACATTCCCCAAGAAAGATACTTGCTTTAACAAGAACTCACATTTTGTAAAGTTAGCATACAACCTTTTATCTTGTAGGCAGCTCAGAACTAATCTCAGATGCTCTTCCTTAGTTTTACAATACACCAGAACATTATCTATAAAGACCACTACAAAAAAATCTAGATAATCTATGAAGACTCTTTTCATAAGATCCATAAAGACGGTTAAAGCATTTGTAAGACCAAATGGCATAACAACAAACTCATATTGCCCATATATGGTCTTGAAGGCTGTCTTCTACATGTCCTCTGCTTTAATCTGTAGCTAGTGATACCTTGATCTAAGATCGATTTTTTATAACACTTGTGCTCCTGCCAACTAGTCAAACATATCATCTATCATTGGCAGAGGGTATTTATTTTTTATAGTCACCTGGTTTAACTCTCTACAATCTATACATAACCTCATGCTGCCATCTTTTTTTTCTTTATAAATAAACTAAAGTTCCTTAGGGCGACACACTAGGTCTAATAAACTTCTTTTTAAGCATATCTTTTAATAGAACCTTTAGCTCTATAAGTTTTGGTGGTACCATGCGGTATGGTATCTTAGATATGGGTATGCTACTTAACATCAAATCAATATAAAACTCTATTTCTCTTTATTGTGGTAACCCTAAATCTTTTAGGAAAACATCGAGATATTCACATGCTATTGGTACTTGTGCAAAGTTTGCCTCTAGTTTATCTTCTATCATCAAGGTTGCCACAGATAAGGTAGATCTATCCCATAACTCATAAGTAGGTAAAGATGGAGGTCTTTGCACTTCAAGTGTATGTATAAACTGGCTCGCATTTAGCAAACTAAACTTCACTACTAGGTCATGGCAATCAACTAACATGGTACTTTACTAACCAATCTATTCCTAAGATTACATCAAAGTCCATCATGTCCAACACTACTATGTTTGCAAGGAGATGCTTAGCCTCTATCTCTACATCTACATTTCTCAAAATCCTGTTTAGCATGGTTCCACTTCCCAGAGCTGTGTTTACAGACAAACATTCAATCATATTTTCAACACACACATCACATACAGACATAAACGATTCAATAATTCACGAAAAGCTTGCACCAATATCGTAAAACACATAAACACTATGTAGGAGTATAGAGAGCGTACCTGCTATGGTATCCACATTAGATGTATCCCTGTGCTGGAGGCTATAAACCTTAGCTGGTGCTCTTTGTCCTTAACTACTAACCTAAGGTTGGCCTATTTGAATCCCTAGAACCACTTGTCTGCCCATCTCTTTATAGTTTATAGCCTTATGTCCTCTTTACCCACACTTGAAACAAAACACTTGTGGGAGAATCTTCTCTATGAAAAACCTGTGGCTATGTCTAACCTTACGACATGAAAAGCAAGCATCTTCAAGCGACTTGCAATCTTTAAGATCATGTGGTCCATGATACCTGGTACACTTCCTTTCAGTACCTTAAGTTGTTGATCTAACCTATTGTGTGATCAAACTCTTTCCCTTATCTTGGGTAAGAATACTAGTGGCTGGTTAGTTACCCAAATAAATCTGACTCCTTTGTGTCTCCTAACCTTTTATCTTATTCAAGCCTTACCCAACTGTTTTTGCTTTTTTGACCACGACAGAGTAGTTAGTCAACTCCATAAGGTTCAGATGATGTTGAATTTCAAGCTCAAATCCTGTGACAAACCTTAGCTTCCTTACTTTCTTTCAGAGGATCTAGCAAAAATCTCATTAGCTTGTTCGACTCTATCTCATATTCTTCAACAATCATACGGTCCTATTATAGAGTATAGTACTCTTGCAACATTTGGTGTTCAGTAGTTTTAGGGAAAAACTCCCTATAGAAAGCCTGGTGGAATCTATCCATGTGATCACTCCAGTTATGTGCCTTTGATATTCATCTACTAGTTATTTGCTCTCCCAATCAGTAAATAAGAAGCATACTTAACTTTCTTGTTTTTAGGGGTATCAAGGGTTGAAAAGGTCTTCTTCACTTCCTCTATCCATAACTGAGCATCAGACATTAGCTTAAACTTGTAGACCAAGTCTATAAACTTGTTCAAACTTAACACATCAACATTACTAGCCCCATTGCCACCGTTGCCATTCTATCTATGGGTTTCCTTTCTTCAAGCCTCAGCATTGGCTTGTATCACTTATACGTCTTGACGCATTTCCTGGTGTTATTACATAACTATCCCTAGGAGAGTATTCACAGTTTGCATAAGTTAAGCATCATCAACTAATACCTGTTGGCCTACAAATGAGGGTGATGGTGGTGATAGTAGGTCTTAAGGTAACTCGTTTAAAGATGGCCCGTTCAAAGGTGTTTGTCCTCCATTAACTTCTTCCTTACCAGTCCTAGAAGAATCAGCATTAGGGGTCTTCTTTTAAGTGGCATTCTATAAAGGCAAACACATAAAACATGAGAAAAGATGAAATATCCTAGACCCATTTGCATTTAATTATTTTGCATGTACGTATTGATTGTCAAAATGCGTGAAATTGATTATGATAATTCCGTTTATAAAAATTTCAACCATTAACATAATCAGGCATTAGTGTGGAAATGTGTGGATTATATTGTATTGTATTTAATGGTGCATAACTTTTTAGCTGCAAAATTCTCTTGACATAAGCCCAATCTTTGCTAAAAATGAGCTTAAGCCCATGAGCTTAAAGTCTTTCCCAATTTTGACAAATACACAAGAAGTCAAAAGCAGATTTTAAGGTAATTACAAAGCAAGATTTTACCAAAATCACAATCTAAAACTGACCTCACAAACCGACTAATTCCACCATCTTTCTCAAGCAAAAACTCCATCAACTTTTCTTGCAAAACTTATCAAGTTTTCTATCGAGTTTCATTTACAAGACAAGATCAACTAAGGTAAAGTATGGTTACTCTTTCTAAGCTCTTATATATTTGTTTCTTTAATGAATATAGATTTCTGTTTTAATGATTCCCTAATTAGTTGAATATGGTATTGATGAATTATGTTGATCTATAGAGTTAGATAAATCCTTGATATTATGATAGATGAGTTGTTGAAAGTGTTGTATTTGTTTTGGTAGAAAGTGTTGTATTTGTTTGGTAGACTAGTGAGTTGGTGTGATTTTTCAATGAGGAAGATGAAGTTGAGAAAGTTGTTTGATGAAGTAAATATGAAGTTTTTGTAACTATGGAGCTGTTAAGTGTATCTGTAGATTATATGTAAGCTAATAGAAGTAAAAATTTGATGTTTAGTATCAAAGTGTATATGCCCATTTTTTTGAAACAAAACACGAGGGAAGCATAGGGTAATGTAACTAGTCGTGTGTTTAATTAAACTTTGAGAATAACGTTACTCAAGAAGAAGCACGAGGAGGACACAGCGACTTCTATTCCATCGTGCTTCTCACCGTGGTTACACAAAAGAAAATTGCGAAAGCACAGGTATAACACGATCATGCATATCTCATAGTGTTTCTCTTTGATTTCTTAAGAAATTGGTTTTTCTACGATACATAGCTAGAACATGGCAACACCTATTGCACTGTGCTTTTCTCTGATTTCTAAAGTGCTGGGCACATCTTTGAAACATGGAACAAGCACGACCTTTTCTATTGCATCATGTTTTCTCATTTGACACATCGTGTTTCTCTTTTGTTTTCACTTAAGGAGAAGCATGACTTGAACATGGCTTGATGCATCATGTCTTGCTTCTCTCTAAGTTAAATTCATGCAAGAAACATAATGAAATACATTGTTTTGCTTTTGGGCGTGTTTCTATTATGAAGAAACACGAGGTGAAGCACAGCATGTACCTATTTGTGCTCTTTAAAAAATATATAAAATAATAAAATAAAATTTAGAATAATGAAATGTGATATATGAATACATATGCTAAGCTTTGATTTAATATGAGCTTTTATTTAAGTTTTACATCGAATAAAGAACTTAGTACTTAATTATAATTGATCTTAAATGATATATGAATTGAATTTCTTTATCTTACAAATTACCCTACTCGATTGTATTTGTCTACTGATCCTTTACCTTATATATATCAATACATACAGGTACGCAGCAATTAGATTGTTGAATCTTAGGGTAGGAATTTTATAAAATCAACTATAAACAAAGATGGCTTAAAAGTGTTTGAATTGTTTGTGCGTATGCCGTTTAATCTGGTCTAAGGAGCAATAACCCAATTGATGATGTTGTAGTTAGGCATTTAGGCCATCCCTTATCATGATGCAATGACGCTTTATAAATGGCTTAGCAGGTAGTCGATAGGGGTAACCATAATGGTATAATGTTTACTTATTCTAAAATGGAAATAATATGATTTAGTTTACGTTTATGGGACTAGTTGAATTAAGTGATATTATGGGTTAAGTTAAGTAAAGATGAGAAATAGCTGTGAACCTTAAATGAAACTATTATCTCGTAGATGTTCTTATAGGATATAAGTATTCAAGCTACCTATATCAACCTCCTGAGCAGCTGCTGTTACTTAGGAATCCTAGTTTCTTTATGGATTATTTTCAGAGTTTGAATATTCCAATGTTGAATTGTTACAACTAAATTATAGATAATTAACTTAATAATTATTGCACTACATTGGACTAAGAATGTATGTCACTTTGTATTTACTTGTGTTACTGTGTATTGGGCCTTCGGCTCACATTTTCTTTTGTAGGTGTTGTTGATGATGAATTCTATGATGATTTGGGATATGGGACTAATTGGGAAGCATTCATAGAAGAGTGGGACGATTAGGGATCCTATCTACTAGCAAAGTTATTTTGAAAAATATTTCACCAAGACTTTTAAAGTTGAATGTAGATTTTGTTAAAGGCTTATTAGTTAAGTCTTTAGTTTGTAATATGAATTATAAAGATTTTCTCTTATGTTTTTGAAATGATTAAGTTTTATAATCTTTTGAAGTACCTATCTGTTGGCACTAATGATGTATAAAAATGTACGGATGACTTACTCATATTGAGTAGCTTTTGCAAAAAGTTATGTAAGATATGACAAGTTAAACAAATAATCGACATGAGCATTTTTTATATAGATAGCCTTACGTGTAATACTTAAGTATTATATGTGTTTGGGGACTAGGCATGTCTAATCATTTAATAGGGGTAAGCTGGGTCCTTACAAAAGAGGTAAAGCAAACTAAAAGGGTCAAAACATTATAGAAAATTACTATATATCAACAACAATAGTTAGATAGGCAACCCTAACTATTTCCTACCCCACTTATCATTGCTTATCATCGTAAGGAGTTCATAACTTAGATCTAGTAAGATTTATAACATATATTCTTATATTACTTGAGCTATAACACCTTAAATTAAGAGTATTAACAACCCATCACGTGTCCTCACTAAAGATAGATACACTAAGGCTCGGGTTCTATTAAACCACAATTTATAGCATAATATAACTCAAATGTCTCACATTTAAGGGAACTTATAAAACATTAACGTCATTAATAAAAACTTCTAAACAACTCGATTAGCATAAACGAAATGTTAACTTATATCAAATTTAAAACATCTTAGAAAAAAATTTTAAAAATCATAAATCATAAAAACTGATATCTAAACTCCAAAAGTCCACAACTCTAGCTATCTCATAATTCCATTTAGTCTAGAAATCAACTGGAAAATCTGCTCTACTATCGTCGTTCTCATAATTCACGAATACATCAAAACCAGTCAAGTCAAATACCACTAGATCATTACTTATTCGTGAAAAACTAAAAGAAATGAGTGCAAAGGCCCAGTACGCTAAACTACAATCACATGTGCATGAATAATCATCATAAAAATCCATACACAATATGCAAAATAAACAACAATCACAATTTATTATCTTTTAATTAGTTAGGCAATTGATACATTTTAGGACTATTTGCAACTAGCCCTAAACCTGGACTAACTCACGACTCCTTGAAAAATAGATACATATATATATATAAATACTTATAAATATATATTAATGTTGGGTACTCTTCACATACCTTAGGTATTGTACTCGTACCACTCCTAGACTACTGGAATCATCTTTGTGTGTAACTTCATTCGAGACAATGCCACACACAGATCATCAGGGTGTCGTTCTAATAAAACCGGTACTCCGATCCATTAAACTCAGCTAAGCACAAGGAACAACCAATTCAAAGCCAGATAGCATTAAGTCATTCGCAGTTACTAAGCCTACATTCACAAGCAACAACTAAGGTAAGGACGTACTTGATACGATGCTTGAAATAGGTAAATAAACAAAACCAATATCACTTGATCAGATATTGCAAAACTAACTCATTTCTTGTTTTTAAAATAAAAACATTATTTCTAAGATCATTTAAACTCTTAAACTAGTAAGAACTACAACTACTGTAGGCTTAGATATGTCTTACTACTTGGATTTAGGAGTACTAGGTATTAAACTAAGGATTTAGGTATTTAGGAAGATCAAAACAAGGGTTAAAAGAAGACGGCATCATCCTTTTGTTGATCACGCTCATGGTAGAGGTCGTGATAGGCTATGGGAAAGAAAAACATAACACAACGCCTTCGTCACACTTGTTATGGAGGGCGTGATAGCCATTACATCGTCCATTACGGTTGTAATCGGCTTAGATTTGCCACTTTGAGGAGATCAGGACCCGTGTCATGACCATGACCTATACGTACCTTTGTTTGATCCAAAACATGAGAAACACCAAAAGAAAACCTTTTTCTTGATTTTCAAAACATGTAACTGTAAAAAGAAAACATCTTTTCACATATGAAGCGTTGTATAAGGTGATACCTGAACAAGTTGGCTTAGGATTTTCCAATCTCTCACCAACAACACAAAAACCTTCAATACAACAACACTCTGTTAGAAAAGACAACTCCTTCAGATCAACAAAGGATCGAAAAGACGAAAACTTACCTATTAATTTGCCTACCTTGCATTAAGATAAAATATTGAGAGAATCCTAGGGTTTAGCTTCTTATGAAACTGCTCAAAGAGAAAGATATGTATTTTCTTTAGGTGAGGGTAAAAAGAGTTATATTATTATTCCATATTTGAGTGGACTATATTGCCCTCTTATTTAATAGCATACGACATCCTTTCCTTCATTATAATTTATTTTATTTTTATATTACATTTAATTAGTACTTTATAATTTCATTAATGAGACTAGGAGGTAATCATGCATATCTAGTAATATTAGTTTCCATTATAGAAAATATCTTGAAATATTAGGTAGGCAAGTGAGAATATGGCAGAGAAGACACTTTTGCATGATACTCAGCTTCTGATTTTGGACACAACATGGCCTTGGCTCTGGTCAAATTAGAGGTTCTAATCACTCCATTATAGTAGAAGGATTGAATTTAAATTATCTCATTTAAATGATCAATGTTTATATTAGGATATAAAACATACTAATCAAAGAACGTCTAATTTATCGCAAAAAAAAAAAAAAGAATGTCTAATTTACCAAATAAACATGAAACCATTCAAACATGCCTTGACCATAACCCGCCATGTCCAAGATCCAAACCAGATTGTCTTGACCCGTAAAAGGACTCGATAGTTTAGGTAGCAAAAATATAAAAAATAAAAAATTTAAGGAAAAAACCATAAAAAATAGAAGTCTTCGAATTGTTAAGATGCCTATTTCAATGGTAGGAATTATTTTTTGCTGTAAAAGATAAATTTGAAGTCGAAATTTACATGTATGCTAAATATTTAATTCCTCTATAGTAATTGGGGCTAGGGATGCAAATGAATCAAGACGGTTTACAAATTACTTGAACTTGGCTTGATGTTTACTCAAGTTCAATTAAGAAATAGTCAAGTCAAGCTCGAACTTGGTAGCTCAAACTCCAACTACTCAATTGATCTAAGCTCGAGCTTCATATGTTTAACTTAATTAGCTTGCAAGCTTAATCGAGTTCTAGTAAGCCTAAGTCAAGTTTAATTGTTAATCGAATTCAATTGTGTGAGTTTAGCTATTAATATTATTTAAATTAGAATTAAAAATATTTTTTAATAAATCGAGCCTAAACGAGTTTAATCAAGTTAAGTTCAAGTTTATGTAGTATTACTTCGAACCGAACTTGAGCTTGAAATCCTAAACTTGGTCAACCTTGAGCTTAGTCAAGCTTTAGAATTTCAAATCTAGTTTGAGCTTGAATTCAACATTGTATTACATTAATTTGACTTGTTTGCACCTTAATTTGAGATAATAATTCTATTATAGATTTCAGCATTAATTTAGACTTATAAACCCACTTCTAGCAAGGCACATGCAAAAGTTTCGATCGAAACTATTTATTTTATTGTCTGATACCTAGTTATTATAAAACTTCTATTAAACAAATAAAAAAAAGTCCACATATTGATGCAAACTTAAATAAGAAAAAAACTATAGTTAAGGATAAAATGCTTTTATGTTCGCATAATTGGGATAGGAAAGATAAATAAATTAAAAAAAAAAAGAAAAACAATTGAAATTAGAGATTTCCATTTCCAAAAACGTGATTGATACAAAATGATAATCATCTTATCAATGAAACATCTAACTTGATCCCTATTACTTTTGGACCATATGCCACAAATCACATAAAATGTACCTAGAAACCATAGGGCTTTGCTTGATAAGAAATTTCTTGGATTGAACTCATAGAAATTTTGGTGGCCTATAAAAATTTATAAATATTAGTCAATAGTCATTTAATTTTAAACTATATACAATTTTTTAAATTTCGTAATATTTAATTTAAAACTTAGCATGAATTCATTCCATCATCTCATTTTTATGTTTAGTTTTCTTATGATCTTTTTACTTTCCACCCCAGTATCTTTTCTTTAGGGTTTTCTAATTGTCCTTTAGTCCTCTTATTCCACCTATTTTGTTTTTAAGTGACTTTAACAATAGTATGTGTTACATTTTTATTCGTAATCTTCCCTTTTAAGTTATTTGCATGAGAGTTTCATAGCTTTAAAGTTTACTCCTTTCTTTTTTTGTAAATTGTAATTTTATCAGATCCAATTTTTTAAGATAATTTTTACGTTTCTTTGGAAAGGTTTGTTATGGCTAATCATTGTTACCGCAAATTCACAAAAAGTTAAGTAAAATTACACCATAATATATTTTAAAATATTTCTCCTGCGTATAGAAAAGCATGCAAAAATATAAACAAGTGAACATTACATGAATAAAGGTTTAAATTGAGTTGAGTAAAACCACAACATATATGTGTGAATGTTGTTGCGATGTCATTGCTGCCAGCCAGACATCAAATACTAGCACTGTCATCTAAATCATGCATTCAACTTCCTTAGATGAAAGTCATGTTTATTCTCATTTAATAAAAAATTATTAATATAGTAATTATACAAAAAAAAATTACAAAAATATGATTATTGTGTCGTATTTATTGCATGTGATATAGGATTTTCAATGTCTGTCGTGTATCAATTGCATATAATAAATGCAGTATACCATATTTTTTTGTTCATCATTTTCATATAATTAATATTATTAATATATGTTTTTTCTGTTTAAATAGTTTATATTATTTATATTTTTATCTAAATTTTTATTATATTTATGGATATATTTTTACATTTTTAATAGATATTTTATTTAGAATTATAAAAATATACACAAGTTATCAATTAAATATTTCTTGATTAAATTACATTCATAATTCCACATCTAGCATAAACATATGCAATGGATCAGAACCGGTCCAAACCAGAACCAAAACTGAGAAGCCATTTTCAGTCCGGTTCCACGAGAATCATTGGTTCTTGGATCGGTTTCGGAACTGGGAACTAGCTAATTTTTCAATTTTTTTTTAAATTCATAATATCATTAGAAAAAAGAAAAACAAGGAAAAAATGGAGAAAAATTAGACAAATTGTTTATTAGCCATTCTCACTGCGAGCATTCCTCCATTAAATTAGCTATATTGGTCAATCTGCATTAACCTATCAGTCTACCCCAGGCCAAACCTTTATTCTTCTTCACGAGCGCACCCACCCCACCTCCCGATTCTTCTTGGCCAATCAACCCTCCCCCCGGTCAAAGATTGGACAAATTGTCCACAATTGCAGTTGCTGTTGCTTTTCCAATTTTCTTTTTTTAAAAGGGTTTGTTTGGATTGTCTGTTTTTCATCTGTATCTGTATCTTTTTTAAAATAATATGTGTAAATATATCCGATTTGCATCTAAATTTTATCTATATTTGTTTTATTTGATCTTTTGATGAGAACTGTCAACTGTTTTTTATCTATATCTATTTCTTGATAAATAATTTGTTAGCAAAAAGTTTGAAAAAGTGTCTGTATCTGCCCCAAAAAAGCCAAAACAAACAGACCCCGCATATGTAGCTTTTAAGTTTTTGGTTTTAACCGTGCAATTCCATAAGTTGCATACGTGCTGCATACGTGCAGCGTTTTGCGTTGACTCTTTTTTTTTTTTTTTTAAACTATTGGTTTCACCGGTTTTTAGCTTGAAACCGGTAAGGAATCTTTGGAATCAACGATTCCAATTCGGTTTCAAAACTAGATAAGTCAGTTTGGTTCCGGTTCAAGAACCGCCGATCACGATTCCGGTCCAGTTTTCGATTCGGAATTAAACTATACTCATGTCTAGTCCAGCATGTATACCCAACGAGCTTTGTGATACCAATTTATTCTAAAGGATTTATTTCAAGGCATGTGCTTCTTATATGTATTATTCATGCCACTCACACAAGACATGTTCCAATTATAAACAAAGCTATAGGCTATGAATCACCTTGTGGTCTAGTGGTAAGTAGTGACATCTCCATTCCTCATTGCCCAGTTACCCATTGTAATTTTAAAGATGGCATGCTTAAAGACAATAGTGATTAATGTTTGTTTGAATTGTGAACAAGGTGGGACAATTTTTAACATCCAATCATGAGTTTGAGCATTTAAAGCTCCAAGTAAGCTACTAGTAGATGTTGGCTCAATTGGTAAAGTTTCATCTCATGATCCTCAGAGGTAATGGGACTGATTTTTGCTATAGACAAAGGTGTTTTCCTTATACCTGAGGTCATGGGTCGGTTTTTATCAGCGTTAGTATATTGTTGGTAGGTCACTAGTCTCCTGTGGTGGTGACCGGAATTGAAGTCACTGTGAATTTTTTTAAAGGCCAAAAAAAAAAAAAATGCTCCAAGCAAGTTTAAAATGATTGTTTAACATGTTTGGGAGAATAGTGTTTGTTGTTTAGTGAGTAGGGCTCATCAAAATTGACGCTCGAGTTTTCAGGATTAGATAGAGAGTTGCATAAATATTACACGTGAATCTAAGCATCTTTTGTCTATTGAGAGTTGAGTTTTTTTTTTTTAATAATAATTTTTTTTTTGGGTGAGGAGTTGAGTTTTCATAATTAGGTGCTTCCGTCCCATATCATTAATGTAATTGTATATTAGTCAAGCACACACCTAAGATAATAAAGAGATATTTTAACATCTTGTCAAAAGCAAAACAAATTACCCTTTTAGAAGCCCTTAAAATTATCCAAATATAATACTATAATATTTTAATGCATTTTTCTTTGAAAACCTTATTTCAAGATTATAGAGACTTGGTATTATTAAGTGGCCTTTTCTTTTTATCAAATATTTCTTTCTACATGAATTTTCTCTTATAAACATGATAAATGTGGATTACATTTTGAAGTTCTTCTCCACTGTTTGATCCTTTTCAGAAAATGTAATTTTATAATTTAAATTTTATACAAAAATTCAATTCTGAAACTGAATTTTAAAATAATCAATTTAATAGCCACTCGAACTTTTGTGATTATTTTTACTACATTCTTAATACTATATGCTTTGTTTGTCAACATGGAAGAAGTTGCATATCATTGAATTTTTACTACTTTTCTTAAAATTATCTAGTACTAATAGGTTGCATTTTTCATATTGGAAAATAGAACAAATAGTAATAGTAAGATGATAAAAATAGTCACAAAAATTTTGATTGGATATTATATTGATCATTTTAATATTCAAGTATCAAATTGAATTTTTGTGCAAAACTTAGATATCAAACTTGACATTTCCCTTTACCATTTTTGTTTATTTAGCCATGGAGACGGGAAAAGAAAGAAAGGAAAGGAAATTAAGGATATGATCACCTATCTTTCAAGTGTATATGTCGGCTATTAGGGAGATGAGAAGAAAAAAAGATGACAAAAATGTTTTTATTATTTTCTATGAAATCTCATCTAGATAATCATGCAACTTTGTGTGGGCTTCTAAGAGTTTTATGAACATGATGAAGGATTTATTTTTTCTAGCAAGTTCTTAGCACATTTCTTACAAGAAAACTATTTAAGGAGCTTGAAAGCCTAGATCTTTGGTCTATTTTTCCTTCTCCTTGCTCGACAATGTTAAGAGCAAAGCAGGATGAGTTTGTGGCGAAATTTGAAGACTAAATAAGAGAAAGAAAAAACAAAATAGAAACAAAGGTAACATAGTGGAAGAAAAAAGATTACTATCACGTTCCGTTGGTTTTATGAATAACCGAAGAGTGAAGATTGAAATAAAATCGAAATTCGTTGAATCATGCATGATTGCCGGAAGACGATCTTTTATATGTCTATTGATTTTAAGAATATCAAGACAAATAGGCATCAAAATTCGAAAACTCAATAAGAGTGTGAATTTTGAAAAAGAGATAAACATTACAATTTATTGATTTATGCATAAATTCTAAAAGACAATCTACTATCAACTTGTTGATTTCATAGAATATTAGGAAAGGTAGGAGAGATAAAATGATATTTTTATTCTATTAAAAATCTCTATCTTAACTTTTACAAATCTAGTATATTTATATGCTTAAAAATAAAATATAATTAAAAGACTTGACATATATAAAAACAGATATTAATCATACTAAAAGATACTATTTTTATTAAAATAATACTAATTAAATCTATACAAATTTTTTTCCCAAAATAATAATGTCCTTTTTTTTTTTTTTTTGCACTTCCGCCAATAATCTAATCTTATTACTCGTCTTGCATCAAAAGGTCGGGGGCTAGTGTGGATGGCTATCTTGGTAAGAGAAAATAAAAGAGAGGAGAAGAAAATTAAGAGAGAATTTGAGTGGAGAAAATGAATGAAAGTTAGAGAGAGATAGGAGTCGCATATGGGAAAACACGAGGACAAATTCCATTGACTAAATTTAGAATCTTCTGTAAAATCTCCTTGTCCATTAATTAATCGTATTGTGATAATTGTTAGGTGTACTTGAAAGTACATATAATCATAGTTGTGGGCATTATTTAGTTAGTATTAACTGTGGTTTTAAACTTAATGATTTGAGTTTGTAAATGGGAAGACCATCATGGCTAGTGAACAATGTTAAAAATAGATTTAGGATTTGCTCATATTTGGTTCATTTGTAATCCCCTTGCTAAGATTTGGTTGGTTATTTAGCTAATCATGATAGCAAAATTATCATTGTGTTTATACAGTTTTTTCATTGAAATTTCAATCATATATTAGCTGAAATTATTGATAATATTGTCTTTTAGATAATCTATCAAAGTAGGTTACAAATTCGTAATTTATCAAGTTCATCTCTTAGATTTTTCTAGGTTTTGGCAGGGTTTCTTGGAATTTCTATAAATATCTCAAGGTTTTGATATCCAAAATTATATATTTAGGAATTATATTATTCAGATTAGATTTATGTTATCTCATTTCAGTATCTCAACTTGAATTGCTTAAGGTTTTGGAAATATTTCTAATCGATTTTCAAGGTCTATATCGAAAAATTTTAAGAGTTTACAATACGATAATATAAACCCAAAACAAAACCAAACAAAACTTAACGTTGAAATGCCAATGAAGCATAAATCAACTCATCTTAACCTCAATAGTGATGAAAGCAACTTTTACATTTTGAAATCCTGCAATTTAGGTAAAGAAATATTAAATTATTATAACCAAGGAAAATGATTGTTGAAGATAACCAAATTGTTTTAATAAGAAGTATAATATAAAAAGTAACCTCTAAGAGGAGACGCACAAAGGTTGGTCAACCCAACCACATATTATTATGTAGTTGGTATGTGTGAAATCATGGAATTGAATAGAAGTAGAAAGAAGGAAATTGGCACATGAACGAAAGAAATTTGTGTAAATATTAAGGAACAAACAGTGAAATTTATATGATAAACATAAAACTATACATTATGAATGGAATGTTTAAAAAGTAATTATACATAACCAGAGAATAAGAAAACTAATGAGAGAGAAATTAGTGAAAGACAGTTAATAAGAAAATAATGGCGAATATAGAGGAGGAAGAATATAGTAAAAGGAGAACATAGTGAAAGACAGTTAAAAAGAAGTTGAATAGATAGATAATACATGACCATAGAAGGCCATTCCATTACCGTATAAAAAGGGGAAAAAATCATTTATTTCTATTATCATCTATATATATATGTATTTATATATATATTAAACTAAAGTGCTGCTTTCTCCATAACAAGCCATTCTAATAGAATTATAAGCATATAATTAAAAATTTAGGTATTTACATTTTTCTTTTATCTATTCACAATTTTGCCAATCTCATATTTATTCCTATATTCAAAATAAGAGCAATTACTGGAAGCGGAAAAGTATCATTTCCATCCCAAATTCCTTTTCTCCTGTTGCATATCTTTTATTTCCCTATACTTTCTCCTATTCAATTGATTTCTTCCATTTAATTGATTCAATACATATTCTTGAAATAAGAAACTTTCTTTTGTCCTTTAAACTGGTGTACATTATCTATATTTGTGAGACTTAACCTTTATTAGAAAAAAATGAATTTCAAGTCAAAATATAGTAACTTTACATTGTTGGTTTTATAATATGAGACATATAGACATTTTGATTTCGTTTCCCCTGTTCTAGTCCTTATATTGTTTTATTAAAAAATTGGCCCGAAATTAAGTTATTTATATGTTGAAGAAAGTTGAAAGAATTTTAAAATTAACTTGGGAAATTCTAAGTCCTAGCACATGATGGAATTATTAAAATATTTATTATATTAACTTTTATGATTATTTAATAGTAATATATGGTAGATAAAGATTTTCATTAAAATACAATCCACCTAAATTAGAACTATAAAAAATTAATTAAGTTTTACAAAATGGTATGTTGACAAATATAATACAATGATATTTTTCAAATTGAATAGAAAGATCAAGTCACGTAATATCCAACTTTTATTCCGTAAAGGACATTTATCTATAAGGGACAATTATCCAACAATTTCTACAGAATAGCTTGCTTGACCCTTGTGATACTCGAATTATCTCTTGGGTCAGTTCCTCTTTTCCTTCAATTGATTGAAGACTTTGGGCCATTATGTTATAGACAAACATAATTGGATAAGAAAGGTGCTAGCTTGGATGAAAGATTATTACTCTAAGTAGTATAGTTAGAAGTTACACACTATAAATAACATAAATAACTGTTTCTTAAACAGAAAGGGAGAGATAGCAAACAGTTGTAATAGGAGCTTGTATGTAAACAAGAAAATGTATAAATAGTAAAAGAATATACAGAGAGGGGTACTCGAATATTATCCCCAGAAACTAGATTGCCTCTGTGGTAAAGGAGCCTGATCTAGCTCGAATAGATTTTGTGCAACTGTTCTTGCGTACCTAGCCAGAAAGATCACACAACACATTAGTTAATAAACAAACATGAGAGAAGAAAGTAAAGAGAGAGTTAGGGTTTGAAGAACATACGTTCAGAAAGTAGAAGCAGAGTGAATAGAGGAATCGAGAGGGGAAAGGTTAAAGGGAAGTGTAGGCTTTAATAGTTATGGGCCGTAATAAATTTGGTGCTCTCGTTTTTATGGTTCCATCAACCAGAGCAGGAGCAATGGAAGATAATTTTCTAGAATTAGCCAATCTGTTGCAGAATACATTGTTATAGGCTATGAAAGTTGAAATGGACGAGAAATTCGAGGAATTATCCAAGAATTTAAGTCAAAATTAGAACCCAATGATTAATCAACAAGGAGATCATACTTCGAGTTCACCATCTTCTGCTAATGGTGGTAGTGTTGCAGAGAACTTATTAAAAGGAATCAAATTAGAAGTTCCTAAATTCACCGGGGATGATGTCTTAGGATGAGTTTTTAAGGCTGATCGGTTGTTTGATTTTCATGCTATTCCAGATGAGTAGCGAATTACAATTGCATCTTTCGCAATGGAGGACAGAGCTTTGGATTGGTACAAATGGATGTATAATAACATGCAGCTTAATTCTTGGACAAATTTCAAGAAAGCCATTTGAAATTCCTTTTGAGCCATCCGGTTTGAAGATATTCAAGATACCTTGTCAAAACTCACGCAAGTTAGATCAATAGAAGAATATCAAACTCAATTTGAATCTTTATCGAATAGTCATAGGATTATCTGAATCTTTTCTTCTCAGTTGTTTTGTATCAGGTCTTAAACCCTTTATAAAACGAGAAGTTCAAATTGCTAGACCGCTTACTCTTATGCACGCAATTTGGCTTGCCAAAATGCATGAAAGTAAGCATAATGAACAATTTTTTTCAAAACCATACACAACACCTTCAATTTCCAAACACATTTCTCCTTTACAGTTTTCAAAACCACATATTCAGTCTGTTCCATTAAACCCTAAACCAAACACAGTTGCCAAACTACCTCAAATACAACCATCGAATATACCCATTAAACATTTAACACCAGCAGAAATGTTAGCTAGGCGTGAGTAAGGTCTTTGTTATAACTGTGATGAAAAATATCATTGTAATCATAAGTGTAAATCTAAATTCTTGTTATTGTTGCAAGATATAGATGATATGGATGAGCTGTTGGAATCAGAGCATGCAGATGTGACTAATTTGGAAACAGCTTCTATTAGTTACCATTCCTTAGTAGGAACTATAAAACTTGCACTTTGAAATTTAAGGGATGGATCAATGGTCATGAGGTGTGGTTTTAGTTGACACAGTCATTACTCATAATTTTGTACAAACAAGATTGGCCATCATTTGGGATTGTTGATTGAGCCAGTACCAAAATTTGTGGTCATGATTGGCAATGGTTCAACAATGAGTTGTGAAGGAGTTTGTTCGGATGTTTCTATTTTAATACAGTCTTGGAATTTTACAAACTCTTTTTATGTTCTTCCCATATAGGGTACTGATATTGTTTTGGGGATTCAGTGGTTGAATAAATTGGGTCTAGTAACTTGGATTATTCCAAGTTAACTATGGAATTTTTTGTTGAAAGGAAGATTATTATGTTGATAGGCGACATGACTGAGGAAATTTCACATTATCAATTACGGAGATTAGTTCATACTGATGCCATTGCTAATTGTTATCACTTGGTGGCTCAGAAAGTTAGTTTTGATACTTCATCGAATACCACCAACAATGATGCTATTCAAGCATTATTGGGCAGATTTTTTACTGTCTTTCAAGTACCTTCATCATTGCCACCGCTCCACAATATCCAACATCAAATTCATCTCATTCCAAACACTTCTCCAATCAATATCAAACCATATCGCTACCCACATTTTCAAAAGAATGAGATAGAGAAGCAGGTGGAGGATATGTTAGCTCAAGGGGTTATTCAGACGAGTACTGGTGCTTTTTCTTCCTCAGTTTTAATGGTTAAAAAGAAAGATAGGAGTTGGAGATTTTGTATTGACTATCGAGCCCTCAATCAAGTTACTATTAGGGATAATTTTCCAATTCCAAATATGGATGAATTGATTGATGAACTTCGAGATGCTTGTTTTTTTTTTTTCAAAGTTAGATCTTAGAGCAGGCTATCATCAGATCAGAATGGATCCTCAGGATTTCGAAAAAATAGCTTTTTGCCCACATCATGGGCATTATGAATTTTTGGTAATGTTGTTTAGATTGAGCAATTCCTTCTACATTTCAGTTCATTATGAATATGATGTTCCAATCATATTTGAGGAAGTTTGTCATCATTTTTTTAATGATGTTTTGATATATAGTCAAACGATGGATGATCACTTACAACATTGGACTGTTGTCTTGTAAACTCTATTAGATAATCATTTTTATCTGAAAGAGAGTAAGTGTTCTTTTGCTCAAACTACTATGGAGTATTTGGGACATGTGGTTTCGTATAATGAAGTAAGACCTGATCCTTCCAAAGTGGAAGCGATAGCAAATTGGGAAATTCCTACAACTGTGAAGCAATTACGAGCTTCTCTAGGTTTATCTGGCTATTACAGGAAGTTTATTAAGGGATATGATACCATTGCTGGTCCTTTGACGGATCTTTTGAAACATGATGGGTTTCATTGGTTTGAGTTGGCTACACAAGCTTTTCACCAACTTAAACAAGCTTTGATTAATGCTCCTGTATTGGCATTACTAGATTTTCAACAACCATTTGTGGTTGAAACGGATGCATCAAGAGTGGAATAGGAGTAGTTTTATTACAAGCATCATATCCTATTACCTATTTTAGTAAGAAGCTTCCTAACCATTTATGGAAAGCTTCTACATATATTTGGGAGTTATATGCTATGGTGGAAGCTGTGTGTAAGTGGAGACAATATCTTTTGGGGAATCATTTTCAAATTCGCATTGATCATAGAAGTTTAAAAGAACTTCTTTCCCAGGTTATTCAGATTCCTGAACAACAACTTTATGTTACAAAACTCTTGGGATATGATTATGGCATAGTTTATAAAAAAGGGGTGGAAAATGTGTTGGTTGATGGCCTATCACGACGGTATTCTGATGCTTCTCTTTTGGCATTGTTTAAGCTAGTATTTAATTATGTTGCAGACCTTAAGCAGGAATATCAGACATTACCAACTTTTCAAAAGATTATTTCTGATATACAAATTGGTAATTCTATTAAGCAGAAGATTGAATGGAGGAATGGCTTATCATATTGTGGACAACGTTTATTTTTTGTGCCTGATTCTTTGTTGATTCCTACTATTTTGGAGGAATTTCTTCCCTAATGGCATGACATTTTGGGACTACTAAGACATTTAAGCAAATTACAAGTCAGTTTTATTGGAGCAATATGAGAAAGCAAATTGAGGAATATGTCAGAAATTATCATATCTGTCAACATATTAAGTATGTGACTAAGGCACCAGCAGGACTCTTAGCCCCTTTACCTATCCCTACTAGAATTTGGGAAGATGTAGCCATGGATTTTATCACTCATCTTCCAAATTGAAAGGGCTATACAGTGATATTTATCGTGGTGGACAAATTGTCTAAATATTGCCACTTAGGGGCATTAAAGGGACACTTTACAACAACCAAGGTCGCCAATTTGTTCATGACTATGGTTGTTAAATTACATAGGTTTCCGAAAACCATTGTTTTTTATAGGGATTCTATCTTTCTCAATAAATTTTGGATAGAATTATTTCAGTTGAGTGGAACCAAGTTATATATGAGTTCAGCTTATCATCCATAGTCGATGATCAAACTAAAGTATTGAATAGCACCATTCAACAGTATCTTAGGTGTTTTGTTATAGATTATCCAGCTCAGTGGATCAAGTTTCTACCATGGGCAGAATATGCCTATAATACATCTTATCATGAAGGAGCAGGATCAACACCATTTCAGATTGTGTATGGTAGAGAACCACCCATGCTTCCTTCTTATATTGGGGGTTCTTCTTCGGTGGAAGATGTAATGAGGATTTGATTTCAAGAGACAAAGCTCTTAAGCATTTACTAGCTAATTTACAACAGGCTCAAGTTCGAATGAAGTGTTTAGCTAATAAACATAGATCTGATGTGGTTTTTCATGCGGGTGATAAAGTCTTTGTGTGGCTCTAACCTTATAGATAGTTATCATTGGCTTTTCACAAAAGCCATAAACTGTCTAAGCACTATTTTGGGCCTTTTACTGTTCTCAGGCGGATTGGTCAATGTGCCTACGAGTTAGAGTTACCCACTTACTCGAGGATTCATAATGTTTTTCATGTCTCGTTTCTGAAGCAAGCACATGGGACAGATTTACAGCCGTTAGATCTACCTGAGGAGTCTACTAATTCATGTCAAATACTGCAACCTTTATATTGTTCAACAAGGGGTCTCTACTCCATAGGTTTAGTCTAGTGGAAGGGTTTATTACCAAAGGATTTGACATGGGAAGACTGGCATCGTTTTAAACAGACTTATGCGTACTTTGACCTTAAGGATAAGGTCCTTTTTCCAAACCGAAGGCAAATTGTTACAGACAAACATCATCGGATAAGAAAGGTGCTCGCTTGGATGAAAGATTATCACTTTAAGTAGTATAGTTAGAAGTTATATACTGTAAATAACAGAAATAACTGTTTCTTAAATAGAAAGGGAGAGATAGCAAATAGTTGTAACAAGAGATATAATTATAACAGGAGCTTGCATGTAAATAATAAATGGTATAAATAGTAAAAGAATATACAAAGAGGGGTACTTCAATATTATCCTCAGAAATTAGATTGCTTTTGTGGTAAAGGAGCCTCATCTAGCTCAAATAGATCTTGTGCAACTATTCTTGTGTACCTAGCTAGAAAGATCACACAACACATTAGTTAGTAAACAAAAACGAGAGAAGAAATAAGAGAGAGTTAGGGTTTGAAGAACATACGTTTAGAAAGTAAAGGCAGAGTGAATAGAGGAATCGAGAAGGGAAAGTAGGGTTAAAGGGAAGTGTGGGCTTTAATAGCTATAGGGCTGTAATACATTAAGATTTTAAATGGCTAATGCAAGTTTTGTTCGAGCAGGTGTCCTGTTTTGGGCTCACAAATCAACACTTAGCAGATCCCTCCGAGTTCAATCGAACGTAACCTTTGCCCCTTTTAATAAAAGGTAATCAAGCGAGAATGTGTAATGGTACAACACATTATATGTGTAATAGTATAGGCGAAAAAGAAATAATAAGAGTCTTGATTATTTTTTATTATACTTATAATGTTCAGACATACTATTACTATACATACTGGATGAAAACATTAGCCCATTTTTATAAAAGATTGCATGGTAGGCTATAAATTGGGAGAGTTTACACTTATTACGAAATCCGCTACACTAAAATTTAAAAATTTTTAGGTGTTATCCATGTCTGATAACCCTTTTTTGTTTAATTTATAATAATACTTCAAGCATACTCCTTAATATAAACTTGTAGCTCAGATTTTATTCACGTTTTCAATTTAAAAAAAATTGTTAGTGGAAACCTCTAAGGCAATTGTTGAGAGTTTATATATTTTTGAAAATAATAAACCTTTCTTTTTTCTTTTCTTTACCCTTTTTATATGTTGTCGTCCCATTTGGTTTGGTTTTTTATGTTTTTGAGAGACATATGTGTAGCATGTAAAATTAGCTTAATAAATAAATGGTATGAAGATCTTGTCATCAAATAAAACAAGCTTGTAGAAAATCCCTAAAATGAAGCCCTTATATGTATGATAAACAAATGTGATACACCAAAGCAAGTCAAAAGGATATGGAGAGAGAGAAAGAGCAATTAATGTATCACATTTGTTGGTTTTTCATTTAGTTAATGTTATTTATATATGTTTTCTCTTATAATTAGTTTATATTGTTTATATTTTTATTCAATCTTTTACTATACTTAATATATATTTTTATATTTTTTATAGGTATTTTATTCATGCTTATAAAAATACACAAGTTATTATAAAATATTATTAGAAAATAACAAATTTCACTGAATTTGGAGAAAAAGTATATGAGATGCATATTAAATCCGATTCACAATTCTAGGATTAAGGAAAAAAAATAACCATTTTTCAAAAAAAAAAATTACATAAATCTGCCAGATGAAAAAATAAACCAGAAATAGGAAAGTTGATCTCGTCTCTTGAAGATACAAGTTTGAAGATGATAGATTTAATTTCGTCTCTTCAAGAGATGAGGTCAGTGCAAAATACAGTGACCTCATCTCTTGAAGAGAGGAGGTTGGCCACTAATGACCTTGTCTCTTCAAGAAACGATGTCAAATTGCCTATTTTTTGGATTATTTTTATCTAAGTGGCATTTTTATAATTATTTTTAAAAAATCAATATTATTTTTGTCACGCCTCGATGGTACCCCAGTAGTAGTAAACAAGCTATACTTGAATACTATCACTAGATTACCTTCAGAGATTGACAAGTTTTCAAACAACAGGATCTTCTCGTTGCTTTGATAAGAATGAGAAATACATGCAAGTCATAAATTAGTAAATGACTATCATCTCAGTACTTGAATATAATATTACAAACCATAGTGTCTTTCTAAAAGTCTTTAAGCACATAACTAAAGATGTAAATAGTATCTAGCTTAGACTAAAAAAAAAAGTAAATAATTTATCTCGAAATCTTCCATGAACTTTCAATCTTGAAGTTCTCATCGGAGCTAAACTCCTGGAAGTGACCAGCCATGGCCTAAGTGTAAACCTAAAAGGACTGTTGGAGTATGAGCGAAACTACTGGCTCAATGAATAACCAGAACTTACCACATATCAAACAAGTTATTAACAATCATATGAAATGCATCATTCAAGCATATGCACAAATACAAGCCTGGATAACCCGAAATCTAAATTAGGATGAAGATTTACGCCCTCTCATCGGGGTTGAAGGAATTCAATACTATGGCCTACCTACCCAAGAGAGACTAAGCATACAAGTAAACAATAATACTCACTTTAATTATCACTTTGAATTTATCGTGTCTTTAACACTTATTTCCTGTTTTAGCTTTAGAAACCCCACTAAGTGTTAGTCATTTCAAGCAATACCATAAGCGGCGTCCTTCACTTACCATTTAGTTACTATGGTATCAACAGAACAAAGGTAATCTTGTGAATAACTAATAGCTACCTTGCCTAGATAAACCAATCATTACTAGAGATCCGAAATACTAACACGTAGTAGGCTACCACTTACTTAAATGCTACTTATGCAAATCATGCAATGCATGTTCATTTCATTTATGGTACCAGTAGTTTTTAATCAGGCTTAAGGTGATCAATCATTACATAGACAAGCAACATGTTATGCAAGCAATATGATCATATAGAATTATGTTATTATTATCATTAGAATAACTTAGCAATCAACAATTCATACAATCACAACAACAACAAACAATTTCCCGTAAACCCATTTAGCAAATTCAGGTTATTATCTTTCATTAATGATTAGCTAAACTACAAGCACATATAATGTAATAAGACTCATTTACTCACTGCTCATACTGGCTAGTCGTAGTAATCAATGGGAAAATTCTCATAAGTATCAAGATCACCTATTGAGATGAATAATATATTCATCAATATCACACAAACTATATAATTAAATTCCTATGAGTGTCTATATTGATATTGGGTTTTCTTTCTATTACTATATTGGTCATTTAATGATTCTATGATAATAAATTATTATTTAATATTTATTTTTCATTTTGCTTGTCTTGATCTTGTTTGAAATATACATTTATAGGGTATTCAAAAAATTGATATTTATTAAGCTTATATTTTTTATAGTTATTATTATTGCTATTTTTATATTGTTCCTTATCTAATCCATTATATTAACTCATATTTATTTACTATTGTTTAGTGCCGTCGTGTTTTTTTTTTCTACATACTTCTTATAATTTTCTTGTTATGTATAGGTATCACATTATTCAAAAATTTAGCTTATTTAAATTTCCATTCTTATGTATAAAATAAGTATTTTACAATTATTATACTTTATTTTCATTTATAAAATATACTAATATTAACAGTAATGATAATAATATTAGTAATAATAATAATGATAATTACAAGGTAATTTGTTAGTAATACTAATATTATTTTTCATAATAACTATATTAAAATAGTAGTAATCTTAATGATAACAATACTAATAATACATATCATAATAATAGTAATAATACTAGTAATAATCATAATAGTGGTAATATCATTAATGGTAATATTCATAATAATATTATTAATTATAATGATAATGATAATCATTAGTGATAATAATAACAAAAATAATTGATATTATTATCATAATAATAGTATCATTAAAAATATTACTACTACTACTACTACTACTACTACTACTACTACTACTACTACTACTACTAATAATAATAATAATAATAATAATATAAAATAATAACGATATCACCAACAATAATAACACTAACAACATAAATATAATAATAATAATAAATAATAATAATAATAATTCTGGAATTTAAATCAGATTTTTATATTTTAAATTAATTAATTTTTTTTATTTGTGGCCGAGAGGAAGACGGCTTGGTACATGGCCATGTACCAGCCGTGTTTCTCTGGAATTCATAAGGTAATGAATTCCACGCCGAGAGGTACACGAGGGAGTTCTACGTCTGTGTTCCTTATGTGCTCTTTTGGGAAATGACTATTCATCGTCTTCTTCGTTGGTTTTGGTTCGATCTTCATATTTTTCCACGTATGAATTGTTTCTAAAGCATTCCTAAGTGTTTATACATGTTATATATACACATATATCATCTCATATCACTCCAACATGCCCATGATCCTTGTTTTTTGAATTTAAATGGTGTAACTAGGGTTTTTAAAAACTTACCTTATTTAGACGAATTTGTTGTTGTTAATCCTTCTCCCTGAGCTTGTTTTGACCCTAGGTGTATAGAAGTATAGTTTAAGATCATGTTTTAACAATTTAAACGAATTAAAATGAATTAACTTACTTTGTTCTTCTCTTCCAAACTTGTAGTTAAGCTTTAATGGAGGTTGTTTTTGTGTTTGAATGTTTGATTTGTTTTGATAGGTTGGGTTGGATAATTTCGAAGTTGTTGTTGCTGTTGTTATTGTTCTATAGAGTTTAATGGCTTTGTTTGCTTGTTAATTAAGGAGGTTTGTATATGTATATATATATAAAGGAAGAAGTAATAGTTCTTGTAATGAGCCTTGCCTTTGTTTTTTCCACCAAGATTTGCAGCATTTGTGTGTGCGTGTGCTGCATTTATTAAGGAGGTTGAGGTGGTTTTGTTTTGATTGGTTATTGAGTTGATTTTTGTTGACTTTTGGTAGACAATTTGGCAAATCATCAATGCATTTCGGGTCCCACATTTCAATGTAATATAAACCCTCCATTTTGGTGCAAATTAGCACCGACTTTGCATGCATATGTATTATAATATAATTAGTTAATAATTATCTAGATTTTAGGGTAGTTTATTAAGTTAAACGAGTACAAATATAATAATTCTTCAAGAGTTTTATCTCCAAAAAATTTATATAGTGTTCTACAAATTTTCTAGATTGTTATTAAGTTCAACTTTAAGTTTAAAATTTATGTGATTAATTATTTTTAGATTTTATCTCACTTGATTAGGGTTTTCTAAGCTTAATAGGTCAATTTTCGTTTTAGGCTCAAATAGCTTAAGAATACTCTAATTAAAACAATGGTATGATCTAAATATTTATTTGGAGTCTAGATTATTAGTTATACATCTGTTTATGTTTTCATTGTGTATTTATAATCCTAACGGTTTATCTCTAGGTGACCGTTTCCTAACTATAAGCGTAATTGGTTGTTTATTCTTTATCACACTTAATATCTTAACCAAATCACTCTTATATCTTGAGTTTTCAATACCCACTATGAAATCTTATTATTAGTATTTAATACTATCTAAGAATCTTTGTTTTAGGGTTTAAAACTATATATATGCTCATTACTACTCATAGTTCTATTATTAGGGTTTACAATTTTCCTTTTCCCTACAATTCCACAACTAATATTCACATCTAGCCATTCTTACCCTACCTGCTGTGTAGTACCAATTTACGGCATGGGATTAGTCACGTGACTTTTATATCATTCATGTCACATATAAGGTGTGCCAAGTTACAAACAAAGTCATGGCAACTGAAATGATTCACTATAAGAAAACAAATCTTTAAAAATAAAAATTTTACGATAAAAAATTAGTAAATTAGCTTATATCTATAAAAAAATTAATGATGATGATTTTTGTAGTAAAATTTATGTTTAAAATCTAAAATTTATTTCTAAAATTTTTTTTTTTAGTAGTCATGAGCCATAAATTTATAAAAACCCTTAAGAATCTTGACGAACAATTTTAGAAGGAACAATTAAAAATGATATTGATATGAATTGATGTTAACAATGGATAATTTTCATTTGTGAATGTGAATTAAGTAATTGACAATTAAAAGGAAATATACATATATATATATATATATTATATACATAAGGTTGAGTAAATCTTTATTGGTTTAAATATAATAAATAAAAATAAAAGTCATACTTTAATTAATCTAATTTGAAAGACAAATATATATTACATACAAACAAGTTGATCAAATCCATCAATTAGTAAAAGTTAAGTATGTTGGTAGTTGTCAAGTCAAGGCTAGGCTTTTTTTTACGAGAAAGGTAATGTTTGTTCAGGAGGGTTTAACGTAGTATTTGGTAGAGTTGGAAATATGGATCATGACTTATGGGCTAAATTGGCCCGGCCCGTTTAACCCGCAGTCTAAAGTGGGCCAACCCGAAAAAAAAAAAACAACAACAAGAGGAGAAGATTAAAAACAAGAATAATATAATATCTTAATGATTATTGATGTATGTTATGGAAGAAGAATGATAGATGCATGTACCATAAGTATCATAACATTTTTTAAAATACATATTTATTGATTTAAAGGTAATATGATATCCAATAAATCATTTTAAAAACTTATTTTTATATATAAATAATAAAAATATAATAAAATTAGTCGTTAATATATATAAAACCTTAAAATATATAAATAATTCTAATTTTCACACAAACTAATATTAAAAATTAAAAAATTAATTTTGGTCAGCGAGCCGGCTCGTTTAGCTCGAGGGCCGAAGCAGGCCGGGTCCGGGCCTAAAAAATCTGGCTCGTTTAACTCGAAGGCCAAAGCGAGTCGGTCTATTTACTTACTTTTCCCACCTCTAGTATTTGGGATAAGTTTCACAGGAGGTAATTGAAATTATGGGTTAATGTCAAATTTGGTACCTCAACGTTGTCCGAAAATTCAATTAGGTATCTGAACGAACTTTATGTGGTTATTTTCAATACCTCGGTTGACGGTGTTAATAACATTGCTGACATAGACATACAAACCAATCATGAGTGACATGTGTCATCTGACATGGTAAATATTGATTTTTATTTATTTTTTGTTATAATTAATTTATTTCATTACAATTAATATTTTTTATTTTTAAAAAAAATTAAAATTCCATTTATCCAAGTGACATTTCCGATTCAAGCCCATGACCCACTAGCATTCCTATTCAAGCCATAGTGCCTTTGTGGACTTTTCTACTTCTATCATTAGTTACTCTAAATTTATCATATGTACAAGTCTATTTTGCAAGACTTCGTCCATATGGGACTGATAACAAAGTAAAAGCCATTAGAAGTCCATTGTCTTATTGTTGCTGATCTCGGAGTTTTCTTTGTACTAAAGTCTACACATTGTTCTAACATATAGGGAGATCCACCAATGAGTTGTATTGTATCAATGAATTACTTTAGTGCAAATTGGTGCCCTCCTGCAATGCTTTTGTTAAATGGCTTACCGAAGTTTATGGGGAATGGGAGGAACATGTACAAAGTCGAGCATCATGGAGATCGAAAGCCATTACAACCACGGTAGCAACTTCATTTCACAAGCTCAAGCTCCCTTGCCAATCATTAATGAGCAGTGTGATTTTCATGTGCAATTGTAGCAGTCAATAGCACTAACTTAGTTTTTGCTCTGTTTTCTATCCTAAAAACAAAGCATGAAGGGTTGTAAGAGAGACAACATTGGAAAGACGACATCATCTCCCCACATGAACTATTTACCTTCATCGTCTCCCCATTGAAGCTTTACAGTGCAGACAACATCTTCAATTTATTCTTTGTTAACAATACCGTCTTGACGTTTTTCTTAGCATACATTGATCCCAGAATTCAGCTTTAGTCTAAGCCCCTATAAAGATTAGCATAAGGTTAGTTTATCGCTAATCTAGAAAGAATAATAATGTATAGTATACAAAATTATATATGCGTGTGGTATGATGGTCTTAGTGTATTATACGTAAAATCGTAATCGTGTTTTTGCTAATTGTTATTTTAAAATTTTGATGATGAAAAGATTATATAGCCCTATCCCTATGTAAAAAATATTAATTAATAAATATTAAATATTACACACTATGATATTTTTTCAAAACATATATATACTGTTACTTTCTATTGAAAAATAAAAAAGAATAATAATTGAATATAAAGTTTAATTAATGTGGCTAATGTTTTGTAGCCAAAAGACAAACTTGACAATGGGCTGCTTGGACATGTCAAGTGGAAGAAAGTTTTCTACTGCATTTCGACAAGTTGACAAGGTATGCTACCTCTACATTGTTTACAACCTAGAGGATTTAATGTAATTTTTATTTTCATCTATGACATTGCCTTTCAAAATTTTAACTGTAAAAATTTGAGAAGATAACCCGTCATGTACAAAGTAAGAACAAAGATCAGGTATCTATCTTAGAGGTTTCGTTGTAAAAGATCTCATTTTCGATGGATGACTTCTTAGTCTTCCATTATAATCAGTTTGACAGATGATTCTCTTGGGGATATTCTCAAGTCAAGCATTATTATTATCGCCTCGTGAGGTGAATGAACAAACTTCTTGATCCGAGATGACACAAAGAGAATGAGTTGATTAAATTAAAAAAAAAAAGTGAAAAAAGATGATAAAGATCTATACTTTTATTTGTCCTACCTTACTAAACCATTAGCGAGCATTCATCTTTATAATGAACAACTTGACAAACATTTAATGAAATTGTAATATTAAAGAACTTTGGGCTTGCTTGGTGAATTCATATGGGTAGGCTAAGTGATAGGCTTGGGCTCGATTTAAATATAATATTCTTTTAAAAAACAAAATACGATTAATTATAATAAAATAAAAAATTATAATGAAAATATAAAATGAAAATAGAAAAGCTGCCACATCATACATGAAATATAAATAAAAAAATAAACTTTAGATACCTAATTGACTTTTCGGGTAAAGTTGAGGTACTAAATTTGACATTACCCCCTAAAGTTTTTTATTATTTATATTAATATGGTATCTAATCCTTTGAAAAGTTTTATATACAATACCTTTGACGGGAATCTAATAATTTTTCTGTCAAAAGCGGGTGTGGAATCAGAAATTAATTATAATAATTATTTCTCTCTTCTAATCAACAATTTTATTTATTTATTTATTTTTTACTTCCACTCTCGAGGCATGATAACTGGGCCATGGCACGCGAGCCGCATACCTCGCACGGCATACATGACACATAGAGGAAAAAGACAAAAGTACGACCACGCTAGGGCCGGCACGCGTGGCACGCAACATGCGTCGCACGTGAAATAAGTAGGACAGCAAGGCACAGCGTGCAAGGTACGTGAACCAGCACACATGCCTTTTTTTTCTTAAATAGTAATATAAAAAATGATTTATTTTTTTAATTTATTTTTAATTGTATTTAAAATAATTTTTTTATTATTTTAATTAAATGTATATGTCTTCTTAAAAAATATAAAATTATAGTATTTTTTTTTGTTTAAAATGATTTTAATTTTATTACGATTAACATATTAATTTCAATATTATTAGGAAATAAAAGAAGATGGAATTATAAAATAATATTGTAATAGTAATTGACTTATATGCCTTTTTTAAAAAATAATAATATAAAATAGGGATTTTTTAATTTACTTTAAATTGTATCTAAATAAATTTTTTTTATTATTTTAATTAAATATATTTGTCTTCTTAAAAAATATAATATGTTTAGTATATTTTACCTATTTCAAATGATTTTAATTGTATTACTATCAACATATTAAATATTAACTTCAAATATTTGTAGGAAATAAGAAAATAAAATTATCAAATAATATTGTTATAGTAATTAATTTATATTAAATGTTAAACTTACTTAATTAATTTATTTAGAATAATTATAAATTAAAAATAAAGAAAATTAATAAATGTGTTGAGATCGATGCAAAATAAATTTTATTAGTAACATTTTTTAGTTACAAAAGAATACAAGAATATTGAAAAAAAAAAAAGTTATCAACCATATACTCTCCCTCCTAGGAGCCTTCTCCAGCCTTACCCCACTCTTCTGTCTATGTTTGCTGCTGTAAATCCTCTAGTGATAATGATTCCCCGATCCCGAGTCACTATCCTTAAGCCACCAAAAGTGTGGGTCCATCTGTTTCCTACTAATAGTATCGGACTAATCTTTTAAGTATACACATGCTTCAATAGTGGCAGCTTTTAGCCTATGGTGGTATGGTTCAAGGACTCGTCCACTTGAACTGAAAAGTTGACTCTGATAAAACTACTAAAGCCACAGAAACCAAAACATCCCATGCCAACATGGAAAGCACCAACATCATGTGTGCCCTCTTCTTCCACCAACTGAGGACATTAAAATCATCCCCTTCGTTCCTCCCTCAATATCGAGGTTAGGGTTCCTCCTCACAAAGTTATTGGACCTCGTACACTAGTATGTCACTAAATATTTCTTCGGAAGCTGCATGGCTGCTCTCAACATTATGGGTTCTTTGTTTACATCTCTTTGAAAAACCCTAGGACGAGTGGCTGTTGGATCATTGTGGTTAGGGTGTCGGTGCATTCGTTTGATCATGACACCGATATAAGTCTTTGAGTAATTTTGTTGCTGCAGTATGAAGACTTGCGGCTTCTGATTTAGGATTGGCCACATCGATATTCTTATAGAATTCTTTGAGGAGTGCTTTAGTTGCGTGGAACTTATACCGTAGATCTAACAGTATTGCAACATAGAAGAGGGACAAAATAATCCCGCAGCTTATTGGCCATTGTAGACACATTGGCGGCCAGATTAGGATCGAAACTATAGTTACTTAGCATGTTCGATATGTTAACCAGGTGGGGAAGTACCCAGTTACTAGTAGGGTAGTAGCAACCAAATAAATGTTGTGTTGGGCCAAGAAATACCTTCAAGACCTCTTTAAGTGCATGCGTTATTTGCTAATCCTGACTTTCCATCATACTAATCGTAGGATTAGAGGAATTGAGTAGGGTATTGTACAAATAAGTTAGAGCCCTTCTACACTGGCCATAGGAGGTGGTTGTGTAATTGTTGGTGGAGCTTGAAAATACCCTGCTCCAACTGCTCCTTGTCCGGGAATATACACTGGCATCGGTGCCCAGGACATAGGTACTATATATTCAGGATTCCCTATCTGATTCATCAAGGTATTAAAACCCTACGTAGTGGTTCCAAAAATCCATGAATAATTAAACTTATTGAAGTTGAGAAAATTATCTTGATTGTTGTTGTTTCCTATCATATCGATATTTAAATTAAAAGTGAGAAAGTATTAAAGTTGTTTGAATTAAAAACGGGTAGCATATGGTAATGGCTGATGGGCTGAATTTACTGCAAAATGAGTGCAGTTACAATATGGAGCCTAGACTCAATATATAATGCCGACCGCTAGTGTAGACACATTGGTCAGCGATGTGCCTACGTCGGCGTTTTCATTTTTTTAGCTGACGTGGGTAGGTTGCTAGCCCGACATGGGCACAATGGTCGGCGATGTACCCAAGTCGGTGGCTGACATAGGCACATGGACTGACCATCGTGCCTATGTGGGGCTGTCGATCGAAAAAAAAAAATGTCGTCATGGGTAGGTCGCAGCTCGGCATGGGCACGATGGTTGGCCCATGTGCTTATGTCGGCTACCGACTTGGGCACGTTGGCAGACGACATGCCCACGTCGATTTTAAATTATTATTTTTTTAATCTTGATGTAGATATGCCCACATCAGTTTTACATATAACTTCAATCGATGTGGGCATGTTGATTCTAACCCGTATTACTTTCACACCATCAAAGTTTGCACTTCCACTACAAAGTGCACACACTTGCCATTTCTCATTGGCTATTACAAGTTCCTTTCCTTCTACTGTAAATAATGAAACGTCCAGAAGGTTCACGTCGTCGTGTACTAAAGTAACCACACGATGCCGTTATAAGGAAAGAACACTTATCCTATCCTCATCCCCATCCCCGTCTCTAGCACTATCCTTACCTTCTTCACCTAGTCGTCACCCACATGGTGATAATAATTATATCCATTTGCTTACCTCGGCTATGAGAGTACGATACGATACTGAGTTCTACTCTTGCCCTATCCTTCTAGGTAAACATTATGATATGGACGGGCTAAACCAGTGGTACAATTTCATTAATGCCTTAAATCACACTGGTTGGGTTGCACTCATGGAGCTTCCGAACAAGACATATATTGTTTTATTTAAATGCCACTATAAACGATGTCATAGAAGATGGCAATGCGATTCCATAGGTGGATAGTGGACGCCAAAGTTAGGCATCTATTACAACTCATATGTTTAGCAGTGTTCTTTATATTACCTCGGATTATTTGAATGGTCTATTCCATCAAACCAATGGGGGCGATAGGTTGTGTAAAAATTGGGATATGACCAATGCATTCCATTGGGTATTTAATAAAGCTATCGCTCCAATATGTGCTGGTGAGAGTCAATTTGACTACCTGAAGTACCTCAAGCAAAAAGATCTCTTACCAATTTGTAGATGAATCGATCATATGATTGGTTATAATATATGTCCACGGGCAAATTCAAGTAACATCTCTATTGAAGATGTCTACCTGATGGACACAATGATGGATCCCCTAGCATTAGATGTCGACTATTTGGTGATACAATGCATGTGTCGAGTGCTCGGGAGAAAGGATACTCATCTTGCATATGATTGCCTTATCACAGTCATTCTGAGATTGTGGGGATTTGACCTTTCAAATTACACGAAGGCGGAATCAAGGTCCAAATTCACAAAGAGCGACATAGCAAGAAGGTTGGGTTTTATGTATGATTTTGAAGCTAACCAATATATTAGAGATCAAGGTGGTGTAGCACAACTGAGAGACGAAAATGAATAAAATGAATAGAGCTTTAATCTCAACTTGGATGATCTGTCCCTTCCCCTCCCGTGGCACGATGAAGGAATGGGAGACGGACAAGGATACGGACACGGACATGGACAATGGTAGGGTCAAGCTCGAACATAGCAACAATACGAATCCGGTACATGTAATATGAATGACATAATGAATACTCTAATACAGGTAACCAATGTCTAAAAGAACATGGGGACTTGCTCAACTCCATGAGTACCCATGTGCACAATTTCTTTGAATGGACAGGTTATCGATCGGTGCATCCTCCACCACCACTCCACAAGGGCCACAACCATTGTATCACTATTGACTCTCAAGCGATGCTAATGATCAAGGCGGCCAATCATCACATTTACATCATTTTTTTAAATGTGAATTAATTACTTTCATTTATTATCAATGTAAATAATAATATGATGCTTATTATTATTAATAGAGTTAAAAATATTGTTTTAGTAATTGTATAAATTTTATTTATGTTAAATGTTAAAATCAATAATTTATTTGTAGCTGATTTGAATAATTAGTTTGATTAAAATTTTGGAAACCATCGGAAAAAAACCAGGAGTCAATAATAATAGAAAAACCGAATAAATCATATGAAATTGGACTCAATTGAAGACACTCAAACTAACACATGATGGTACGCAACACGATACATGAAAAAAAAAAAAAAGCATGTAATGTACAATACGCCAGGCACACAAGCAACAATGTGCTAAGCATGGAAAAATATACAACACAAAATACGTAAAATTTAACACACTGACAGCATATGATGGTCTATTTGCCATGCCTAAACATACCCTGTTTCTTTTTCCTAAGAAATAAGATGAAAAAGATAACCGTAGAATAAAGTTCGCACCGACTATAATTTAATCTGTTTGGATTGTCTGTTTTTCATTTGTATCTGTATCTTTTTAAAAATGATATGTGTAAATATATCTTATTTGCATTTAAATTTTATCTATATTTGTTCTATTTGATCTTTTGATGAGAACTGTCAAATTTTTTTATCTATATCTATTTCTTGATAAATAATTTGTTAGCAAAAAATTTGAAAAAGTATCTGTATCTGCCGGAAAAAAGCCAAAACAAACACACCCTTAGACCTTTTTAAAGAACCATTGCACGACCCTTTGGAGATCCTCAGAGAGCCGCGCACAGAATTCTCGTCGTAAAACCCTAGCCGCCCGCCCGCCCGCCCGCCCTACTGCTTGTTCCTTTTCGCGTCTCTCCGTCGACGAAGCCAGTTCGACACCGGCGATAAATAACCTGCAAAACAACTTACGGTAAGTATGACTTTTTTTATGTATGCGTTTTTTATTAAATTTTAATTTTTCGTTTTGCTGATTACATAATTCTTTGGATTTCGAATCTTCGATTACTTACGTGATAATAAGGCTTTTTTTTTTTTTTTTTTCGGTTGTTATCGTTAATTGATAGATTATTCCGTTCCTTAGGATAGGTATCGGATGAATCGGGGAAAAAAAAAAAAATTCCTGTTCGCATATTAATTCACCAATCATATTCTGTTTCATACATAGATTCAAGAAAAAACGTAACTAGAACACGCAGCAAACATCCATCATGCATATTGATGGTCGCGACACTCAACTGGAGGGATAAGCACATTAGAAGTCCTTTTTTGTATTATTTAAAGGCTTCTATGTTTATGTCGAAATTCAATTGTTCTATATGTTTGAAGCAGGTGGTTCAAGTCCATACTTAATTGAACTTTTCGCATGAGTATATCCAACTTAAAAGACTTTCTTAAATTATTGAGTAGTTAAGAGGGATACCAGTGTATATACTGTTTTCTGGAATTGCAGAGTTAAATTTTTCGCGATGTTAATTCATGAAGCTTGATTCATTATTTTGTAGTAATGTTGAGAAGTTGTAGTTTTGTCATTCATGAGAGTGATGTAGATTGCTTTAATTATCTCTGATGGATACATACATACATATATATATATATTATTGATATACTAACTTGTTGAGAGTTATGAGAGCACATATTTTCTGATTGTTTGTCATGTCTTTTAATTTGTTTCAGATAACCTGTTAAGCTATTGACTGTGTCGATGCTTTTGAAAAGCATTGAGTCACTGTGAACTTCCAGTCCTGAGAATATTTTGATAGTTAATTCATGTTTGAAGAATTTTATATTTTGGGTTCCTTAGTCATTTTTTGTTTCATCCTAAAAATCCACAACACAGCTGATCAGGAAAATCCTGGCTTTTTATCAGAATTCCCTCTGCCTTGTTTGGAGATGCTATCCAATTGGACATTATATCTAGCTGAAAAAAAGATACTAGCTTATGGTTCTATCAATTTTTGAAGTAATTAGATGAACCTGTTGGAATTGTTGACATGTTTGCGAACAATAGTTAGCGAAGTGATGGTCAATGAGACAATTCTGGGGTTAAAATCTCTTATAGGTATTAACTATTGATAAATTTGGAAGGTAGAGCAGGGAGCATTTGGATTTAAGATTTAATTAGGATGCTGATGATCCCAGTTAACAAAAGATCCATAATTTTGATAGTTGATATTTGATGAAGTTGGATTGATCAATCATCCCTTGCAAGTTAGGGATCTTTAGTTACAGGTACTGCTGACAAAATGAGGGGTGGACAAAATGCAAGAAACTTATCAAGAACTAGGAAAATAGTTGATAAAATAGTGAAAGCGTTATTTTTTTAGCTGCAATACCACATAAATGTCACGTTTGGTACCTATATTTTACCCATTTTTCCTATTAACTACTTAAGATTTTAAAGTATTCATTTACTACCTAAAAGCTTTGTAAAGTCATTTATAATAGCTAGATTAACCCCATCTAGGTAGTTTATTGCCAACAAGAATAATATTGAGGTACCAAATTTAGCTAGTTATTTGCAAAATTAGGTGAAGTTCATATACCAAATATAATATTAACCTTACTACAAAATTGATATATAGAATTGCTTGTGTGGACTCTCTTGGCTTGGTAACACCTTTCTTGTTTCATATGTTTTCTATCTGGACTTGGTATCTCCATGATTTGTCCTTGTGTCCTTGGACATGTCAACAGAGATTCTCAAATGTTGTGGGTCTGATGGGGGCATTAACACTGTTACTGCAAAATCATGGTGGTTGCATTTGCTGCTAGAGCCATTCTTAGACTGTGGGAGGATATTGAATTGAAACTATTGGGGTGTGTGAGTGCAGAATTAAACAAATTGAAATTACTGGGATGTGTGACAAGGCTTTGAACCTAGGTCCATGATCAAAGGAGCATAAAATCTGCCTCAAGACGTGTAATTTGGTAATAACATTTGAGTTGACATGTTGAGAATTGTTGAAATAGATTTTGAATATTTATCCTTGTCCTAATTATTTTAGGTGCAATAGGAAAACATCAAAAAAATGATTTTCTTGGAGTTCTATTCAATTTTTGAAGCCTTCACATCTCCACACTCATCTTTTAGCACAATATTGTCTTCCATTTTTTTTCAATGGGACTGCATTAGAACCTTTTTTCAATTTGTGAAGCTTTTATGCCCCAGGCTTGTCTCAGCAGCACACTATCTTCCAATGATTTTCCTTTTTTCCTTTCATTGGACTGGCATGGAGTTTTTCAATCATTTTTAAGCCTTTTTTCAATACCGGTCCTTCAAAATAAAAGGTAGTTGATTAAAAAGTTTATGTTTTCAGTTGTAAATTTAATTTTAGAGAAATTTTCATGAACTGGGAGAATTGCATGGGTAGAATAGTGAATTATTTTTACTTTGCTTTCAATATTTGACTGAGTAACAAGTTCTGTGAAGTGCACAAATTAGTTTTAAATTGCCTATATGGCTCTCTTGTTGCTGGGTTTGGTATCTCTCTTGGAATCCTTTGCATCTTCTTGGTACCTCTTGACAGAGACTCTCTCTCTCTCTCTCTCTTTAATATATATATTTGAGCCAATTTTTTTCATCAAGTCCTCAAATATCTACACTGGATGTAGCCGGTTGTAGACTTTCTTGTTGACCTGTTGGAAGGTATTTAATCTATATTATTTACACGTGTAGTTACAAAATTTTACTGTTTCTGATAGAGAGACAACATCTGAGTCCGCATGTTGAAAGATATTAAGGGCCTTCTTTGCTTACTGCAAAAAAAATCCTTTTAGTCTTTGCCTTTCATCTGTAGTCATTTTAAGAGGGAGAGGATAACAATGGAACTTAAGGGGCTGGCTTAGTTTCCTTTTCTCAGATTTGAAGCCGTCCCTCCTTCGCTCACTTTGAGTACTTTTTTCAATAATAGGGCATATTTTGTTGAGGATTGCCATCCCACTTCCTGCTGCAATAAGACTTTTGAGTAATTTTGTTGTATCGGTTGGGAAAGTCTATAGTCTATTTTGACTGTTATTTTTTGGAACTTGCTTTTTGTTAGGGATTATTTTTTCTTTGATTATCGGTCGATTGTTAAACTTTTGCTTGGAGAAAAGAAATGTAAAGAAATGCATGGTAATGCTGAGGAAACTTGATAGCATAAAACCTTGTGCTGCTGTTAGCACTTTGGCATTTGATATTTTCTTCAGGGATTTTGTGAAAACCATGTTTTATATTTTTAATTAAGTTAGCTGAATATAGGACATTGCATGAGGAGGCTTGTTGTGCAACTCTAATCTCTCACCTTTCTTGATTTTAGATTGAAGCCTTCTAAGACCTAAGCCGTACTCAGAAAGATGTCATATGACGACGTGGAGATAGAGGATATGGAGTGGAATGAGGAGTTGCAAGCTTACACATACCCATGCCCTTGTGGTGATTTATTTCAGATTACCAAGGACGAACTCAAGCTGGGTGAGGAGATAGCTCGGTGCCCTAGCTGTTCTCTCTATATTACAGTAATATATAATGTGGAAGACTTTGCTGACAATTCAAATAAGAAAAATCTTGAGTCTGGGAAGCAACAAACTATTGCGGTTGCTTAAGTTGAGCTTGCTGAGCAATTTTGATCCATCGTTTTACTTTGGCTTCATATATAGGGTCATTATATAATTTATATCTGTAGTTGACTTGTATACTAATGTATTGATTTCGATTAGAAAATTATTGCTGTCGAGCATTTAGTTGTTTTCACTTTTCAGCAGCTGGATTTTTTTCTCCAACAGCTCTGACTATATTTCTACCAGTACTAATAACTCCTTTATGGTATGGTTTTTGTTTAATTCTTAAGGTTCTTATTGTCGGAGAGGGTTTCAGCACTCGCTTTTTCTGTTGGTTTGGTAATAAAAGTTCCTACATTTTGCTGTAGGAACAGGTCAGTATATATTCAAACAATGTTTGTAAGAGACCCGAAATTAGAAAATATTAATTATATTTAATAGGCTACAAAAGTTAACACTCATAAGGGCAAGCTGCACCTAAACACATAGCCCAGGTTTCCTTTTTCACTCTTTTTACCAGATAAAATGAGAATGGATGACGACTCTGTCACTTCTAGACTATCTTCAGTAATTGTACCATTGCTCCTATACTAAAAATTCCACATACAACCCCTTATTGGATTTCCTAGTTACTGTACTGTTATTCTTATTGTAATAATATCACTATAAGGTTATAAGAATTATCCCATTTTCGTTGGAACATCATGTTGACTTTGGGATTTGAGGACGTGAAAGAGAATCCATTGATCTGTTGACAATATAGAATATGCAATAATGTCTGGCTTGTGTAGTATTGCTCACGGACGGCTTATAACTCAGCAAAATAAGAAGCTTCTTTTGTTAGGCAAATGGTCCATAACAATATAGAGCATGACAGTACTATGAGTCTACTATTGATTCTATGTGATCACCGACGAAGCAAAATGTGAAATTTTGTATTTTGCCCAAACTTTATGTGGAAGTTCATTTAACTTCTACGGTCTGGATGTGGGTTTGCTGACAGCCTTGTTGCGTTCAATCACGTAGGCCCGTGCATACAAATAGCTATATCATTAGGATGGGATAGTGTAGGTTTTGGTTTTAAGTAAACTTAAAAGGTTTTATCTGTCTACCAACAAGATTTTGAGAGCTTTACTTTTATTTGTTTTCCTTTTTTAAAGCAAGAGAAAGCTTTGAATTTGAAAGACAGCTTGAGGATGAGTATATCAAGGAAGTCTGTTGTCTATCTCTGATGTTTATTAAGCATTTAAATTTGTACATTCTCGTTAGCCAATAGGAAAGTAAATGTGAGTAACATTCGGTTCTTCAGCGCATGTTGTTGGGAACTTAATCCCTCAAGTCCTTTAACAGTGTGTATCCAAAAACGGACTATATAATTAGATTTTTAAACTTTTATTGTATTTTTTGATGTTTCATTAATGCAGTAGTTAGTTTTCTTGTTCGGGGAAAACATAAAAAAATAAAATAAACTAAAATTGGAGGAAGTATGATAACGTCTTCATTTGCATTTTATCTGTGATCTTGAATCACGGAGGAAGGATAAGCTCAATTTTTATTCTAAACAGAAAATTCTTGGGTATTACAAGTAAAATTTTTGCACTGGTTTTCGTAAGAGCATATTAGTACATTAAATTGTTAAGTCATCGAGGATTATTGTAACATCACTTCTTGCGTTTTTCTGTTCGATCTATACATCTAGTCATCGGTGCCTGGTTGAACCGGTCTGAAGCCACCGGGTTACGATTCAGACCATGGTTGAATCAGAACCGGCATGTGACCATAAAAGGCCAGGCCGGTTCAAACCGGTGGTTTAGGGCTCTTGACCTGTGAATGATTTTTCTTTTTAATTTTTTTAATTAAATTGATAAAATAAAACACATAATTAGATTATCATATAATAGACATGAAGAATTTTAAATTACAAACTTGTGTAAAACAAGTAAAGTTTATTGAAGAAAACATACTTGAATAGAAAAGTTACTATAGAGTGCACACGCTTAGACTAAAAAAACGTACTTGAACAAATGAATGGAAAAAAAAAGACAATTTCACAATAAATACTATTTATTAAAATGAGTTTAAATATTTATTTCTTATTTTTCTTGTATATTTTAATTTTTTTGTATTTTTTTTTATTTTGACTTGCCCTACTCGTCGGTCGACACCTTGAACTGGCCTTGACCCATTGGGCCGAATGATTGGTTGGCGGGTCATGACCCATACGACCAGGTTGAACTATGGGCCATGACCCATAGGTAACAGTTCGGGCTGGATCTTTCTACATACATCATCCTCTAATACATATGGTTCGAGAGAGCATCCATGGGTATACTTAAGTTTTTCTTCCGAACCTAGCACTCATAGCACACTGGTGGCAACCTTGGCGTTAGAACAACCTCAAGAGGTGTTGTTTTTGGCATAGATAATCCGGATCCCTTGCTCATATCAACCTTTGAATTCGACACGGTATCAAATTCAAACCCATGAAGCAATCTTGCCAGGGTTAGATGCATGACTTGGTTAGAAAAAGTCACACCAGGACACATCCTCCTACCCGAACCAAATGGTGTGTATACAAAGTCTTGACCTTTGGAATCCAAATTAGCATGGCTAGTCAAGAACCTCTCAGGTTTGAACTCTGAAGGCTCTGACCAAATTCTTGGATCTTGATGCAGCTTCCATACGTTAACGTAGAGATGCGTACCGGCAGGGACATGGAAGCCTCCTACGGTGCAATCTTCCAAGGCAGCTCTTGGTACAGAAAGTGGTAAAACTGGATATAAACGGAGTGTCTCTTTCATAGTGGCTTGTAGGTAAATTAAGTTCTTTACGTCGGATTCATTGACCTGTCGATGCATTCCTACATGGATTTCGAGCTCGCTTTGTGCCTTCTTTAGGGCATCGCGGTTATTTAGGAGCAAAGAAAGTGCCCATGTAAGAGTCAGCGTAGTAGTGTCATTGCCCCCAAGAATTAGGGCCTGCAAAAAGTAAAACAAAAACACTCTTTATCATGGACTTAATGTGTAATCTCCATTTTTTTTCTAACCTACATATTATAAGGAACGTGAGGGAGGAATTAAAACTATTCTATTCTTATGAGACAAAGGATTACAAGGCCTCATCCAACACATAGCTTTCCCTACTTGTAGAATTCTATGTTTATACTCTCTCAATACCATGATGTGCAAGTTTTGCACATGAAACCAAACTGAACCAGCTTAAAGATGACCTCAATAATTATACACATACCAAGCAATTTGCTAATTTTCATTTGTTTTTTCCACCTCTATATTATGGGAAAAATGGAGGAGGGAATCGAACCGTTCTATTCTTACGAAACAAAGTGTTCTATAATGCCTATTCCTCGGCATCATGATGTGCAAGTTTTTCACATGAAGCCATAGTGAATTAGCTCAAAGATGATGTCAATAATACTATACATACCAAGCAATTTGCCTTAATGATGGCGTCAATCTCTTGAGCAGAAATTTTGTCATCTTCTTCCAGGACATCCAACATAACATGGATATAATCCTGAGCTCCATCTATTTGTCCTTCCGCTCTTCTCTGTCGATGCTCACCTACCCAACTACTCAATATGCCATCCAACTCCTTAGCTGTTTTCTTCATTCGACCTACATATCCTCTTATCACATCTAACCATCCGAGAAAAGGAATCGCATCAGATACCATGAATTGCCCCACCAGGTAGAAGAAATCCCCCGTTGCCTTTCCACACTGCCTTGATTCCTCAATCCCTGCTAAATTTGTGCCTGAGTATCGCTTCCCTGCTATTATTCTTACAATTATGTTCATTGCCAAGTCCCCAAATTTCTCCTTCAACTCCAATACGGCGGAACTCTGACTATTTTTCAAGCATAGCTCGTACAACTCTTTGAGGAGCATCTTGATTTCACTGTCCCTAACATGCTTGAGCAACTCAAGTCTGTGGTGTGACAGCAGCTCAATTGTGGCTAGTTTCCTCATGTTGCGCCAGTATGGTCCATAAGGTGCAAATCCCATCACCATATGATCATATCCCATAATCTCGAGGGCCAAGAATCGCGGCCTAGTAGAGAAGACCTTGTCATTAGTTGTAAAGCATTCTTTTACTAATTCCCAACTACTAACCACTAGGACTCTATGTATGCCTAGTCGGATTAAGAAAGCCGGACCAAATCGATCAGCATCAGCCGCAAGGCTTCTGTGCAACAGCTTGCCTCCACCTAATAGGTATTGTAGGTGGCCGATAACAGGCCATGCTGCTGGTGGCTCTGGTGGGCTCTTAAGTGACAATTTCTTGTTTTTTCTAGAACTCTGAGCTGAAAAAAGGAAGATACAAATGGCCACAAGTAAAGGAAGGGTGTAAAGAAAAATGTGCACTAGATTCAAGGAGATCATTGTCTAGACAAATGGCTTGGATACGTCAGCTCTTGAGGATACATATATACAGGTGTGTGTGTGCGTGTTCAACATTATGGTCTCATTTTGTTTGCATTAAGATAGTATTGTTTGTCATGTTACCTCCTGTCTCTGGAAAATACCAAGAGTATCTCGTAAGCCGTGCATTTGTGTTTTTAGTAGAAAGTCGTGGCAATGAGAGATACTTCTCAATTTTTTCCCTACAGACAGCAAAATGTGGGGCATATTGAGTAAAGGGGGGAACCACATGAGTGGTGCTCCGTCAATTAATATTGCAATACGGCGGGCGATACTTTTCCAAATTATTAAACCTTCGATGGACAAAAGTTGCTTCAATTGATAAACTTGAACCATCCAACTTTTTGTGCTTTGTTTGAGTTCGTACTTCACCATCAGGACCGCTATTCAGTTCTAATTAATTTCAATTAAATATCTGGTTAAAAATCTGCAATTGCTATTTGCATGGTGATTTCAACTTTTTTTTTATTCTATTTATAATTTTGGTACTTTTATTCTTCAAAGGAAATATCATCTCGTCTTTATTGCAATGGTTTGTAAATATGAGACAATAATAGCGAAAGTGCCTAAACTTCTACAATTTTTTTTTATTTTTTTTTTGCGTTTTGGTGTTTACTGTTAAGAGGGAAAAAAAGAAAGAAAGAAAGAGCAGCCGGGTAGGAAGGGAAAAAAATTGAAAAAAAAAAAATTTAAAGAGAAGATTTTTTTTCTTTTACACTAATTTGAAAATTTTTGCAAACCACTTATTATTTAGAAAACTCATAACCTTTATTATGATTTAATAAATATTGTTATTTCAGTATGTCAATATTGATCACTTAAGAAAATGATTAGAAAAGTCATAACCTTTATTATGATTTAATAAATATTGTTATTTCAGTATGTCAATATTGATCACTTAAGAAATTGATCTATCCATTTTGGATGATAACCACTGTGGCAATAATTTTCTCACTTTAAAAGTTAAGGTTTCAAATAAGGAAATCCTAAAGCTTAAACACTAGGGAATCCTAAAGCTTAAACACTAAGTTAAAATATATATATATATATATATATATTTAAGATCTCTCAAATACCATCGCGATATTTGTTTGATTATATATAAGTGGTGAAGGCGCACCTATGTTATAGATGAGTTAAGATGGTATATTGAGCTTGGGATAATTGGTTTAGTGACACTTAAAAAGCTTGATATTGATTTGATTAATTTCATTTAAATTTGATTCATCGGATAATTATCTAACTAAAGTAATATCATATCTCAAATCGAATGAAATTCAGTTAACATTTAGATATGATTCGGCATTGATTAAATTTGCGAGTTGGTTCAACAAAAAATTATTGAGTTTGAGGTTGAGTTAATAAACAATTTCCTTAACTTGAGTTTATCTCCAACTTTACTTAATTGTTGACGTACTTAATTTACAAATAGATTTGGCTCGTTCATTTTTCCAATCTATCAATGTGTTGCCGCATAACTAACATTGGTCCAATTGCATTAAGTTCGAACGGATTAATACACAGTAGTCGGGTCAGAATATCATGGCAGTGATACAATTTCCGACAATCATTCGTCGATTTGTGTAAGCAAAGCATTAAAATGGGTTACAGCCCTTAGATTTAAGTTTTCCAAGTAGTAAAAGGATGAAAATTGTTTCTAAATTACTGTCTCATTCTTATATCCATCAATCAACATTTGTCATGTGTTACGAAGTGATAAAATCCTTAGATTAAAGCAATTAATAATTATTATTATGTCACTCTTGCAAAATGTTGATTAGTGAAAACAGAAGTAAAACAATTTCATGAAGAAAACAAATTCACATCCTACAGATGTAGGGTTCTTGCTAATAGTGGCCGCGTACACGTCGCGTAGATATGTGCTTGGCACGAGACTTCAGAGTGCTGTTGAGGAGATGACACTTAATGATGTGATAACTTGGAGAGAGTGACAGAGAAAGGTGGAACAGATAGTCTTAGTATCTCTAATGCATAAATGACAGTAAGGAAGTTGAGTAAATCTCGCGTGTCAACTTTACAGTTCTTGAATAGGTGGTGGAAATCACTTGAGTTGCCTTGTTTGATCTTTTAAATAGAGGCCCTCTATAGATTGCAATTTTTCTTCTCTCTCAAAATGTTAAAAATGAGGAGGAGTAATTGAGTATTTATAGGTACTTAACATGGATGATGATTGTCATACCACCTCAGTGATTGACGGATGAGATAGAGTAAACTCAATTCATGATTATCCTGAATGAGCTCTTCATGGACCAAGGTTAATAGTCATCTCCTATATGCATGAGCCTACTGAGAAAATTAATGTGGCAAGCTGATCTAACGATCCTATTCCGAGCCCACTAAGCCAAATCTCTTTGAATCATCACAATATAATTGAACTTGACTCATTAAGCCCTATTACTTAGCCCATGAGCCAAGCTAAATAAATAAAATTATTATATTTATGTTTGAAGTCTATCTACACATCCAAACAACAATGCTTATTTTGAATTTCTCTTTTGGTTTCTCTTGCTTCACTCATGACTCAACTACACAATATGTTGGAATTTTCCACAAACGTATATACGAGGTATGGTCTTAAATGGGTGGTCTTATACTCCCATCTATCCAATAAAGCAATTTTTGAATTTGTAGTCGGCCTATATGTTCCTTCTTGTCCATGTCCAAATTATTATTTATCAATTTCATCCCACTTAATAAAATCTAAGTTGTGTATCAAGATTTTTAGTTTTTAACAATCAGAATCCACAATACTGCTAAAAGTCCTCATGGCCATGTGGCAGTGCTTGAAAACTATCAATTACTCTTCTTATCTATTCATAAATAATTACTACTTACTCACATTTATGAGTAAGGATATAAAAAGCATACATCTTCATACAAATGAATTTAGCCACTTAAAGTAGTTTTAGCCCTTCAAATTACAACCTTATTTGTTTTGAAAAAAGCTGCTTATTAGTAGAAAATGTTTTTCTTGTCTTCCTAAATAATAGCACATTATTATGTGTTTGGTGCATTCTATGAAAGTAATTTTTTTTTAATTACTTCTAAATACTTGAACAATAAAGATGTCAAGATAACTAGTAGCACTTCATTTAAAGATTTGTTTAGCTTGTCTTATTTAAAAAAAAAAAGTCAATTCTGTATTCTTTTATATAAAAAAGGAAACAAAATTACTTTAAGATAATTCATATTTTTTAGCTACCCATACGTATATATTTATTTTTATAACGATGAAATGAATCTACCTAAAAACAAATACTAAAAAATTAATAATAAATGCTATCACACTCTGTAACAAGGGAAGCATATTAGGTACATTAGGATATTGAGTAGCTTTAGTAGATTTGTTGGCACCTTATGTAATGGAATTTCACAAGTTTTCCACATGACATGACATAACAATATCTTATGTCATGTAGAAGACAAAAGTATTGTCATGCTTTATCAATTATTGAAGATTGAAATATATTAAAAGATTTCAAAAAGCAATTGTAATTTCAAAATTTGAAATGACAAATCAACAAAGTATAATCATGTAAGATATTTTTGTTCAAAATGAGATTTGGTATGATATGTAGTGAACTAAAAGCTAATCTTCATTATATCTATTAACAAAAAATAATAAAATGAAACAACTAGAAACCAAAGTCTACCCTTAATCTGGCTATTATCACTTATTCAATAGAAAACATCAAAACTAAACATCTAGAACCCAAATTCATAATCCTTAATTTGAGTTACTCATGCTTCATTATGCTTGACAAAATTTTCAATGGATAATTTACGTCAAAAGGTATCAATATTTGAGGTTAAGTTCATTTGAATTATCAACGTTTTGAGTTAGAATTAGGTATCAACGTTTAAGGGTAAGTTTATTTAAAGTATCAACTTTTTGAGTGTTTTAAAAAAGCTATCAATGTTTGCCAAAGTGAATCAAATGAGGTATAGATAATTAATCATTGATGGAAAATTAAAGAGATTTAATTAAAAATTAATCCAAAAGTTGAGACATCAAATAAACTTTGCAAAACATTGATACCTCATTTGATACACTTTGCAAAATGTTTATACCTCTTTTTAACTATCTAAAATGTTGACATCTTAAATGAAGATACCTCCAAACATTGATACCTTTTAGTGTAATTTATCCAATGTTCACTCTATGACCTTTAAAGTTCTTCACTTTTTACCATAAAAGCTTTTACAATCTTTTCATTTGAAACCAAAAAATCAAAATCAAATGGCAAAGTAAATAGCTCTTTTTTTTTTCATTTTCAAGGGTCAATCACCACTAAACTCCTTAAGATGATATTGAGCACCAAGGTATAGAGATATAACTCCTTGCCTAATGCATAACCAACATCACCAAGATAATATTTATATATGCGCAAGATGAAATAGAAATATTAATAACTCTAAGGGCTATAAATATATAATTTGGATACTACGTTATGGTCATAGACTTAATCATGGATACCTTCTCAAGATATAACTCCTTAGTGCTTTTTGTTTCATCGTAAACATCCACAACACAGCTGATTAGGAAAGTCCTAACCTTTTATCAAAATCCCCTATGCCTTGTTTGGAGATGCTATCTGATTAGACCTTATACCTAGCTAGAAAAAAAAGATACTAGCTTATGATTCTATCAATTTTTGAAGTAATTAGATGAACCTATTGGAATTGTTGACATGTTGTGAACAATAGTTAGCGAAGTGATGGTCAATGAGACAATTTTGGGGTTCAAAATCTCTTATAGGTATTAACTATTGATAAATTTGGAAGTGGAGCATTTGGATTTAAGATTTAATTAGGATGCTGATGATTGTAGTTAACAAAAGATCCATATTTTGATAGTTGATATTTGATGAAGTTGGATTGATCAATCATCCCTTGCAAGTTAGAGATCTTTAGTCACAGGTATTGTTTACTTTTGAAGCATGAGTGGTGGACAAAATGCAAGAAACTTCTCGAGAACTAGCAAATAGTTAGAATTGTTAAGTGTTATTTTTTCAGTTGCAATACTACATAAATGTCACGTTTGGTATCTATATTTTACCCATTTTTCCTGTTAACTACTTGAGATTTAAAAGTATTCATTTATTGCCTAAAAGCTTTGTAAAGTTATTTATAATGGCTAAATTAACTGCATCTACTTAGTTTATAAAGAATTTTAAGAAAAGAGAAATTGTAGAATTATTGCTCGATGTTCTCATTGTTATGGTTAGAATATATACTAATTACATGAGCATAGAATTAGGAAACTAATAAATGTAAATAAATGATATAATTAAAAATAATTCAAATAGGAAATTAATGAATGCAAATGGATGGCATAATTACAAATATGGAAATCCCTTGATTTTTTCCTTTTAATTCTTTCAATTTGGTTCTATATCCTTCTCATGTACCCCATAAGATGGAAGGTCGAGGAGTAAGTCCAATCTTAGCCTTAAGAGAGTCAAATTGAGGATAAGGAAGAGGTTTGTAAGAGCGTCAGTGAGTTAATAAATTGTAGAGATGTGTGACACTCGTATGACACCATTTTGAACTTGTTCTTAGATAAAGTGATAGTCAAGAACAATATGTTTCATGCGCGAATGGAAGATCGGATTGGAACAGAGATTTATTGCACCAATATTATCACAATAAATAACTGGTTGTTGGGGACGTATGACACCCAGTTTTGTGAGGAGAGAGCAAATCCATCGAATTTCCATAACATTGGAGGCTTGATTGTATTGAGCCTTAGTAGAAGAGTAAGCTATAGTACGTTGTTTCTTATAACCTAAGAAATAGGATTATGACCTAGACATACCATGTATGTGTTAGTAGAGGTAAAATCATCTTTGTTACCTGCCAAATAGCATTTGAAAATGCATGAAGTACTATTGAGGGGGTTTGACAAAGTGTGATGCTGTGATCTAAGGTGCCATAGAGATACCTCAATAGCCGCTTAACCACATTCCAGTGGTTATAGGTTAATTGATGCAAACTATGAGAGTTTGTTCACTATATAAGCAACACCCGGTAGGGTAAGGGAGAGATACTGGAGACTTCAAAACTTTTCGACATTCTATAATCAGATAGAGGAGTCCCTGATTGTAAAGCAAGATTGGGCTGGTTACTAGTGGTGTAGGAGTAGGCTTGGCTTCAATCATGTGAGTTCTGTTAAGAAGATCATATTGTACTTTCGTTGACTTAGGAAAAGATTTTATTGTGAGATGTGACTTATACTCCAAGGAAGTATGTTAGAGGGCCATGGTCTTTGAGAGAGAAGCATTGAGAAATTTGTTGAATGAAGGTTGTACAACTTCGTCATTATTTCCAGTGGTAATGATATCATTGATGTAGACTAGAAGATAAAGGATGGTGCAACAGTTGTTGAAGATGCACAAGGAGGTGTTGACAACGGAATTAGTGAAGCTAGATTGGAGAAGAAATTGACGCAACTCATGATACTAGGCAGGGAGCTTGTTTGAGGCCATAGATAGCTTTACGTAGCTTGCAAACATGATGAGGATGGCTGCGATCAATAAAGCCCGAGGTTGAGACATAAACACATCCTGAGTGAGAGTACCCAAAGGAAAGCGTTGTTAACAGCTAGTTGTTTGAGTGACCAACTGTGGCTAACCATATGGCTAAGAACAAAACGAATAGTGGAGGTTTGATGAGTGGATTGAAGGTTTAGAGTAGTCAACTCAGGTGTTGGTGGAAGCTTTAGCATCTAATCAAGCTTTGTACCTGTTAATAGAGGCATTAGGTAAATATTTAGTGTGAAAGATCTACTTACAACCAACCAAGTTTTGAGTTGGATGAGATGGCACTAGTACCCATGTCCATTACAGAGTAAAGCATGAAACTCTTCAGATATAGCTTGTCGCCACTTAGGATCCCTGAGGGCTTGGGTAACAGTGGTGGGGTTAAGGGCAAGTTAGTGGAGTTAGGTAGTAAGATTAAGTTTTTTAATTGGTTTATAGATGCTGTGTTTAGAACGAGTGACTATGACACGAGGTGAGGTTGAGAGATCATGTGGTTGATTATGATCAGTTTGAGTAGGGGTGGTGGGTCATTAACATGGTCACACTCAATTTCACTAAAGTGGCTATCAAGCTTTGGTTTAGGGGTAACATGGGTGAGATTATTTGGAGTTGGCTCTTGGAGTTGATTGAAGGTGATAGGAGCAGGTAGATTTGGTGGAGAGGCAGTGCTGTAGTCGAAGATGGTGGTCAAGATTGGTAAAGTCATAGAGCACCACTCAGTTTTGGTGGATGGAGTGATGATGTGAGAAAGAGAGGTGTAAGACGTGGCAAAGGGAAAAATGGACTCAACAAAGCGAACATGATGTCAAGTGTATAGATGGGTTGTAACATAGATAGGCACTTTGCGTAGGAGAATACGCGACAAAGATGCAAGGAGAGGAATGAGACTCGAGTTTGTGGGATGTGAATGGTGAAGCCAAGGATAACAAAGACATCCAAAGCTTTGAAGTTTGGAGTAGTTTGGGGATGTGCCAAAGAGTTTGAAATATGATGAGAGGTGGTTTAAAGTTGGTGTAGGGAGATGATTGATGAGGTAGATAGCAGTAGAAAAGGCAAAAGGCAATATGATAGAGGCATGGATGCATGGGTAATAAGAGAAAGTCCCGTTTCTATAATGTGATGATGACAACGTTTAGAGTATCTTATGTTTATGAGTGTGAGGTGGAGATATAAGATGTGAGATCCCATTGATTGTTAAGAATAAAGAGAGAGCTTGATATTCCCCACCATTATTAGAGTAGAGTATTATGATTGGACGATTAAAATATTTTTCTACTAGGGCCTTGAAGCGCACAAAGACATCATGAGTGTCAGATTTGCATTTAAGGGGATAAAGCCAAATATATTTGCTAAAATGGTCAACAAAGATGACATAATATTTAAAGTTATCAATGGAGTAGACTAGTGATGTCCTTATATCAGTAAATAACTTCAAGAGGAGAAGAGGTAAAGAGAGTAGAATTAGAAAAAGGTAATTTATGACTTTTATTGCATTGACATGAATTACAATTGAAGTTGAAATTAGAGGGATGAGACACATCTAAATTAAAGGAAGATACAATATGTTTGAAAATTGATAAATAGGGATAACCTCGTCTATGATGCCATTTGGATAAAGTAGTCTTGAAAGTAGATAATGCTATTAAATGTGACTGGGTAGTTGAGGATGGCCATTCGTACACGCCATTCTTAGTTTGACCCAAAAGGATTTCCTCTATGCGTAGATCCTTTACATGAAAAGAAGAGGATAAAAAATCAATGGAAGTATTGTTAGATTTGCAAAATTGGGAAATAGAGATAAGATTACGTTTCATGTTAGGAACTCATAAAACATTAGATAAGGTGAAGGAGTGAGAGGGAGTGTTAAGAAGAGTGAAACTAGTATGGGATAGTGGGAGTCATAGCCACCGCCGATCATGTTTTATCGGTGCCATCATAAGGTTTGTGGAAAGTGAGATTGCTTAGGTTGGTGATGACATGATGTGAGGCTCCAATATCAAGTAGCTATGTGGTGTTGGGGGAAGGGTGTTTGCATCATTTGCTTGAGTGCCGGGTAGATGGTGTTGAGATTGTGATGGATTGCCAGGAGAGGAGGAGGTTGCACATGTAGAAACTGTCATCTAAAAAGGGGACAGTGGGAGACTACATGACCTTGAGTACTACACCACTGACAGTGACCAAGAATGGTCAAGCAGGAGTATGGGTATCTCGAGTGTTGGTGGGAATACGCTTTGTGGTATTCTCATTAGCCATTGGAACTAGAGGAATCAGAGGCTTAGAGATCGAAGAATGTGGCTAAAAAAAAAAAAACTAAGAAGCAAACCTTGACTCTAATACCATAAAGAATTTTAAGAAAAGAGAAACGTTCTCATTGCTATGGTTAGAATATATACTAATTACATGAGCATAGAAATAGGAAACCAATAAATGCAAATAAATGACATAATTACATATAATTCAAAGGAAATTAATAAATGCAAATGAATGACATAATTACAAATGTGGAAATCCCTTAATTTTCTCCTTTGACTTTTTCAACTTGATTGTATATCCTTATCAGTTTATTGTAACATGAATAATATCAAGGTACCAAATTTAGCTAGTTATTTGAAAAAATAGTGGAAGTTTAGATACTGAATATAACATTAACCTTACTACAAAATTGATACATAGAATTGCTTGTGTGGACTCTCTTTCATGTTATTTCTCTTGGCTTGATATCTCCTTTCTTATAGTCATATATTTTCTATTAGACATGGTATCTCCATGATTTGTCCCTGTATCCATTGACATGTAAATAGAGATTCTCAATGTTTGTGGGTCTTTTGGGGGCTTTGACACGTTACTACTATCATGGTGGTGCATTTGCTGGTAGAGCCATTATTAAATTGTGGGAGGTATTGAATTGAAACTATTGGGATGTGTGAATGCAAAATTAAACAAACTGAAACTAGGTCCATGATCAAAGGCACATAAAATCTACCACAAGACGTGTTATTTTGTAATAACATTTGAGTTGACATGTTGGAATTGTTGAAATAGATTTTGAATATTTATCATTGTCTTAATTATTTTAGGTACAATAGGAAAACATTAAAAAAAATGTTTTTTTGGAGTTTTATTCAATTTTTGAAGCCTTCACATCTCCACACTCATCTTTTACCACAATATTGTCTGTCAATTTTTCTTTTCTCATGGGACCTCACTAGTACTTTTTTTCAATTTGTGAAGCTTTTATGCGCACACTTATATTTTTCAAAAGAAATATATTGTAATTGTTTCAAATATGAGATAATAACAGCTAAAGTGCCAAAACTTCTACAATTTTTTTCCTATTTTGGTACTGTTAAGGCGGAAAAAAAGAAGAAGAAAGAGCAACCATGTAGAAAGGGGAACAAAAACCTTAAAGAGAAGTTTTTTTTTTTATGTACTTTACTAATTAAAAATTTTTTGCAAGCGACTTATTATTTAGAAAACTCATAAATTTATTATGAATTAATAAATAATGTTATTTCAGTACGTCGATATTGATCAGTTAAGAAATTGGTCTATCCATTTTAGGATAATAACCATTATGACAATTATTTGCCTCACTTTAAAAGTTAAGGTATTCAAATAATGATAACCATTGCTCGGGTCAGTTCCAAACTGGTGCCGACGTCTATCTCATCTATCTAACAAAGCGGTTCTTGACTTTGCATTCGGCCTATATCCAAATTATTATTTATCAATTTCGTCCCACTCAATAAAATTTTTGTGGTGTATCAAGATTTTTAGTTTTTCTCAATCAAACCAACAATACTGCTAAAAGTTCTCATGGCCATGTGGCAGTGCTTGAAAACAACCAATTTCTTGTTATCTATTCCTAAATAATTGCTACTTATTTTATTTATGCATCCAGATATAAAATGCATACATCCACATGCAAATGAATTTAGCCACTCAAAGTAGTTTTACCCCTTCAAATTAAGACCCTATTTGTTTTTTTTTCTTGTCTTCCTAAATAATAGCATATTATTATGTGTTTGGTTAATTCTATGAAAGTAGTTTTTCTTTTTTTTTTTTAAATACTTGTAAATACTTGAACAATAAGATGGTCAAGATGACCAATAGCACTTTCTTTAAAGATTTGTTTAGTTTTTGTCTTATTAAAACAAATAAGTAAATTCTTTATTCTTTGATATTAAAAAGAAAGAAAACAAAATTACTTCAAGATAATTCACATTTTTCAGCTACCCATATGTGTGTGTGTGTGTGTGTTTTTTTTTTTTTTTTTTTTATAATAAGAAAATGAATCTACCTTAAAACAAATATTAATAAATAAATAATACATGCTATCACAATCAGTAACAAGAGAAGCATATTAGGTACATTATGATATTGGGCAACTTTAGTAGATTTGTTGGCGCAATGGCATTTCACTGCTCCTCCATGACATAGCAATACCTTACGTTTTTTCTACGACTCTGAGCTGAAGGTAGGAAGATACAAATGGCCGCTAATAAAAGAAGGGTGCACAGAAAAATGTGCACTAAGATTCAAAGACATCATTGTTATTAGGCTCTTGAAGATAATATTGTTTGTGATGTTACGTTTACGTGCTGTTTCCGAAAAATCTCAAGAGAATCTCGTAAGCCATGCGTTTTGGGTTTTTAGTAGAAAATCGTGGCAATGAGAGGTACTTTCTAAATTTTATGCTACAGACAGCAAAATGAGGGACACATGGAGTAAATGAGGATGGAAGCTACTTGAGTGGTCCTCTGTCAATTATTGCAAAATGGAGGACGATGTTTTCGAAATTATTAAACCTCCGACTTCGATGGACGACAGTTCCTTCAATTGATAAAGTTGAACCATCCAACTTTTCGTGCTTTGTTTGAGTTCGTACTTCCCCATCCATCGCCATCCGGACTGCTATTCAGTTATCTTTAATTTGAATTAAATCTGGCTAAAAATCTGCAATTACTATTTGTATGGTGATTTCAACTCTTTATTTATTTATAATTTTGGTACTTCTATTTTTCAAAAGAAATGTCATCTCGTCTCTATTGCAATGGTTCATAAATATGAGATAATAACAGCCAAAGTGCCTAAACTTCTACAATTTTTTTTTCCCTTTTTGGTATTTACTGTTAAGAGGTGGGGAAAAAGTGAAAGAGCAGCCGGGAAGAAGGTGAAAAAATAGAAAAAAACAAAATATTATTTTAAAGAGAAGATTTTTTTTGGTGTACTTTAGACTTAAAAAATTTTGCAAACCACTTATTATTTAGGAAACTCATAACCTTTATTATGATTTAATAAATAATATTATTTAGTATCAATATTGATCACTTAAGAAATTGATCATTCCATTTCAGGATGATAACCATTATGGCAATAATTTTCTTACTTCAAAAGTTAAGGCAGTCAAATAATGAAATCAAAAGCTTAAACACTAAATAATATATATATATTTTTATTTAACACCTTTCAAATACTTGTGCCAGCATTATCTCATGACATATCACCACTATAGTTGTTTGATTATATATAAGCAGTGAAGGCCCAACGGATGTTAGAAATGAGTTAAAATGGTATATTGAGCTTGGGATTATTGATTTACTGCCACTTAATAAGCTTGATTTGATTAATTTCATTTAAATTCAATTCATTTGATAATTATCTAACTAAAGTAATATCATATATAAAATCGAATCAAATTTAATTAATATTTAGATATGATTCAACATTGATTAAATTTGTGAGTTAGTTCAATCAAATATTATTGAGTTTGTGGTCGAGTTAATAAACAATTTCATTAACTTGAGTTTATCTCCAACTACTTACTTGTTGACGTACTTAATTTACAAATAGATTTGGCTCGTTCATTTTTCCAATCCATCAATGTGTTCCGCACAACTAACATTGGTCCAATTGCATTAAATTCGAACGAATTAATACACAATAGTCGGGTCAGAATATCATGGCAGTGATACAATTTCCGACAATCATTTGTAGATTCGTGTAAGTAAAGCATTAAAATGGGTTACAACCCTTAGATTTAAGTTTTCCAAGTAGTAACGGATGAAAATTTATTGTTTCTAGATTATTGTCTCATTCTTATCTCCATTGATCAGTATTTGCCACATGTTACGAAGTGATAAAATCTTTAAATTAAAGCAACTAATAATTATTGTTTTATCACTCGTGAAAAATGTTGATTAGTGAAAATAGAAGTAAAACAGTTTTGTGAAGAAAACGGATTCACATCTTGTAGATACAAGGTTCGCTAATAGTGGTCACATATGCATTGTGTGAATCTCGCACCTGGTACATGATTTCAGAGTGCTGTTGAGGAGATGCACTTAATGATGGAATAACTTGGAGAGAATGATAAGGGGAGGAGGATTAGGCAATCTTAGTATCTCAAATGCACAAGAGATAGGTAAAGGAACTTGAATAAACCTTGCACGTCAACCTTATAGTCTTTGAGTGGGTAGGGTGGAAATCATTGAGTTGCCTTGTTTGATCTTTCTTAATAGAGCCTTTTTTGTAGATTGCTGTTTTTCTTCTCTCTCCAAAAGTTGGAAATGAGGAGAGGTAACTGAGTATTTATATACACTTGACATGGATGACGATCGTCAGATTACCTCAGTGATTGACGGATGAGCTAGAGTAAGCTTAATTTATGGTTATCCTGAGTGAGCTCCTATGGGTCAAGGCCAATAATCATTTTTGTTTGCTGAGCTTGCCTAAAAAGGTTGGATGCAGCAGACCAGTTCAATGATCCCTATTCCAAGCCTACCAAGTAAATCTCCCCAAACCATCTGATATTATTAAACTGGACTCACTGGGCCCTATGGCACAACCCATGAGTCAAGCCCACATAAATAAAAATATAATATTTATATTTTGAAGCCACTACACATCCATACAACAATGCTTATTTTGATTTTCCCTTTTTTTCTCTTGCTTCACTCATGACTCAATTACATACGATGTTGGACCTTTCCACAAACGTACATATGAGGTATGGGCTTAAATGGGTAGTCCATACTCCCATCTATCTCATAAAGTGATTTTTGACTTTGTGGTGGCCCATATTTTCCTTCTTGTCCATGTCCAAATTATTATTTATCAATTTCATCTCAATTAATAAAATTTTTGTTGTGTATCAAGATTTTTATTTTTTTACAATCAAATTCACAATATGCTAAAAGTCTTTATGACCATGTGGTAGTGCTTGAAAACTACCAATTATTGTTCTCATCTATTCATAAAAAATTACTATTATTTATATTTATGTGTAAGGACATAAAAAGCATATATCCTCATACAAATGAATTTAGCTACTCAAAGTAGTTTTTACCCTTCAAAATAAGGCCTTATTTGTTAAAAAAAAACCGCTCACTAGTAGAAAACGTTTTTCTTGTCTTCCTAAATAATATATATTATGTGTTTGGTTCATTCTATGAAAGTAATTTTCCTTTTTTTTTTTTAGTTACTTCTAAATACTTGAACAATAAAAATGTCAAGATAACTAGTAGCACTTTCTTAAAGATTTGTTTATCTGTCTTATCAAAACAAATAAAAATTCTTTATTATTTTATATAAAAAATGAAAAAAAAATTACTTCAAGATAATTCATATCTTTTAGCTACCCATATATATATATATATATATATATTTATAATGAGAAAATGAAGCTACCTAAAAGCAAGTATTAAAAAATTAATAATAAATGCCATCACAATTAGTAACAAGAGAAGCATATTAGGTACATTATGATATTGAGTAGCTTTAGTAGATTTGTTGACACCTTATGTAATGGCATTTCACAAGTCTTCTACATGACATAACAACATCTTATGTCATGTAGAAGACACAAATATTCTCATACTTTATCAATTACTAAAGATTGATATATATAAAAGATTTCAATAAGCAACGATAATTTCAAAATTGAAATGACAAATCAACAATATTGTCCCATATGATAATTTCGTTCAAAACGAGATCTGGTATGGTATGTAGTGAACTATTGTCCCATATGATATTTTCGTTCAAAATGAGATCTAGTATGGTATGTAGTGAACTAAAAGCTAGGCTTCATTATATCTATTTAACAAAAAGATAATAGAATGAAACAACTAGAAATCCACCCTTAATCTTGGGTATTGTCACTTATTCAATAGAAAACATGAAAATTAAACATCTAGACCTAAATTCATAATCCTTAATTTGAGTTATTCATGCTTCATTATGCTTGAAAAAAATCTCAATAGGTAATTTACATAAAAAGGTATCAACATTTTAGGTTAAATTTATTTAAATTATCAACGTTTTAAGTGGTTAGACTTACGTATTAACGTTTAAGGATAAGTTTATTTAAGGTATCAACCTTTTGGCTGTTTAAAAAGAGCTATCAATGTTTGTCCAAATAAGGTATAAATAATTAATCATCATGAAAATTAAAGAGATTTAATTAAAAATTAATCTGAAAGTTGATACCTAAAATAAAATTTGCAAAACATTGATACCTCATTTGATATACTTTGCAAAATAGTTTATACCTCTTTTTAACTACTCAAAACTTTGATATCTTAAATGAACTTACCTTCGAACTTATATATCTTTTATTGTAATTTACCCAATTTTCATTCTATGACATCAAAGTTCTTCACTTTTTACTATAAAAGCTTTTACAATCTTTTCATTTGAAACCAAAAAATCAAAATCAGATGCCATAGTAAATAGCACTTTTTCATTTTCAAGGGTCAATCACCACTAAACTCCTTAAGATGATATTGAACACCAAGGTATGGAGATATAGCTCCTTGCCTAATGCATAAACAAATCACCAAGATAATATTATTTATGGACAAGACGAAATAGAAATATTAATTACTTTAAGGTTACAAATATATAAGTTTGGATACAACCTTGTCGTCATAGACTTAATCATAAATACCTTCTCAAGATATGACTCCTTAGTTATTTTTTGTTTCATCCTAAGCATCCACAACACAGCTGATTAGGAAAATCTGGCTTTTTATCAGAATTCCTTATGCCTTGTTTGGAGATGCTATCCAATTGGCCATTATACCTAGCCAAAAAAAAATAGTACTAGCTTATGGTTCTATCAATTTTTGAAGTAATTATATGAACCTATTGGAATTGTTGACATGCTTGTGGATAATAGTTAGCGATGTGGATGTCTACGAGACAATTTCAGGGTTATAATCTCTTATAGGTATTAACTATTGATAACTTTGGAAGGTAGAGCAGGAGCATTTGGATTTCAGATTTAATTAGGTTGTTGATGATTCAAGTTAACAAAAGATCCATAATTTTTATAGTGATATTTGATGAAGTTGGATTGATCAATCATCCCTTGCAAGTTAGGGATCTTTAGTCATAGGTACTGCTGGCTTTTGAGGCATAAGGGGTGGACAAAATGTAAGAAACTTCTCGAGAACTAGGAAAATAGTTGATAGAATAGTGGAAGTGTTTTTTTTTTTTTGTTGTAATACTATTAAATGTCACATTCATACACTGTATTTTACCCATTTTTCCTATTAACTACTGAGAGTTATAAGTATTCATTTATTACTTAAAAGCTTTGTAAAGTCATTTATAATAGCTAAATCAACTCCATCTAGGTAGTTTATTGACAACAGAATAATATTGAGGTAGTAAATTTAGTTAGTTATTTGCAAAAATAGGTAAAGTTAAGATACCAAATATAATATTAACTTACTACTAAATTGATATATAGAATTGCTTGTGTGACTATTTTTTATATTATTTCTCTTGGCTTGGTATCTTCTCTCTTGTAGTCATATATTTTCTATTTGGACTTGGTATCTCCATGATTTGTTTGTATCCTTGGACACGTCAACAGCGATTCTCAAATGTTTGTGGGTCTTTTAGGGGCATTGACACTGTTACAGCAACATCATGGTGGTTGCATTTGCTAGTAGAGCCATTGTTGAATTGTGAGGGGATATTGAATTGAAACTACTGGGGTGTGTCAGTGCATAATTAAACAAATTGAAACTATTGGGATGTGTAACAAGGCTTTGAACCTAGGTCCATGATCAAAGGCACATAAAATCTACCATAAGATGTGTTATATGGTAACAAAATTTGAGTTGACATGTCAAGAATTGTTGAAATAGATCTTGAATATTTATTGATAAACCTAAAATTTATACACTTTTCATCCCTCATTTGATGCTTAATTGCGTTAATCTTTACAGAAAATGGAAGAATTGGTACTGTGACAGGTTGAATTTTGATAGTTCAGGTCATTTAAGATTGAGAATGAAAGAATCAAGAAGTTGAGAGAAAATTGGTGCAAGGTTCATCAAGAATAGATCAACACCGGCCATCCAAAGCTCAACGTTGCCGGCGTTCATGACGGCGTTCATCTCCACAGATTCGAAATCTCTAACACCACTCTACAAAGCTGCCAACGTCACTCATTTGGATCAGTGGCTTCATTAATTTCTATGTACGCCGACAAATTCAAGCCAATGTCGTCGGCATTGATCCCGGCGTTCGATGCCCACAGTTTAAGAATTCTTAACGCTGCTTGTTATACTGCCAGCGTAAAATCCATATTTGCAGGCGTTCATTGGGCAGTTACCAGACATCGTGGGTGTTGTTTTGTAATTTCAAAAAGTGTCTATAAAAGAGACACGAAGGATAGAAAAAAGTAGAGAATTTCCTTCATTTTTACATCTTTTTCCTTAGCATAGAGAGTAGGATAGAGATTTTATCAGACATTGAAGATCAAATCTTTCTTTGATCGTGAATTGTTCCAGACATAGGTGTTTGTGTAGTTGTTGCTTACTACTGTAGAAGACTTTGTACGGGTTTGTTCTGTATTAATTCAAATTTCTATGTCTAATATTTTTTTTTTGTGTAATTCGATCATGATGAGTTTCATTCGTGTTATTTGCTTGATTATTATTACTATTCCAATATTAGGTTAAATTCAAACGGTGGGAATGTGATTTAATTCGTTAATTGCTAAAAGGATTGTTGAGGTACGTTATATGATTGTTAGAAACTTGAATTATTCATGTTGGTTTCCTGAAATTAGCCTTAAATCTGGAAAGATGTTGGTTGATTAGAAGTTAGGTTGATCGGGAGAGACATTTGATTTCATTGGAGTCGTAAATGTAGATTTAATTTCGAAAAGCAGAAGCTGAGATGTTAAATCTGATTTAGGAACTATTGTGTGTTTAAATCAATGCATTTAAGTTGAATTCTCCCTAAGGGATTAAGGGAAACTCGATTTAAGACATTAGACGATGAATGAATCGGGAGATTCTTTGTTGTAATTTTGAATCCTTTAATAATCTGAGTAGCGGAAGCTACCAGTTTGTTTTAAGGTTAAAAAGATTTTCAAGAACTTCAAACGAGAGGTTTTAATCTAGATAGTTCCACTTGAATGTTCAAGAGATCTAATTGTCAAAATAACTAGACTCAACTTGATTAGCAAGATTCGAATTTGATCTAAGTTCCCACTCTAGTATAATATACGTTTCTTTGATTAATTAAAATCTTAGTAGATTAACTCGACTTACGAAGTAGATAAAGTAGCGTAACATAAACAATTGATTTGAATCATTTTGCCTAAATATTAGTGTAAACTGATAACAGTTTAGTACTTGACCTTTCCTCATGGGAACGATACTCACTCATCATTTTACTACTTGATTCGATCCAGTACACTTGCTGGTGAAATCGCTGTTACAAATATAAAATCATTTTTTAGCGAATCATTTATCCTTGTCCTAGTTATTTTAGGTACAATAGGAAAACATAAAAAAAAAATGATTTTCTTGAAGTTTTATTCAATTTTTGAAGCCTTCGCATCTCGACTCTCATCTTTTAGCACATTATCATCTTTCAATTTTTTTTCCATGGGACTACATTAGAACCTTTTTTTAATTTGTGAAGCTTTTATGCTACCAAGCTTGTCTCAATAACATACTATCTTCCAATGTAATAGGCCTAATATGGATAAGCCTTAAGCTAAGAATAGTTTAGAAAGACAACTCGATCCAATTTCATCAAAAGCTCACTCTAACACTATTTTAGATATTTATGAAACAAAGAAATACTTGAATTAGGGCATACCAAGCAAACAAATCTTCCACAATCTTCCAAAAGCTACTTTATTGCAAATAACAAAAATCCTAAACAAAGAACCCTAGGAAATCAGTTCGTATTACAAGAACAGAACACATGCTAGGGTTTCAAAATCTCTTCGACAAACTCTAGCTATTGATCTAACCTCAACAGCAAAAATACAAAAGTAAGTGATTTCTTCTCTACCTCTTGTCATGATTGATCTTGTACACAAATCTCTGAAAAAAAGAAACAATCTATTAAAAATAGATCTAGATTATCTAACGTATGTGTAGTAACATGTGTTTGTTTTATTATTATTATTTATTTTTGTGTTTTGTTGTTTGCAAGGGTTAAGGAGAAAAAACCAACTAGACTTTGAGTGCCAGTGGACTCCAAAGACTCAAGGATGAGTACAAGAAAGGGATGCCCCTTTCATGCTTCCTCCATCTATTTATAATACCTATCTGTTAGATTTGTGATACTATTCCAGCTGCGTTTGTTATCCCCGTTACAATTGTTATGGGTTTTTTTTTTTTTTTATTATCTATTGCTGGAATAAGTTGTTATTGTAATAAGCCCCATGCACTTCTAAACATATGGGTTTCTTGAACGTATCAATTTCTCCCCCTTTGAAAACAATCTTGTTCTCAAGGTTGAAATTCGATGTCGTATGTTGGGTCTATAAGATCTAATCTTAAATGTTGAGTCAAGGATAACGACTATCTTATAGGCTATATAGGAACTAAGACATGATAATTGTGATGACTTAGAACCTTGGATGGCAAGTCCAGTAAAAAGAGTTTGTCGTGTTGATCATAGGACCCAAGAAGGTTCATAGAACATGTAGTTAGCATGGAAAAATGACTCGGACAAATTGTAATGAGTTTGTAATTTTGTGATTTTACAAAGACCAAGTGTGTCAGGTTAAAATTAGACTCAGTCCATACAGTCGGTGCACATCTATTGATTGCTATAGCTAAACTTGAGCTGTCCATATAGTAGCATGTAACTGAATTTACATCCTATCTCGAGAGCCCAAAGTAGAGTAAATAACATTAGTGGGACTGCTTGGTTGTCTGATGGTGAAAAATATAAGTGTAGGACTAAATGTCAAGTCCCATTCCAAAGTTGATATGCTAAAACTAGCAATGATGAGAGGATAGTGCCTATAAAATGATGGCCACCTAAATTATGTTAGAAATCAAATTTGCTGGTAGTAATCGGGTATTGATGAAAACAATCCTCTTCAGCATCAAAATAAAAAACACCAATCTGATAAGGAAAGTTGGGCAAAGGATAGTAAAAAAGGTCCTTTAACTGAGCCCACTCTATAGAGATGAGTGTGATAGGCCTGCTTTGTATTGATGGCTTTAGTTGTGTGTCCATGATAACATCTGCTAATGCATCTATGTCAGTCTTATGAACTTTGTGTTGATAGTCATGTGCCTCCATCAAAACAAAGGTTGTTTTTGTAGTGTCAGTATTTTGCTGTGTGACATGTGGAGATGCTTGAAAACTGATGTCTGCTTGCTCAATTCTATGTCTTGCCTCTAAAACAGAATGTGGCTGAATTCCATATGGAAAATGGCCAAAGCGAATCTTACATGCCATTGAATAAGAATCCCATGTAGACAACAGTTGATTTGTTGACATCCACTTAAACCATCCTAGTGCATCTTCCTCCATTGCCAATGACACTAGGTTCATTCAATCATTGAGTGGCACATGATGAAAATCAAAATGGTGATTGGCTTTTAGGAGCAATCCGTGTGGGTCTTGACCTGAAAATGTTGGTAATTCTAAGTTCCTGCTTGTCATAGATGAATTGAATCACTCACAACATCATGAGAAAGTGATGAACTCTGAAAATGATCACATAGTCTAGATTGTGTCTTATTCCATGTTTCTCCTTTGCCATTTGTTTTTTTAACATACTGCACTACAAAATTTAGATTCTTTTCAACACTATTCAATGTTATATCCAATGCATTAAACTATTCAGTTATTGCTTTAATGTGGTTAGAATGAACAGAAACCTCTAGTTACATTCTGACTACTGCTTTGTTTCATCCACCATGACTCGTATCATCAAGAAAATTAACAAGAATCAACAAGAATTAACCAAGAGGCAAGATCAAGATGAGAGCACCAAATTAATAGACCTAATATGGATAAGCCTTAACCCAAGAATAGTTTAAAAGATAGCTCAGTCTAATTTCATCAAAAGCTTAGTCCAACACTATTTCAAATATTTACGAAACAAAGAAATACTCGAATTAGGGTATACCAAGCAAACAAATCTTCTATAGCCTTACGAAATCTACTTTACTGCATATAACAAAAATCCTCAATAGAGAACCCTAGGAAATTATTTCTTATCATGAGAACAGAACACATGCTAGGGTTTCAAAATCTCTTTGACAACTCTAGCTATCGATCTAACCTCAACAACAAAAATACAAAAGTAAGTGATTCCTTCTTCACCTCTTGTTATGATTGATATTGTACAAAAATCTCTAAAAAAAAAAAAACAAATCTGTTAAAAAATAATCCGTGCTTTGTAGCTAGATCTGGATTATCTAACGTATGTGTAGTAACATGTGTTTGTTTTTTTTTTTTTTTTTTTTGTGTTTTGTTGTTTGCAAGGGTTAAGGAGGAAAAATCAACTAGACTTTGAGTGCTGGTGGACTCCAAAGACTCAAGGATGAGTAAAAGAATTAGGGATGCCCCTTTCATGCTTCCTCCATGTAGACTCCCGAATTTTTCATAATTCTTAAAAAATGATCCTAGAAGTTAAACGCCAAAACTGAGACCTTGAGAAATTGACCCAAGTTAAAACCAAATTCTAAATAAGATCGAATACGAAAATTCTTAACCTTAAAGAAAAAGAGAACCCTCAAAACAAAATAGAAAATCTAAACAATCTGTTGATTCAACATCCGTACACCAATCGAATCATCTATCCGATTCCTAACATGCAAATCAAGATGATATATGCAAATAACGCTTGATAAAAAAATCTTAAGACCTTAAATCCTTCGGTAAATTTTAGAATAAAAATTTTCAATTACCACCAAAAGTTGAATTGAGTCAACCTATAAGCCTAGACTCGGTTAAATGACTCCGAAACTGAAAATATTAAATAATAACAAATAAAATGAAATAAACCATAGAAGTTGAACTAAAAATATAATATGGAAAAAACCCCAAAATTTCATGATCTTACAAATAACTCAACAAAACCGAAGTTAAACCGGAACCTTAAAAGTCAATAAAGTTTACATCAAACCATAGTGTTTAAGATTCGACAACCTCGTGCTCTTAAACTGTAAACAATGGAGCGAAAATAATTGTTGATAATAGTTCGTAATAATATAGGGAAACTTAAAAATATTAGATTCATAAATTTCTAGTTTCCTTCGAATTTAAACGGGATCAGTTTTCGAAAACCGTACCCTGGTACACTGGACGACAAAACTATTCCATCAATTCCAATAGACTTGTAACAATATAAGGTTCCCAAAAATATCAGTTTTAGAATTTTTTTTGGTAAATAAAAATTATAGATATCGCATCTATACGCGTATTTTCTGTACTACCATTAACTTATTAGTCTTGTTTATTATTCATAGTACTTTTTCTACTATTTATCTGTCTCTACTTTTTCTTACTACCTATATACTTATTTTCTTACTTTTTACTTTTCCAATACATCTTATATCAAATCATATCTTACATATTAATTATTTTCTTACAAAATACGAATAAAATCAACTCACTCCCTCTCTCCTCCCTTTAGAATCGGTGCCTCCCCTCTCTCTCACATCTTATTTATTTTCTTTTTCAAATTATTTTATTACATCTAATTTTCACTCTAAAAATTCTATAAATACCACCTCTCCCTCTACTTCTTTCACACCTTCATTTCATATAACAAAACTCTTCCAAAATCTCTACACAAATCCTCTCTAAAAAATTTCTCTTTACGAAAACTCTTTTAAGCCAATTCTTCACAAAAATCCTTCTTTATGCACAAATTATTTACCACATCCTAACAACATAATTCCATATTTATCTTCTACTTCCTACTACATAAACACTCAAAGGTAAACCCTTACTAATATTTTTACCCATGTCATGTAACTTAGCATGACTATGGCATTGTCTTGAAACTCATATGAGTAGTAAAAGCAATAACATGTTCATATTTTGTCTTGCACATAAAGTTCCAATTTTATTATCATGTTACCATGCTTCTATATTTGTTGTTATTAATGACATTATTGTTATTATTATGCTTCTAACCTAAATATATATATATATTATTAAGTATATGTATATTTATATATTTTTAGAGCCTAATGCTCACTAACTTTTACTCATTTGCTTCTATTATTCTTAATGCTTCTATTATTGGTTTTGTTATTGTTTTTTCTTTTCTTTCCTTTTTTTTTTTTTTTTAGGATTAGTTTATTCTTAGTATTGGGATGTCTTGATGAAGGTAAGGCTTCCAATACTTGACTGGATTGTCTTGATAAAGCTAAGGCTCCCAATGCTTAATCGAGATATCTTAATGAAGCTAAGGTTCTCAATACTTGGCCGAGATACCTTAATGAAGCTAATGTTCCCAATACTTGATATTATTACATTGCTTTGTTATTATTTTGCTTCTTACATTTTTCTTATATTTTCATCATTTTCATATTACATGCTTATATACATGTATCCTCATAATGTATGGTTTCAATAACATTTAAAGTGGAATTTTTCTTTAATAGAGGAATTTGAACCTAAAACTCTTTTATTATGTAACTAGTCACTAAATAAAGAAACTTGTCAACAAAAACTTAGAAAATGTATTTTTACAGCTTCTTCTCAAACTTTTCCCAAAGTTTTCCTAAGTGTCAACAATGATAAATTTACCAAGGAAACAACTGAAAAAAGGAAACCAAACTCTCTTTATATACATCAAGATTTTGTTATCACCCACTTAAGAAAAATTATTTTTACAACCTCTTTTCAAACCCACCAAGACTTTTATTAAATAATAATAAAAAATGATTTTTCTCAAAGAAGCAACTAACAAAATAAACATTTTCTTTCATTATGATAAATCACATAAATTTTATTAAAAATTAGTAATAATGATTATTTGATAAATAGACTTTTCTCAAAAAGCTTACTTGTAGGAATTTTTACCAACTCCATAATAAAAAGAAAGAACTAGACTAAGTTTTGTAAGTTAAGATAAAATCAACTCACTAAATTATAAACTCACTTCAAAAAATAAAAGTTCACCAAAGTTTCTAAATGATAAACTTATTTTCAAAGAAATAAAAAAATAAATAGTAAATGTTTAAAAAACGATAGATCTTATCAAAAACTTAAAAAAATATTAAAACACGATTTCCTTCAAAGTAAAATTGGTCAAAGAGTTAAAGGACCAAGTTTTAGAAATAAAGTTTATTTTTAAAGAAGTTGGAAAATGAAAAAATAAAAAGACTTGTTTATTAAAGTCATTTCTTTAGAAGAAAATATACACAATTCAAATTATTATAAGTTATCAACAACTTAATAAAACTCTTGAAAACTTCATTTTCATCAATAAAAATAAAATTTATAAAAACCAAAGCTAAGAGAAAATTTATTTTAGAAAAGAAATTAGAAAACAAAATAAGAATATACTTATAGTAACTCAAGAAATCATGAAATTCTTTCAAGTCATTTAGGAAAAAAATTGTTCAGCCACAAGTCTTCAACACCGCAAGACATTGTTTTACAAAATATAATCGTTGGGACAACACCATTAGAGTCTTGCATACAATATGAGTCTATATATGTATTCAAAGGATTTTTCCAACTATACAAGTGTCCAAATTTTGATACAAGAATTTTCGGATAAAGAAAAGTTTGCAAACTTGTGTTTTGAAAACTATAATTTTCATAATGAATCTATACCCTACGGTTTTGGAACCCAAACAACCTTATATGACCAAAATAACCTTAGAAATGGATAGATCTTTTCAAATAAGTAGAAATCGATATATTATATGCGAAATTCTGAGTTAAAATGGTAAGTTATAGCCATTTTAAGTTGGAATTTCATTGATTTTGACGAACATAGTAAAATAAATTATAAAGTCTAAATAGAATTTCTATAAAATACTCATCCCAAGTATTTCTTTTGTCTAGGTGATGAGGAATACGAGATTTCTCTTCTTAAGGATTACTACAACTAAGAAGATTACGAAATGCACGAGTGAGTTATTCCTCTTAATTTCGTTACTTGCTTGTGCTTGTAGAATAGTGGCATTTGCATACTGAAAAAAAAAAAAAAAAAAAAATGGACATGTATGGGGAATCTGAGGATTTATATATATATATATATAAGGTGATTTTATGCTTATGTGTGAAATGAGAATTAAGAATATCGCAACTTCAAATTGTTTGTTCAAGTATTTTGTCTACCTACATTTATGCTTGCTTATTGTGTGCAAAATTGTTTGATCGCCCCTAAGAAACCTTAATATGGTTTGACTTAAGAAAAATAAAACGTTCATACATAGCATCCATCGAATCTTATCTCTCTTGGAAGGCCGTTACTCCTATGCGTATAGTTGGATTAGCTGTTATCGTGCCGGGACACGGGCCATATTCCTTTTAGAGAATTCAAACTGCTCAGGAAATGCAACCCTAGATTCAAGCCGAGCCAACTGAACGCTTTGGGCGGAAAGCTGGGGACTAGCACTAGAAGGTCAAGGATCTTCACCAACAATTCCCTGGCCTTTAATACGGAGGGTTAAATCCATTCTATATATGATTTCCGGATAACTATATATATTTGTGTAATCACGTGATTGTTGCATAGCATGCATAGCATATGCGTGAAAATTTAATTGAACTTGTTTAAAATCATGGTGTGAATGAAAATGAATACCTCACTAAGCTAGTTGTAGCTTATACCTTCCATAGATTTTTGTTGAAATAGGTATACTTGTGACTCTATTCAAGGATCACGACGTTAAGGAAGTCATAGATGAATTTTAAACTCTTATGGAGGCGATGGGAACATAAGATGAAGTTATTTTGTAAATTCCTTATATGTAATGTATGCTATGTTAGTATTTTGGAGATTCCTAAAAGAATGTATTTATATAGATTTAGAGACATAGTGGGGTATGCCTCTAAGATATGTAAACAATCATGTTTATGTTTTATGATAAGTATTCTCGTTGTCTTGTTACTTGATTGTTATCAATGTAAATTGTGCTACTTCGATATGTGCCCTTGGTTATGATGTACGCCTTGTACATGATATGGAAGCCTTTGCATGACTAAGATAGTCATTCATAGGCTTTAGTATTGTATACGGTGGACTGTCACGTTTAGGGTACCCTTTGGGGCATGACACTCCATCTATTGATAATATCTATATGTTAGATCTGTGATATCGTTCCAGCTGCGTTTGTTATCCAGCTGTGTTTATTATCCCTGTCACGGCTATTATGGTTTTTTTTTTAATTGTTTGTTACTGGAATAAGTTGTTATTGTAATCAACCCTAAGTACTTTCTAACATATGGGTTTCTTAGACATATCACAATGATTCTCTTTTTTTACTTTCATGGGTATGGCTTCGAGTCTTGTAATCATTTTAAAGCCTTTTTTCAATGCCGGTCCTCTAAAATAAAAGGTAGTTGATTAAAAAGTTTATTTTTGTAGTTGTAAATTTAATTTTAGAGAAATTTTCATGAACTGGGAGAAGTGCATAAGTAGAATAATGAATTATATTTACTTTGCTTTCAATATTTGACTGAGTAAATACTTATGTGAAGTGCGCAAATTAGTTCTAAATTGCCTATATGGCTCTCTTGTTGCTAGGTTTGGTATCTCTCTTGGTACCTCTCGACAAAGAATCTCTTTCTCTCTCTCTCTCTAACATATATATTTGTGGCAATTTTTTTCATCAATTCCTTAAATATCGACACTAGATGTAGCCGGTTGTAGACTTTTTAGTTGACTTGCGGAAGGTTTTTAATCAATATTATTTACACGTATAGTTACAAAATTCTACAATATCTAATAAAGAGATAACATCTGAGTCCGCATGTTGAAAGATATTAATGGCCTTTTTTTACTTACTACAAAAAATTCTTTTAGTCTTTGAATTTCATCTGTAGTCATTTTAAGAGGGAAAGTGAAATAACCTAATTTAACTACTAATTAAATTCTCATTATATATATATATATATATTATTCATTTTACATAGGAAATTTTATGTGCATGTGTGATTAATAGAATGAGCATGTGAAATCCAATACATAGAATAAGCTAATGTTCATGTGTAAGTGGTGTTGTGTTTGTGAAGTTGTAAGTGTAATGATGTATATGAAAATTAGTTTAAACAAGTTAAATATGTTTAATATACATTTTCAACCTTAGCAAAAAATTTTGGACAAAAACAAGCCCTAAATGCATTGATTCTTGGCCCAAAATAAGCCCAAACCTATGGAAAATGAAGCCTCCATTTCATTTACCCCAAAAGTCAAGATTTGAATAAGTATAAGCTGCATACTTTGACAAAAACACTCTTTCAAAATCAGACCAAAAATCCATTCGAATTTCCTCTTTAACTTTTTCAAACTTTGCTCTTTGTTCTCCTTGTGTTGCACCCCATAACCTTAGCAAGAACAAGACTTGGGCTCTAGTGTCTTCTACCCACCCAAACCAAAGCTCCCTAAGGTGAGTTTATGCATGTTTGAAAACTCAATTACTTATTTAAGTTTCTCTAGACATGTGAATTCCATTTATCATAAATATGCATGTTGGAATGAGTTCTTGAGGAATTGCATGTGTTATTTGTATATGAGATAGGATTTTAATGATATAGGAGTTGTTGATATCTCCTAAATAGGTAACAAGTAGTGTTGGAGTGTATGAAGTTAAAAATGAGTAAGGTTAAGATGGTTTAGAGAAGAATAGATTGGCTTATTGAGGGTTGGATGATGATTTGTGTTTGAAATGGTGGATATGAGTGTTTGACGATGTTGAAGTGAAGATTTTGCGTGTTAAAAGAAGTTAGACTACATATATGTTAAGGTTTGGTGTTGGAAATGAGTTTGAAGGAAATTTGAAAGTGAAAAATGCGGTGAAAATTTTGTTTTCGAACAGGGGAGGTCTACAACTTTTTCGAAAATATGTGTTGTAGTGTATGCTGCCTCAACGTTGCCGGCATAGGGGTCAACACTACTGGTGTACACGACAACACTGCCGGTGTTGGGGGCATTTACGGGCGTGGACTAACCCCATGGAACTCTCAGAAATTTTTATAAATGTGAGTTGCAGTCTACACTGGCTCAATGACAGCGTAGACCACAACATTGTCGACGTTTGTGTTAACGCTACCAGTGTTGGCAAGCGAGAAATTTTTGGTGCAGACTATACCGCCTGAATGCCATCGGCATTGTAAGCCGGCGTATCCCCTGTAGTTTTCCATTTTCAAAACTTTTTCAAACCATTTCTTTAGATTGTTAGTTTGTCTTGTGATGATTTTATGGATTTATATGAGTTTGTTAGATGCATAAATGATATGTTATGACCTTGCTTTGGATTCATTTGAATTTCCATGAGTGTTAAGTCTATAATTGGTTATGTTCTATGTATGATCTAAAGTGTTTATATTAATTTGAATTGAATTTCCTTGTAACGGTGATGGATACTCCTTTGAGTGCTTCTATTGGTTCTTTTTATAACACAGGTATGCAGTAATATGCTTGATTCTTTACTTAGGATAGGCATACTTTAATTTTACTCTAATTTGAGAAAACTTAAGGATTGTTTATATGACTATCTTTTATGCTGTTGATTTTGGTTTGGGGAATGGCACCTTGCTTAGATTGGGGGCATGGTAGTTTAGGCACTTAGGCTACTCGTGTCATGATGCAATGACTTTCATAAGTGGCAAGGCGGGTAGTTGATAGGGTTATTGGTATTGATATAACATTTGCTTATTCTTAAAGAGAAATAAAATGATTTAATTCAATTGTTTATGGGGACATTTGAATTAGGTGATATTATGGATTAAGCTAAGTAAAGTTGCGAAACGGCTGAAAACCTTAGAGGAAGCTACTTTTTCTTTTATGGATATATTATCTAGGAGATATAAGTCTCCGAACAACTTATATCAACCCTTTGAGTGTCGAGATCATTACTCAGGACCCTAGATATCTTTGTTGTCTGGAGTTTGAATACTTTAATGTTGTTTGATTAATTAAAGATTTCCTAATAACTTGATGATTGTTGCATTCACATATAGTTTAAGCTTGTGTGCCATTCATATTTGTTTTTGTTATTTGCGTATTGGGCCTTTGTCTTATTATTTTTTATTTCAGGTGTTGATCCTAGTTACGAGTTCTACACTAGTATGGGGTACATGACGAATTTTGAGGATTTCCTAGATGATTGGGAAGACTAAGAGTACGACCTTGGCTTGATGGAAACCTTTTGTAATATATTAGATTTGAAGTTTTCTTGGGGACATATGTAATAGTTATGTTAGTTTTTGATTAACTTATGTATTTTGTAAATGGCTTATTTATAAGTCTTGTTTGTAATATCTATATGTATATATATCTATAATGGATTTATATATTATATGTAGATGTTTTGTTTTTCTAAAAAGTTTTAAAAGTTGATAGTTATAAAAAATTTGTTCATAAGAGATTTAGGTAAACAAATATCCAAATTGATCCTGGTAGACAGCCTTATATATAATACTGCAGGTTATATGTGATTAGGAATCTAGATTCACCTATTTTAAATATCGGGATGAGTTTGAGTCTTTACAGAGAGGATAACAGTGGAACTTATGGGGTTGGCTTAGTTTCCTTTACTCAGGTTTGAAGCCATCCCTCCTTCACTTACTTTGAGTACTTGTTTCAATAATAAGGCATATTTTGTTGAGGATCGCCAACCCACCTACTGCTACAATAAGACTTTTCATTGATTATGTTGTATTGGTTGGGAAAGTCTAGTCTATCTTGACTATTAGTTTTTGGCAATTATTTTTTCTTAGGGATTAGTTTTTCTTTGATTAATGATTAATTGTTAAACTTTTTCTTAGAGAGAAGAAATGTAAAGAAATGCATGGTAATGCTAAGGAAACTTATATTGCAACATAAAACCTTACGCTACTATTAACATTTTTGCATTTGATATTTTCTTTATGTATTCTGTTAAAACCATGTTTAATTTTTAGTTAATCCCTCACATTTCTTGATTTTAGATCCAAGCCTTCTAAGCCTTTATCAGTACTCAGAAAGATGTCATACGATAATGTGGGGATAGAGGATATGGAATGGAATGAGGAATTGTAAGCTTACACATACCCAAGCCCTTGTGATGATTTATTTGAAATTACCAGGGACGAACTCAAGCTAGGTGAGGAGATAGCTTGATACCCTAGCTGTTCTCTCTATATTACAGTAATATACAATGTGAAAGACTTTTTTGACAATTCAAATAAGAAAAATCTTGAGCTTGGGAAGCAGCAGAGTATTGCAGTTATTAGCTTTTGCATAAAATAAGAAGAGTTTCTACTCTAGTTTTTAGTTCATAACACCCATTAAGATTCATTTCATTGGCCACAAAGTGTATATATAAAAGCTTACATGGCAGCTTATTATACAAGGAAAAAGTTAGATTTTAACCATTAACTAATCCCATCACTATTACTAATCCTATCAATAGTTGGTAAACCAAAAAAGTAAAAGTATAGGCTGCCACTTCTTGTCAATTAAAAGAAAATACAAGCAACATTTTCAACTATTACATCATTAAAGAGTATTTTAGAAAAATCTTAAATTTTGACACTCTTCCTTAAGATTTTTCTTGAAGACTTCTAGCATTGTCCGTAAAACTTTAAATCTCTCTCTTGGCAAAGCTTTGGTCATTATATTAACTAATTGCTCTTTAGATCTACAATGAATTAGCCACACTGCACCTTCCTTTTTAACATGCCGTATAGCATGAAATTTGACATTAATGTGCTTGGATTGGCTATGAAACACGAGATTTTTTATGCCATAGAAATTGTAGATTTATTATCCACTTAGATCATTGTGGCTTCAATTGGTTTCATCTGTAAATCATTAAGAACTTTTCAAAGTCAAATAGCTTGATTTGTTGCTCTAGCTGTTGCAATATACTTTACCTCAACAAAGGATTGTGCCACAACATCTTGTTTTTTGGAATTCCAAGAAAATACTCTAGATCCTAGAGAAAAGACATAATGTCATTGGCAGTACCAACCCAATCACTATCAGAATAGTCTTGCAAATTTCCACCTTCAATGGATGAAAACCATATCCTATAGTCAGTAGTCCCCTTCACATATCTCAATACCCTTTTAGCAACTACCAAGTGAACATGATTAGGAGAATGCATGAACCTTGATAGTAAGCTAGTTGCAAACATTAAATCAGGCCTCGTAGTTGTTAGATATAATAAACTACCAAATAAACTTCTATAGATTGTAGCATCATCCTTTTCACTACCCCCATCCTTTGAAAGCTTTTCACTTGGCACTAATGGAGTGTCAGTAGCTTTACATATGTCCATTTTGAACCTTTTTAACATGTCAAGAGTATATTTTTCTTGAGAAATGAAAATCCTAACTGCATCTTGAGAGATTTCCATTCCCAAGAAATACTTCATCTCCCCTAAATCACTTATCTCAAACTCCCTTTCGATTTCCCCTTTGAATTTTTTAATATACTCTTTATTATTTCCAATTGCTAACAAATCATCAACGTAAAGTGATGCTAACAACAAATTTTCATGTTCTGCCCTTCTCACACGTAAGGTGGCTTCATTTTCACTCCTTACAAAACCACAATGAGTCGCATATGCAGCAATTTTGTTGTACCAAGCTCTAGGAGCTTGCTTTAAGCCATATAGGACTTTGTGTAGCTTATAAATCATCTGCTCCTCATCTACAACTTCATAACCTTTAGGTTGTTTAACAAATATTTTCTCTTGTAGCCCTCCATTCAAGAAGGCTAACTTCATGTCTAAGTGGAAGATTTTCTACTTCATTTGAGTAGCTAAAGCCACTAAAAATCTGATGGTGTCATATCTATCAACTGATGCAAATGTATCACCAAAGTTTACACCTGGTTGTTGAGCATGCCCTTTGATAACCAACCTTGCTTTAAATTATGGATTGATCCATTTAGATTTTCTTTTGTTCTATAAAAACACTTCAACACTATTATATTTCTTCCTCTAGGCTTGTTAACCAAATCCCAAGTCTTGTTTTTCTCAATCATTTCCATTTCCTCATTCATTGCTTCAACTAGTTCCTTTGATTTTGAAGCTTCAAAGTAATTTGTTGGCTCATTTGTAACAAAATTGTAACTTTCATAGATTTTTGCTAAAGTCTTTGTCTTCTTAGCAGAGGAGACATCATCTTCATCTTCATCTTCATCATCTTCAATCTTGTCTTTCTTTGCAGCACTTGTTTTTTGGGGTTCAAGAAGAGACTTTGAAGTCTCTACTTGTTGCAAGTGATCTTGATGCTTCTTAATGCTTCCCTTTTCCCAATTCTAAAAGGAATTTTCATTAACTACTACATCTCTAATTATAATGATCTTTTTTTATTGCAGATTGTAAATTATGAATCCTTTAGCTTGAGGTGCATAACCCATAAAAGTCCCTACTTCAGATTTTTGATCGAGTTTGGTTCTCTTAGCTGCTGGTACGTGCACATAACAAATAGAACCAAAAACTTTCAAGTGCTTTGCTGTTGGCTTCTTCTCACAGCAATCTTCAATTGGAGTTTTTTCTTCAATAACCTTAGTTGGAAGTCTATTTAACAAATAGAGTAAAGGATGGATAGCCTCAGCTCAAAACTTATGAGGTAGCTCCTTTTTCATCATCATACATCTAGCCATTTCCACCACAATTCTATTCTTCGTTTTAGGAATGCCATTTTGTTCTAGTGTGTATGCCACAACCAATTGGTGATGAATCCCAAATTCTTCAAAATACTTTTTAAATTTCCTTGAATTGTATTCCATTCCATTGTTTAACTTCAAAGTCTTTATCTTGTAGCCACTTTGATTTTCAACCATGAACTTAAATTTCTTAAAAATTGACAATACTTCTAATTTATGTCTTACAAAGTAAACCCATGTCATCCTTGTAAAATCATCGATAATTAGCACAAAGTACTTATTATTATTGAATGATCCAGCGTTTCCTTAGCTCTCCATAGGGATTTAGAAGGAAATGCTTGCCTATATTGCTTTTCCATTTGACATGACTCGCACACAACATTTGGAGTATAAATCTCAGGTAGTTCTCTAGTTAAATCTTAGCTATAAATAGCACTCAATGATGCAAAATTAAAGTGACCATATCTCTTGTGCCATAGCCAAGATTCATCTTTCTTTATTATTATTATTATTATTATTTATTTTTTTATTTTTGCAAAATTCATGCTTCCACCAACTAAACTCCAATTTAAAGGAAAGCTCTTATCAACCATAGGCAATCTAGCAATTAACACACCATCATAATCATAAATAGAACAACATTTATCCGTAAAAGTTAAGGAATAATTATTTTGAAGCATTTGAGCAACACTTAGCAGATTTCGAGCACAAAAAGAACAATATGAACATAGTTTGTACCTTGTTTTCTTATTATAGCCACCGTTCCCTTCCCATGAGCTTCAACAACCTCTCCATTTCCTAACTTCATTTTAGTCTTGATGATTATGTCTAGTTGGTTGAAGATTTCCTTTTCTTTAGCCATATGAATTATACATCCACTATCTACAAACTAAGCATATTGATTTGGTTCAAAAAAATTTGGGAGGCTGTGAACAGCTTGGCATCATGTATCTCTTCTTCCTCTTCTATAAAGTTTGCTTTTTGAAGTAGCTTTACTTGTCCTAGATTTTTCCTTGCTCTACAATTTTTTTTCTCCGTGGCCAAGCTTTTTACAAAACCAACATTAAATGGGGGGTTTATCCTTGAGCCAACAATTCTTCTCATCATGATTATCTCTTTGATAGAATTTATAAGGTTGAAATTTCCCTTTTCTAGCATGTTCTTTTGAATTAAGAACAACCTTTTCCTTCTCTACATATCTTTTATGATCCCTCATGGACTGTTTGCCTTTGTACCTAGCTTGAAAGACACCTTCTACCGCATCTCCATCTCTTATATTGGATTTTTGTTCTTGTGCTTGAAGTTTACTGATCAACTCAACAACAATAAGAGTTGTCAAGTAACAAGACTCCTCTATTACTGATACTTTAGCCTTAAATCTTCTTGGTAGACTTATTAAAATTCTCTCCACAACCTTTGAGTTCTGGAATGCTTCTCCATACAACTTGATTTTGTTTACCAATTCTGAAATCTTAACAGAATAATCCTTAATAGTCTCTCCTTCGTTCACTTTCAACAACTCAAACTCCCTTTTGATGGTTGGAAGTTTGACACACCTTACTCTTTCACTACTTTCAAACTATTAGTCATTATTTTAGTGAAAATCACCTCTGAGAGAGCAAAATGAATGTAGGTGAGAGCCCTTAGTTTTTTTGCTAGATCTTCTTCATGTTTCTTCACTTGAGCTAAAGTAGGATTTGCTCGAAGTTCGGTGAATTTGGATCTTCTTCTACAATATCCCTCAAGCTTAAAGCCTTCAAATATGTCTTCACTTTGATTACCCATTATCGAGCCTGGATTTTTCATTTGCCAGTTTAATTTCTTTTAATTCGATTTGTATCAAACACTAACCCATTTGATACAAACCATCGACTAAGAATTAAAAGAAATTTTAATTTTTGAAAACATTTTGGAGTCACCACCTAATCAAAATCGGGAAAAAATTGTAAGTTATGATCAATGTGTTGGTTAATCCTAACTTAGCTACTAGTTTGCAAAAAACCGATTTAGAACAAATTTTATAAATTAGAAATTTTGGATTTGGGGGTTACACTATCAAAACCATATGGTTACCACTTAAAATTTACAACTTAAGGTTTATACTTTAATGCTAAAAAATAAATAAAATCCCACAAATTTCTAAATTTACAATTTTATTTACAAATTGATGATAAGATCATCTAATATTTACAATTAATTAGTTAATTCAAAATTCATAAAACAATTAATGAAACAAAAACTAATTTTTCAGATTTTTTATGTTGTTTAGGAGCTACCTATGTACTCGCTAATCAGAATTAAACGTTACGTAGTTCTTTTTTAGAAAACTTTAGTGCGTTGGTATTTTTTTTAACTTGTTGAACTATTTTCCATTTAAGTTCTTTAATTTTTCAATTTTTTTTAAGTTTTTTTTTGTGTATAACCGTATAGGCTATCAAATTGTTTTTTTTTTTAATTTTAGAAAATAAGATTTTTCTGTGTCAAAAGGTTTTTTTTTTATTTTTTTTATTTTTTTCATATACATACTCAAGCCATATATATATATATTAAGGTTTTTATTACTTTGATAAAATTATATTTATATATTATTTTTCTTTTTTCATTTTTTTAGCATTTAAATAAATTTAAAAGAAAACAACAAAATAAATAAATAAATAAATGAAATGAAATGAAAACAAATTTACTAGTTAGTGTGCATGGGTCAGACCTCAAGTTTGGGTTGGTTCTGGAGTGGGTTTGGGTTGGTTCTGGACTGGGTTTGGGTTGGATCTGGAGTAGGTTTTGGTTAGACCTGGAGCAAATTTGGGTACACAAGGTAAGTGGCCATGAACCTTGAAACAGTCGATTTAGCGGTTTTAGGAGGATGTAGAGGCATCAAACAAGACAATCTAAGAATGAAGAAGACTTCGAAGGTGGTGGTTTGGATCGAAATTAGTTGGAAGTGGGTGGTTTAGGTTTCTAGTGATGGTGGTTAGTAATGGTAGTCATCGAAGGTAGACAAGAGGCTTTGGACAAAGGGGAAAGCTAGTAGCTAAAGCTTTCACCACCCCTAGATCCATCTGTGTCCTTGGTTTACTCTGATCTAACCTCTACAAAGAGTAATCGAAGCAAATTTTAAAATCGAAACCCTCGATGCTGAAACATAAATTGAAGCTTGTCCGGTGTTTTTTAGATGAATCGGATTATTGTTGATGTTTTTTAGGTGTTGTTAATGACACAAATAGAGAGCTTGACCCTTATTTATATTGTTTAGGGGTTGAATTAGGTGGCACTCGTTCGAAAATTTTGGTAGGTGGATCTAGGCAAAATCAAGCTTCTCAAATGCGTTCTATGAATCTCGAGTTTAACTTCTGGAAGGAGGATGGATAGGTTCAAATGTACGCTTTCTAGAAGCTAAATGGTTGTTCGGATCAAAATTTGAATTTGTTTCTTGCACAAAAAATAGTTTTTTTGCAAACTTTAGATAAAAAATCAAATGCCAAACCAATAGCTTTAGGATTAGTTTTGATTCAAAATTGTAATATCCTATGCCTTGTTCAAATCCCTCTATTAATTTGATGAAAATTGGATCAAAAATGGATAAAAATTGAGCTTGAAATGACATGATCCCGTAGGAAAACTGGCATTTTCTTTAGGGAAGATGAAGCACGTGTCGTATACACGAACCATACTTATAACATGCGTAGTTGCATGTATTGCACGTGCCTATCTGAAAAATAGAATTTGTGCTTTTGCGTAGATTAGAACCCCGATCTCTATTGTGCACGCGCACCTTCCTTTCTATCAAGCCATTAGACTGTGCTTCGATTTTAATTTGCACCAAAATAAAACTTAAGGCTTCCAAAATGGGTCTAATTAAATAACTTAATTTATATGAGGTATTTAATTGGGTCTAAGATAATCTATAATTAAAATTAGTATTATATCAAGCCTAAAAATATTTTATTTTATACTTTTTTATTATTTTATTTCTTCTTCTTTTTTTTTTATATATTTGTAATGATTTCTTTTCTTCTTTTACTTTTGTTTGTTTCTCTTTTTTATTGTAATTTGTGGTCTTAACATAATATTAATTTTTATTATAAATTGAAACCTTAAATGAGCAAAAATGGGGTGTCTACACCCATATGTGATAATTTTCTCCTGTGAACATGGGAGGATTGGACCCTTGAAAACTTGCAGAAGCCATTTTTTTCTCTCTCTTACGTGTTTGTCGCTCCTTTTTTTTTTCTTTGTCACAAATCCCTTAAGCAAATCGCTCAGATACCATTTGTTAGATTTTCTAAAAAAATAATAAGAGTTTATGCTGGTTTTTAGTTCATAACACCCATTAAGATTCATTTCATTGATCATATAGTATATATATAAAAGCTTACATGGCAACTTGTTACACAAGGAAAAAGTCATATCTTAACCATCAACTAATCCCATCACTCTTACTAATCCTATTAGCAATTGGTAAACCAAAAAAAGTAAAATATGGGCTACCACTTCTTATCAATCAAAAGAGAATGAAAAACACATTTTCAACTAATATAAAACTAAAGAGTATTTTAGAAAAATCTTAAATTTTAATAGCGATTGCTTAAGTTGAGCTTGTTGAGTAGTTTTGATCCCTGTATCCATTGTTATACTTTGGCTTCATATATAGAGTTACGATGTAAGTTATATTTGTAGTTAACTTTTATACTAATGTATTGATTTTGATTAGGAAATTATTGCTATTGAGCATTTAGTTGTTTTTAGTAGTGTAACTTGTTATTTTGTAGTTGCTGTTACTAGATTTTTCCTCCAACAGCTTTGACTATATTTCTATCAGTATTAATAACTCCTTTATGGTATGGTTTTTGTTTGATTCTTAAGTTCTTATTATTAGAGAGGGTTTGAGTGCTATCCTTTTCTGTTGGTTTGATAATAAAAATTCCTACATTTTTGTTGGCACATGTTAGTATACATTCAAATAGTGGTTGTGAGAGACTCGAAAATAGAAAATATTAACTATATTTAATAGGATAGAAAATTTACACACATGAGAACAAGTTGCTCCTAAACACAGAGCTTAGGGTTCCTTTCCACTCTTTTTACAAAAGAAAATGAGACCATGGATGATTCCTCTCACTTGTAGACTACCTTCTCTATTGATACTATTACTCCTCCACTAAATAAATTCCACATGTAACTCCTTATTGGATTTCCTAGTTAACATATTATTCTTATTATAATAATATCACTAAGAGGTTAGAATTGTTCCAATTTTGTTGGAACATTATGTTGAATTTAGGGTTTGAGGACTTAAAAGAGTATCCACTAATCTCTTGACAATGAAGAATATGCAATAATTTCTGGCTTTTGTAGCATTGCTCATGAATGGCTTACAACTCAGCAAAATAAGAAACTTCTTTTGCAAGACAAAAGGCCCATGACAACATGAAGCATAAGAAAAACCCTTACTCCCCAGCAATATCATGAGCTTATATTGCGAGTGCGTGGCTTACGATGAAAGGACTAACATAATTAAGTTGCAAGGAGTGTGATCATTAACAAAGAAAAATGTGAGATATGTATTTTGACCAAACTTTATGTGGAAGCGTATTTAACTTCTATGGTTTGGATGTGGGTTTTATTCACAGCTTTATTGAGTTTAATCATGTAGGCTCATGCATGTAAATAGTTGTATCATTGGGATGGTCTATGTTTTCGTTTTAGGTATACTTAATTCTTATCTATTCACGAATAAGATTTTGAGAGCCTTCTTTTTATTTATTAGTTCATTTATTTTCCATCCATAAAGCAAGAGAGTTATGAATTTGAAATAGATAGCTTGAAGATAAGCATATCAAGGAAGTTTGTGGTCTGTCTCTAATGTTATTAAAAATGTCAAAGATTTTTTTTATTGATATTTGTAGTAGTAAGGTTTTTCTTGAGTGGTCATGCACGTGTTACGTGGATGTCGTGCCTTGCATATGAATTCAAAGTGTTACTAAGGATATGACACTTGATGATGGGATGGCTTGGAAAAATGATAGGGACAAGGACCAGATAGTCTCAGTGTCTCGAATGAATAAATAACAGATAAAGAAGCTTAAATAGATCTTGCGCGTCAACCCTATAGTTCTTAAGAAATCGAGGTGGAAATCACTTGAGTTGCCTTATTTAGTCTTCATGTATGAAGTCTCCTCTATGAAATACTGTTTGCCATCTTTCTCTAAAAATTCTTAAATGAGGAGGAGTGACCGAGTATTTAGGTACTCGGCAATTGTCATGGATGATGATTGTCAGATCATCACAGGGATTGATGGATGACATGAAGTAAACTCAAATTATAATTATCTTGAATGAGTTGCTCATGGACCAAGGCCAATAGTCATTTCCTATGTGTATGAGCCTATTTAAGAGAGGTTAGATGTGGTAACCCGGTCCAACGGTCTCTGTTCCAAGCCCATCAAGTCATATTTCCTCAAGCCATCCCAATAATTGAACCGAACTCACTAGGCCCTGTTACCTAACTTGTGAGTTAAGCCTAAATAAATATATAATAAATATTTATATTTTAAGTCCATTTACATTTTACCCTCTGACTAAAATTTTGTGGATAAAGTTCAAGTATTTTGTGCATTACTTGCATTTATGCATAATTTGATTAATACTCGGTGCATGATGCTGCCAAGTACTCTTACCAAGTTGAAGACTTTATTTGTTTTAGATGAATCACTAAGTAATAGCCAAGCACCAGCACTACAACTTGCTTAATTATATGTAGTTGTATTGTAGTGTACGAACTCGCTCCTCATTTTGGTTGCGTGCACTGCCTTACGTTTCTCTAAATGATCTTGCCCTGATACAACCATTTGATATCCATTTTAGGTCATGGAACCATTTGACATTCATATTGTGACTATATGACTCTTCACATGCTCATTAAGCCTTATCGTAATAGCAAGATAGTCAAGAGTATGCAAGGAAGTTGTGAAACAATTTCCCTTGAAAATAAATATGTCATGGATTTAGTGCTCCATAGACACTGATTATTTTAGATCTCATAAAATTTGGCAAGCATAACTGTTGGTCCATGCCAAAGTAGGCTTAAACGATATTATTATATATTACATATATATATATATATATATATTTGAAATCTTATAGATCTCATAACATCATGTATGCAAAATGTTAAGGGCCCTTAAAATTGATCGATCATAAAGTTGAGAGAAACACATCCATTTCTTTCACATGTGTAAATGATTTAATGATTCCTTGCTGTAAGTTTCTGGTCGGATATATGCATCGTATACTTTGCAATGAAGTATCAATCATACTCGTTAGATAGATTTTTTTTTTAGCAATACAAAAAAATCTTCACAAATATCTTGTCAAATCTTCATAGTATCTTGTCAAATCTTCAACAATGAATAGGATCTTCATAATATCTTGTTAGATCCTCAACAATAGATAGAGTTTTAACAAAATCTTAGTATATATCTTCTCTGTATTAGATAGTTTTCATAATATCTTATCTTCATATCATCAAAATCACTTTAATCTTAGTTTTAAACCTTCCAATATCTATCTCATTGTTTCATCATGTTAGTTATTTATATGTACGTACCCTTATCTTTTATTCCGCTTTCATCAAGCAGCCTCCAATGAAAAAACAAAGGTATCATCATCTTTTTTCTCTTCCTTTTTTCTTTAAAAAAAAAAGAATCTAGATATCTTATGTATTTTTTTTTTTCATAATTGTGGAATTCCAAAAATGTTCCATAATTATGAACAACAACAACAACCTCTATAGTATCATCTTCCCTTTTTCATCTTTGCCACAGGTTTGTATGATAATTCTTATATTCATCATGGGATTTAAATCTCCATATGTATTCATTGAAGGTATCCTTCTTGATATAGCAATTCACACTTCTTTTCTTATACTCATTATGTCCACATCACTCACATTTGATGTTTACAATATATGCTTTAACTTCATTAATTGACTTTTTTTTTTATGTTGTAGTTGTTGTCATGTAATAAAGACTATCTCTAGCCAATCTTGATTATTCACTTTCAGAGAGAAAGTGTTGATACATGGTAATGGCAAAGGAGATATAAAGAATAGTAAAAGCCATAGTGTTGAAGTTGTGAAGCAGATGGAGACAAAGAGTGATGAAACTTTTGTCAGTGCACTAACATGGCAGTCTACCATGAATCTCACATCTCTGAGACTAATGGCTGATGAAATTTTCTATAGGGACACCATCAAGAGAGATTCAGTGTAATGCTTCAAAAATAAGCAAAAGAGTACTACCAAGTAGAGGGAACAAGTAGAAGAAGGTGATACATAATCCAACACAAGGTATTGAAGTCACCATGTAAGAGGAACAAAGTATGATAAAGTTCAAGGGGTTAGAGCTTCTAGGTAGAAGGAGGCCAAGAATAAGCTGAGAGAGGCAAGGAGTCATCAAGTGCAAAATATTGAAGTCATTAGATAAAAGGACTTGTTGGTGCATCAAGATGGGAACCCATCAAAGACTTAGCACCCCTGAGACTAGCGGGTAGATGACATTATCTCCATAGTCGCTTTTTGAGACAAACCCTCTCGCTTCAAGTCCTGTGGAACACCCCCTATTGATGGTAAACTCTAATAATTGAGCCTAATTTGGCACTAATTCTAAGGGTATCACTAAAGGGCATTCGATGTTACATTTTAGGAACAAGTGAAGAGAAGCAGCATCACCATGGGGGATTCAGTGTTATGCTTCAAAAACTAGTGAAGAGAACTACTTCTCTCTAGTAAACATTTTGCATTCCTTAAGGAGGCTTAATGTGCTATCCACTTCTAAAGGCCAAGCTTCACAATCTCAAACGACATTCTTTGTTGAAGGCTAGATGTCATAAGGTTAGTGCAACACTTGCAACGTTGAAGCAAGTCCACGTTTTGCTCATACACAGGCAACATGCTTCATGTTTCATGCTTCTATGTTAATGTGCTACTTTACTCTAATAATTATAGATATGTGCTATTTGTTGCACACATTAGTATCTTTCCTCCTTCATTTGCTAGTATGTTTCATTGAGAGAGGGTAGCAACTCTAAGTAGAAAAAAATGAAACATATCCGGTCTCAAATTCCATGAATCTAGCATCCTTGAGACCAATGGTGAAGATATTATCTTTAAAGATTCCTTGAATAAATCTAAGTGTCAAGCTTAAAGTATTGAAGTTGTCAAGCAAGACTTACCGACTGCCAGGATGGTTATCCACCGCAAATCCAATATCCTTAAGACCAATGAGTGGTGGCATCATCTGTGAAGATATCTTCTGGGATAAAGCCTCCTATCCTAAGCTATGTATGACATCCTTGAGCGATGGTGAGCGTTAATAATTGAGGCGGAGTTGTATGCCAATTCTAAAGACACCATCAGGGGAAGATTCAAGATAATGCATTGAAAATGAGTGAAAAAGCTACCTATTTTCAATATACACTTTATTTTCATGAAGAAACTCTCACTTGGATGTAGTGCAACACAGATTATGTCATTGACAAGGAAAAGTGCATGATCCTTTTGAAGCATACCAAGGCATGGAAGACATGATTCTAGGCATCACTTGACTTAAGGTGCGAAGGTCGTAATGTTAGGCATTGCCCAAGCTTAGGGTGTAGAAGTCATGATCCCCCAAGTGCTGCTTGGGCTTTTGTGGGTAGAAGTTGAGATGCCAATGTACTGCTTAGGCTTGAGGGGTATAGATCAAGATGTTGAGTGATGCTTGGACTTAGGGTGTAGACGCCATGATGCTAAGGCATTGCCTAGGCTTAAGGTATGAAGGCCAAGATGGTTCTAAGGTGTTGCTTGGAATTAAGATGTAGAAACCATGATGATAGGCCATCACTTGGGCTTAAGTGTGAAAGCTAAGATGGTGCGAAGGCATCGCCTCAGCTTAAGGCACGAAAGCTAGGATGGTACGAGGGTGTCGCTTAGGCTTAAGGCATGGAAGCCATGATGGTGCTAGGGTTACCTAGGCTTAAGGCGTGAAAGTTAGAATGCTAGGGTCTTACCTAAGCTTGAAGGCATAGAAGCCCATGATGTTAGGGCATTGCTTTGGCTTGATGGTGTGATGCCAAGGCGTTGCCTGGGCATGACAACATGGAAGTTGTGATACTTGGGCATCGCTTAGGCTTGAAGGCATGATGCCAAGGGGTTACTTAGGCTTGAAGGAATGGATGCTGTGATGCCAAAGTGTTAGTTAGGCTTAAGGCATGGAAGCCATGATGGAGTCAGGGCATTGCTTAGGCTTTAAGCACAGAAGCCATGATGGTGCCAAGGCATTATCTGAGCTTAAGGGAAGTAAATACTCACAAGAGAATAATTAAGGAAAAAAAATTTGTCACTGAAGGAAAAATTCTACTGATGTTTGAAGATAAATAAGATCTATTATTATTATTTTTACAATATAATGAATCATTAATCTCTATCAAAAGATTCTTATGTCCACACTCAAACGTCTTGAGTTGGGATTGCGTTGCTTCAAACATCATTGTCTTCAATGATAAGCTCTCCGCTTTGAACCCCCTCAATGGATATATTTCATAGGCTTCGACAATCTTTAGTAGGGTGATCTATGATTTTATGATATTAACAATAGTTAGGATCTCTTCTTTTTTTGGCTGTCGATTGGCAATCAACTCTTGGCAATTTGATGTTCTCATCTTGGACCTTACGATCAAGGATGGCATGCACCTTATTTATTAGACATGGAAAAGGTGGCACCTTGTGGAGCTCTTCATCTACTCACTTTTGTGCTTCTTGCTACTTATAGGGCTCTCTCCATGAGTTGTATTGACAAATGCAAGTCGCTTATCATATTTGTCACATTTTCTTTTTTTTTTCTTTTCTACATAATTATTGGTCCTTTGCGCATTCTCAACGAGAGCAGCAAAGGAGTATAAGTTTAGCTTTTTTAGGTAGATGGCATACTTAGTGTAAATTCCTTGAATGCAAATCTTCACTAAATATTTCTTGTCACACACATCTTAGATGTTTAAGGAGCGCTCTCTGAAGCACTCTATTTAGTCTATTAGCTCTTCCTTCGGCTTTTATTTCATTCTTCCTATGTTAGTAATGGTTACTTGCTCATGAGTAGGCAAGAACTTTTCCAGGAAAAGCTTGCATATAGTGCCCCACGAGTGAATTGACCCTAGAGGGAGATTAACATACCAAGTATATGCCTTTTTAGTTAGAGAATTTGAAAATTCTTTCATTTTCAAGCCATCATCAAACCCATACACTTTCAACGTCTTGATGAATTTTAGCAGGTGTTCCTTAGCACTACCTTTCGTGCCATCAAATAGCATGAATTTAGGACTGACATAATCCTTTGGGTAAGGGTTTGCGGTGATGCGATGGTGATATGGAAGCTTAAAGTCCAACACTCATGCAGAAGAATTAGCTTGAATCTCCTTCAAATAAATATATATGTCTTCCTTTTTATAAAGGATTCCTTTATCATGGACACTGATGTTGCAATTGGGCGGTTAGTGTAATAGGTGTAGCTAGTGGAGCTAGTGTACCTAGTGCACTAGATACAACTGGAGGAATTGGTGCTTGAACAAGATTAGGATTAGGCGAAGGAGTGGTCTCACTTAGGTTGATGCAAGAGTATACATGTGAGGATGATGACAGGCCAAGCTAGGATCTCATATTGGATACTTTAGATGCTAGTTGTTGCTCAACTACAACCTGTGGTGGTAGGGTTTGCACATTTACCCCTTAAGATGAATTTCCTTGAATGGTAGGAGCAATGGTTGGTGTAGCTTGGAGTGCAGTAGCATTGGTAGCCATCTTTGGTAAGAGATGAATAAAAGTAGCTAATAATTGGTTCAAAGCTCTAGTATTCTCTTCTATTGTTCGTGCTACCCATTCATGGCCTTCCTATATGGTATGCATCATTTGTGCATTATCAAGAACAATGCCTTGTACATCAGCAACGTGATTGGCATTGACGTTAAGGTTGACATCTTCTAGCACAGACATGTCTTGATCATTCAAACTAGGGTTAATGTTACCAACATCATGACTCGTGTTGTCATTAATGTTAGCTTGCTTTCTTCTTGGAGGTGCCATCATAGTTGTGTCAAGTTCCTCTACCTTTAGTGGAGTCACTAAAATGTAGTAGGGTTCTTCTAGAAGTGGTCACGCACGCGTCACGTAGATGTCGTGCCTTGCACATGACTTTAGAGTGTTACTGAGGAGATGTCACTTGATGATGAGATGGCTCGGAGAGAATGATAGGGATGAGAAAGAGGCAGCCTCAGCGTCTCGAATGCACAAGTGGCAACTAAGGGAGCTTGAGTAAGTCTCGCGCTTCAACCTTATAGTTCTTGAGAAATCGAGGTAGAAATCACTTGAGTTACCTTGTTTAATCTTTAGGCATGAAGTCTCTTCTATGGAATACTGTTTGTTTTCTTTCTCTAAAAATTCTCAAATGAGGAGGAGTGACTAGGTATTTATGGACACTTAGCATAAATGACAACTATTAGATCATCTCAATGATTAACGAATGAGATGGAGTAAGCTCAATTCATAGTTATCCTGAACAAACTCCTCATGGGAAAATGCCGATATTCATCTTCATGCATGAGCTCGTCTAATAGAGGTTGGATGTAGCGGACCGATCTAACGGGCCCTATTTTGAGCTCATCAAGCCAAATCTCTTCAAGCCATCCCAATTATTTAACCAGGCTAACTGGGCCATACCACCCAACCTGCGAGTCAAACCCAAATAAATATTTTTATTTTAAGTCCATTTACAACATTCAATTTTGTTCTTTGTTGTAGTCAATAAAGTAAATGTGAGTACCAATTTGATTCTTTAGGGCATTTGTTCTTTTGGGACATTTAATCCCTCATATGATGTAATAGCGTATTGGAGCAAATCGAGTAATTAGATTCCCAAACTTTCATTGTATTGTTTAAAGTTTCATCAATGCAATTATTGGCTCCTTGTTGGGGGAAAACATGATAAAAAATTTGAGGAAGTATGATGATGTCTTCATTTACATTTTATTTGTGAATTGAATCACCGAGGGATGATATGCTCGATTTTCAATCAAAACGCAAAATACTTGGGGTATTATTACAAAAAAGTTGCATCAATCTTCTTAACATCATGTTAGAACATTTATAACTATTAAGACAACATGGATCATTATAACTTTGCTTCTTGCATTTCTCTAGTGGATACACAGGTCATTATCACGTTAGAACATTAATAACTATGAAGACATTGACAACCATTGGTAGACAAAGTTTTTGCTCTTGAGCCCATCACTCATAGCACACGGATGGCAACCTTGGACTTAGGACAACCTTAAAAGGTGTTGTTTTTGGCATAGTTAATTCAGGCCCCTTACTCATATCAACCTTTGAATTTGATAGGGTATCGAATTCAAACCCATGAAGCAATCTTGCCAGGGTTAGATGCAAGACTTGATGAGCAAAAGTCATACCAGGACACATCCTGAACCAAATGGTATGTGCACAAAATCTTGACCTTTGAAATCTAAATTAGCATGGCTAGTTAAGAAGCTCTCAGGTCTATACTCTGAAGGCTTTGACCAGATTCTTGGATCCCATTGCAGCTTCCAGATGTTAACGAAGAGACAGGTGCCAGCAGGGACATGGAAGCCTCCTATGGTGCAATCTTCCAAGACAATTCTCGGTGCAAAAAGTGGTAAGACTGAGTATAAATGGAGAATCTTCTTTACAATAGCTTGTACCTACCTGAGGGTATCACGATTATTTATAAATAGAGAAAGTGCCCATGTAAGAGTCAACACTGTAGCGTCATTGCCTCTAAGAATTTGGCTTTGTAAAAAGTAAAACAAAAACAGTTTTTTTCTTTTTTTTTAAGTATGGGCTTAATATGTAATCTAATACTATGCTAGACAATAGCACGCAATTTTAATTTTAAGTTTATGCAACAAGGTAAGAAGTTGTTAAGTTTACTGTCATATAACTAATTACAGCTTCTGTATGTGATGTGGGGCTTTAAATGTATTATGCTTCCATTGATAAACTTGAGCCATCCCAACTTTTTGTGCTTTATTTGAGTTCGTACTTCCATATCCATCATCATCAGGACCGCTATTCATTTATTAATTTCTATTAAATATCTGGCTAAGAATCTGCAAGTACTATATGTACGATGATTTCAACCTTTTTTTCATTTCTAATTTTGATACTTTTATTTTATAAAAGAAATATTAACTCGTCTTTATTGCAATGGTTTATAAATATGAGATAATAACAGCGAAAGTGCCTAAACTTCTACATTTTTTTTTTCCCGTTTTGATGTTTACTGTCAAGAGAAAAAAAGAAAGAGCTGCTGGGTAATAAGAGGGAAAAAAAAGAAAAAATAAAAATTATTTTAAAGAGAAGACTTTTTTTCTGTGTAGTTTACTGATTTAAAAAATTTTGCAAACGACTTATTATTTAGAATATGCATAACCTTTATTATGATTGAATAAATAATGTTATTTCAGTACTTGATATTGATCAGTTAGTGAAAACGGAAATAAAACAGTTTCAAGAAAACAGCAAATGCTCGTCCAAACTAGACATCACCACGGTTTTCGAACCGCGAATCGCCCCGAACCGTCACCGGCGGTTCTTGACCCGGGAACCGCCCCATTGGTGACGGTTTCGAACCGTTTAAGGACCCGCTAGAACCGACAGGTCCAAACGGTTCGGCTTGGTGGAACTGCTATTCCGGACTCGGAACCGGAGGTTCCAACTCGTCAAAAAAAAAAAAAAAAAAAAAACAAAACCGGAGAGGAAAAGAAAAGAAAGGAGCGTGGTACACCCAAGCTGGGCTGGGGCTGGGTTGGGGGGTTGGGAAGGGGGGGGTGGTTTGTTAGGGGGTAGGGTCAGGGGGCAAAAACCAAAACGTAACGAAAAAAAAAGAAAAAAAACCAAAACATAACAAAAGGAACCAAAAGAAAAAAAGGTTCACGTGGAACCGGAACCGTAACCACCAGAATCGGCGGTTCCTTGGAATCAAGAACCATCCCGGCTCTGACGGTTCCGGTTCCAATTCGGGTCCAGAATCGATCCGAACCGTGCCGATGTCTAGTCCAAAGGACAATGCTTATTTTGATTTTTCTCCTTTGGTTTCTCTTGCTTTACTCATGACTCAACTAATCATTATATTGGACTTTTCCACAAACGTACAAACAGCAAATACTCCCATCTATCTAATTATTATTTATCAATTTCGTCCCACTTAATAAAACTTCTGTGGTGTATCGATATTTTTAGTTTTTCATAATCAAATCCACAATACTGCTAAAAATACTCATGGCCAAGAGGGAGTGCTTGAAATCTACTAATTACTCTTGTCATCTATTCATAAGTAATTACTACTTATTCATATTTATGCATACGAATATAAAAAGCATACATCGTCATACAAATGAATTTAGCCTCTAAAAGTAGTTTTAGCCCTTCAAATTAAGATCGTATTTCTTTTTTTTTTTTTCAAAAAGCTGCTTATTAGTAGAAAATATTTTTCTTATCTTCCTAAATAATTGCATATTAATATGTGTTTGGTTAATTCTATGAAAGTAGTTTTTCTTTCTTTTCTTTTTTATTACTTCTAAATACTTAAACAAGAAAAATGCCAAGATAGCCAGTACAACTGTCTTTAAAGATTTGTTTAGCTTTTGTCTTATTACAACAGATAAGTAAATTCTTTATTCCTTTATATAAAAAAGAAAATAAAATTACTTCAAGATAATTCATATTTTTTTTCTGCCCGTATATGTATGTTTGTATAATGAGAAAATGAATCTGCCTAAAAACAAACACTAAAAAATTAATAATAAATGCCATCACAATAAGTAACAAGAGAAGCATATTAGGTACAATGGTACATTATGATATTGAGCAACTTTAGTAGATTTGTTGGCACCTCATGTAATGGCATTTCACAAGTCGTCTACATGATATAAAAATATCTATAAATAATAGTCCATATGTAAACTACAAAAATATTCTCAAACTTCATCAATTACTGAAGATTGAAATATATTAAAAGATTTCAATAATCAACTGTAATTTCAAAATTTGAAATGACAAATCAATGAAGTATTGTCCCATATGATTTTTTAATGCAAAATGAGTTCTGGTATGATATGCAGTGAACTAAAAGCTAGACTCCGTTGTATCTATTTAATAAAAAGATAATAAAACGAAATAACTAGAAACCAAAATACAGCCTTAATCTGGGTATTATCACTTATTCAATAGAAAACACCAAATTAAACAGCTGGAACCCCAATTCGTAATCCTTAATTTCAGTTACTCATGCTTCATTTTGCTTGACAAAATTACTAATGAGTAAATTATATTAAAAGATATCAACATTTGAGATTAAGTTCATTTAAATTATCAACCTTTGAGTAGTTAGAATCATGTATCAATGTTTAGAGCGTAAGTTCATTTAAGGTATCAATTTTTGGCAAAGTGAAACAAATAAAGTATAAATAATTAATCATCGATCGAAAATTAAAGAGATTTAATTGAAAATTAATCCAAAAGTTGATAACTCAAATAAACTTTGCAAAATATTGATACCTCATTTGATATGCTTTGTAAAATGTTTATACATCTTTTTAACTACTTAAAACATTGGTATCTTAAATGAACATACCTCCAAACATTGATACCTTCTAATATAATTTACCTAATTTTCATTCTATGACCTCCAAAGTCCTTCACTTTTTATAGTAAAAGCTTTTGCAATCTTTTTTCATTTGAAACCGAAAATCAAAATCGAATGCCAGAGTAAATAGCTCTTTTTTCATTTTCAAGTGTCAATCACCCCCAAACTCCTTAAGATGATATTGAACACCAAGGTATGGCGATATAGCTCCTTGCCTAATGTATAACCAACATCATCATCAAGATAATATTTACATACACAGATGGTGAAATAGAAATATTAATTACTTTAAGGCTCTAAATATATAATGTTGGATACTACCTTATGGTCATATGCTTAATCATAAATACCTTCTTAAATATTAAATCCATGTGGTCCTTGACTTCGCATCGATTTATATGCAGGAACCGATCGAGTACTCAACCTTTCCACCCGACTAGTATAAACAAATTTTAAGTCAAAATTATAGTTACAATTGCAAGGACATCTTGAGTTGTACCTTCCTCTCAGCCTCAAAAATGTCCTCGAATGTTACATGGAACTGATGTGCGAATATTTTCCCATCTGTTGCTCCTACACAATCCTAACAATAAGTACTACTACAATTAATGAACATTTTATGTTTCCTAGAAATATAATGAGAGCTTTAAGGAGTGTATAGCTTAACTTAAGATATGAATAGTATATTTGACTATTTATTAATTGTGACAGCCATTTTAAATTTATTTGTTTTTCAGAACTCTTTTAAAATATCTATGTTTATTTTCAGTGGACCCATGAAACCTTTCACCAATCACTCAATTTCTCACATTATATATGAGCAAATGATAGAAAACCAATACCTACCAATTCCTTAATGAACACATACTTAGTCGAGCGTAACAAATTACTCTCCTTAAGAATGCCACATAGTTAAAAGAAAGCCTGGCCTAATACGCATTTGATTGAAACAATGAATATTATAAAATTCAATTCAGGTATAACTCTCATGTATATTCCTTATTAACACGAGACTCCTTGGAATTTTATTTTCACGAGAGTTTGGTCTAACCATTATAACTCCAACATGATAACTACTTTAGCCAGACTAATTATTGCGGGGTAAATCTCATTCTCACCAATCACCGATGTAAAATTAATGTCAAATATAAAAATGATAGCTATTTAAACTAAAGAGATTATTGAGATCGCAGATTGAAAAAAAAAAAGGACACACTAGACTGAGATACCTAAGAAAAGCACATCAAATGAATTAAAAGCTAAAAAGAAATAACCCTTTTTCAGTTTATCTGAATAAGGTAATGATCTTATAATTTCTTATAATAAAATTTATCTTGTATACAGAAAAATAAAGACATGAAATAAAATCGAATTGATATTTCTTATATCACATGATCTAAATTCTAGTTTGTCCAAGTTTTTCTTTAATGGAAAAAAAATTAAAAAAATTTTAAAAACTTAATATCACAAAATAAAACATTAAATATAGATTTTTATTAAATAATTTCATATTTAAACATGTTCTTCATCATAACTTTAATTAATGAGAGCTTTTTTTTCTCTCTCAAGAAAAAGGAAAGAGAAAACATAATGTTTCGGAATTCTTTTTCCCATAATACAGCCACGTTATAATGACATATAGAAATAAACCTACTCTTTTTTTTTTTTTCCCCTCAAAAAGGATGACCTACTTTATTCTAATGGAAGAAGGAAATGGAACCTGCCATTAATTACATACTATACTAGCATCTTTTTAGTTACATCGAATAGTTCACTTTCATCATTAAACTTTTATATGAATAGTTCACTTTCATTATTAAACTTTCATATCTACGGCATTTTCTTCCTATAGTTAAGCTCTATAAGTAAAACACTACTTGTCATAAATCGGGTAATTGCGTTTCATGGAAAGAGATAATACAAAGTGCGCTCTTTTAGGATTTTGTTTTTATAGAGTGAAATTTAAAAAAAGAACATACAAGCAATTTGGTATAGAAATTATAGGTAGCAATCAACAAAAGAAAATTAAGTGGAATAGGATCAAAGAAAACATAAATAAAATAAAGAAAAGAATAATGGATAGACAAACCTGAATTATAACAGATTTTTACATGCAAATCTTCAAAAAACAATATACAAGAAACTAATGATATGTAGGAGTGATGAAGAAAGAGGAGAGTAAGATAAAAAGATACAGTAAAAGTTGTTGACAAAAAAGAAGAGAAGAAAAAAATATGGCATGAACTTGAAAAGGGTTTTTGAGTTGAAATGATCGTAGATAGGAAGTCTGCATAAATTATAAATTTGGGCTTTTACAATTTAAAAATTATTTTCTCTAAAATAAGTTATGGATAAGCTATGAATAAGTTTACGTTTTTCAAAACAGTTAAATAGATTTTCTCTTGATTTTCTCACTTTTGCTTAAACAAATATGAAAATCGAAAATTAATTTTCTGAAAATCAATTTCAGAACAAATGGAGCCTACGACAATTAATAATTTTCCCTTTTTTCTTTTTAATTTGCTTCCCCTTTTCTTTTTCAAGAGGACATGACGGTTAATGATTTAACTAAAACTCTTCTACAAGCGCCTCTGCCTTGACGTTTTCTAAGCCAAGTAAAATGACAAGAAATTTTCATGGGCAATTGCTTTTCAAGCGATGGGAATCGGGGATAGAATTATATCAACTTTATTAATGAGTTTTTTAAAGAGTTCTTTAGGATGTCACCTTCTTATATTAAAAAACTTTCCATATTAAATAACCCTTTATAATCTTACCAATCTTTCAAGAGAGTTTCTAACATTTTTTTAAATTTTTATGCGTCCTATATTTTTATTACTTTCAAACTCATACTTCTCATTTTTCTTTTAACATATGAAAAATGCATTCAAGACAATAATAATAATATAATTAATTAATTACTATATATTTATAGAAGATGAAAAATGTAAATATGGTTGTCGCTTTGAGTTGCAAGGTAGAACTATTCAAAGGGTCAGCCGTCAACAAATAACATTGAAGGAAAAAAAAAAAAAAAAGGTAGTAAAAAAGCCAACTAATGCAGGAGAAACTTTTGGCAAGGTAAGAAACCTTTTAAGGCTGGGGCAATTGGATTATGTAATATACAAGTAAATATTACATAAAGAAGGATAAAAGCGTCAATTGATATAAATCATAAGGTTAAAATTATCAACAAAGTCTAATTTTAATGAAATTTTGATCACATGACAAACACATGACGGAAGATGAAAAGTCACAAATCCTTATATATTTATTCTTTGTTCTTTTCTCCAACAAAACCCTAAACCTAGATTCTTATCCTCTAAGAGTTTATAGTTTCCAAAGAATTCAGAAGTCCAGATTAGGTAACTGAATCACTATTTATGTTTTAAGATCTTATGGATTATTAGATTTCTTAGGGTTGGTTTATTGAATTTATGATAGAATTGGAAAACATACATATTGGGTTTGGAGATTTGGTTTTGTTGGTCAAAGGAGATATTAGAAGATCGGATTCAGGTAATCAAAATCATATCTTTTCTTTAAAGTCTTTCAATCTATGAATTATCTTAGGATTTTCTTTTGTCTTGAAGGAGAATTGGAGAAACGGTTCTAATTTTCTTGGAGATCTGAAGAGTAGATGTTTAAGGAAAATTAAGGATCAGATCTGGTAATTGAATAACCATTTTTTCCTTTAAGATATACAATTTTATAGTTCCTTAGAATTTTTTGTTGTTTGAAGGGAGATCGGAGAAAACCTTGATTATCGGCAGATCTGGTTTTGGTGTTAAAAGGGTTTAGAATTGAATTTAGGTATGTATTTTAAAGTTTTAATCTTTATGATTTTATAAAAATGGTAGTTGTTGATTTTTGGTGTATATGGTGTTGAATGAAATCCTAGGGTTTGGAGAAGTGGTTAAGGAGATTTGTTGAATTGAAGGATTTTGGTGTTGTGATTAAGGAAAAAGGTATAGATTTGATATTATGTTGAAATTTGGGTTTTATATATGAATGGATTTAGGTTTATCTGATGAGATGTATTTTGAATTTTATCTATTCATATTATCAGGTTCTATTGAATTAAGAGTTGTGTTATAAAAACAAATTTGGGTGATTTAGAGTATTGTTCTTGGAATTTGATACAGGTACGACCTTACCTTGTTTGTTGTATGTGCTTGTAGGTTTAGATTTGTTTGTTGTGTGTGCTTGTAGGTTTAGATTTGTTTGTTGCGTGTGCTTGTAGGTTTAGATTTGTTTGTTGTGTGTGTAGGATTAGAATATCAAATTATTCTAATTCTATATAACATATAAAATTGTTTTGTTGCTTGTGTTTGGCTTTGGTTAGTAAAGACCACGTAGAGTGAGATACTAATGAGGCACCTTGATGATCTATGTGTGAAGTTGTCCCGAGTAAACTCGTGCATAGAAATGATTCCGGTAGATTAGATTTTGGCAGAGGCCACGATATGTGGATGATTCTCCAACACTAATATATTTATAATTACCTATTTTCTATATTGTTTGCTTTTCAAGGGTCATGAGAAACTCCAGATTTGGAACTAGAGTACTATAGTTCTAAACTGTATTGTTTGCTGATTAATTAAAAATAATAAACTGTATTCATTGCATTAGGATTAGTTACATGAAAATATTATGTATGTTGTGTGGCATTTGCATTTTGTTTGTGGTTTAGCATATTGGGCGTTTTCGCTCATTTTTTTATCATTTTCAGGAGCAGGTGAGGATCCAGTTATGTATGACATATCAAAATATGACATTTATGTGGATGAGGGAGATGACACTAGTGGAGTAGACTATCCTGCTGACATTTAAGATGTTATAGATCTTAAAGATAGAAAATGATGTGAAGTTTTGAAAATTTACTTTTTATAAACTTTGATATTGTTATAAGTTTTATTTGAGTTTTTGGATTATTAGTTATGTTGGCTTTCGTTTATACCAACAAGGTGTTTTCTATACAAGGATTTGTTTTATGAAATAACTTAAATAGGTATCATTTATGAGAGTTTATAAAGTTTTATATTGTGAGTACTTATGGTTTGTATTTTTAGCCTTGGCGTGTTCTTAAAAGAGAAGGGCACGTAGTGGGTTGTAATGTCTTTATTTTTAGAGCGTTACAAATTAGTTGATAGGTTCTTGTATTAAGATATACCGATAAAAGTTCCTGTCAAGATTTTAAATCAAAGTTAAAAAGTAATTTCAACTTTCAACTAGAGATATATAAGTTAATGAAGATGTGGGGTTTCACCTCAAGAGTGTATGCTGAGTTTTGTACTTTACAAGTATCCTATGATAGATAAATAACAACTAATAGGGTGTCTTGAAGAGAACGCTAGGAAGAAAGGGCAAACAATTTCAGTATCTTGAATAGACAAGTGATAAATAATTGAGCTAAGGACTTAACCTTGTAGTTCTAGTAATGAAGTCTGATATTCGTCAAAATTGTTTTTTGATCCATGAGGATAGGGCTTGTAATGCAAAATTATTGTTTCTATGCTCTTTACCACAAGTCTAAAATGAGGAGAAAAAAATTAGATATTTATAGGTGTTTGAATTTAATAGCAATCGTCACATTATCTCAGTCTTATAGCCTTAATCCCGTATGCATGAGCTTGTCTAAGAGATGTTAGATGAAGATGAACCGGTCCAACAATCTCTACTATTAGCTTACTAAACTTAATCTCCATTAGTTATTCTAATATATGCTTTGGACCCACCGAACCTTGCTTAAGAGTCAAACTCATTATTTAATATAATGAAATTTTAACCTTCTGCTGAGACTAATAATGAAGCAAATAATGAGCAAGAACCCCCTTTGTGTTTCCCAGAATGTAAGAAACCCAAATGTAAGAGCCAAACGATGATTGAGATAATTTCGAGTAATCGCAATTACTTTTTATTCAGATTGCAGCAAGATGTGATTCCCCTCTGTCAAGGAATCATAATGCGGTTTTCCGGTAGAAACCCTTTGTGTTTCCCATAATGTAAGAAACCCAATATGTTTGTTTTAGCTTTTTTCCGGCAGATACAGACACTTTTTCAAACTTTTTTCTAACAAATTATTTATCAAGAAATAGATATAGATAAAAAAAAGTTGACAGTTCTCATCAAAAAATCAAATAGAACAAATATAGATAAAATTTAGATGTAAATCGGATATATTTTGCACATATCATTTTAAAAAAGATACAGATACAGATGAAAAACAGACAATCCAAACAGACCCTATGGGTCTGAAGACAGCTAATAATCATATAAAGCCAGTATTTAAATTTAAATTATTTCATATTTAAAATAATTCATGAAGATATATCTTTAACGTGTTAATCGTGATAAATTTTTAAGTAAATATTAATTTTATGTAAATACATATAATAATTCAAAATTCTAGAGTGAGACTTTAATTAGTAACATATCATAATAATAATAATAATAAATAATAATAATAATAATAATAAACTGTTGGACAGGACATACCTTGTGAAGGTGGATAAATGTAAAACTAAACAATGGCGGATAATGCAGAGGCGACTGGGAAAATCTGTCTCAACAAAAGCTTGAGATCAACAATTATTTTAATAATAAAGATGTGACGATTAAATTGATATTTTAGATACTAGTGTATGACGCATTTGCATTATATGTATAGAAAAAAAATATGAACAGTTAAAAATACTCTGCATTGTATGTACAGAAAAAAAAAAGTGAACAATTAAAAAATACTCGTGTGAAAAAAAAAAGGCAGGAACTATTATAAAAAAGTGAAAAGTGAGAACATTTTTTAATTCAAAGAGAGGGAAAGAGAGAGAATAGAAAGAAAGGAGAAGTAACTGTTATCTATAGTTGTCATAAGATAAAAATAAAAAAAATAAGATGAGGCTAATATTTTTTAACACATAAAAATATTGGTTTAATAATAGTAGAACAACAATAGTGCTGCATGATTGTGCCAACCTACTATAAGACCATTAGATAAACATGCAAAAACAATGCATGATGCATTATTTGATTCATCCCCAGTCTTGTATTTCAATTGAAATAAGCATCTGTTTACTCAATCATACGGAGGGATTTAATTTTAATTCAACAGAGATATAATAAAGATATAATAGCTATTATATGATTATTACGGTATTTAGTTGACATAAAAATTATGTTGAAATGATAGTGAAATATCTATTTATTATTCTCCTATTATAGAAGTAGAATATTTATTACATTTCCTGCAAATAAATATTAGTCTAGTGGTGTACAATTTTCAAGTTAGGATAATTATGAAAAAATGATTAAAAATAATATTGAATAGTAATTCATGAGATGAATATATGAAATTATTATTCATTTTTTGTGTAATAGTAATTATAAATAATTGCTATTCAATATTCAAATTGTAATTAAACACCTTAATAATGGAACCGTAAAGGAGGGGAATAGCCATGGAGTGAACATGGTAAGTGCTAGATATTTTTATTTGCTTGTTACATTTAAAGAAAGGTCACGGCTCCTAATAGACTTGATTCATGAATGGGCAACTTTGGGAAATGTACAATTGAAAGTTACGAAAGCTCATAAGCGGAAATAATTAAATATTCTATAAAGATGGCCAATCTAAGCTGATGATAAAGATGGTGATAAATATATGGAGAAAAGAATTGAAAGCATTAAAAGATCAAACAAGCATACTAGAAAATTAAATTTTTCAAAAATTACTACATGTTTAATTTCGATGATGATATCTGAACTTTAAGCCTTATGATAGAATTGGTGTAAAAAGTTTTGATTTTTTTTTAAAGCTATATACACTTTGAAATTAATCAATATAATACGTAAATTTTAAAAATGATCAATTTAGTATTTGAAAGAATTTTTTGTGCATCCCAACAGTTCTTCTGTCAAGTTCTTTCATATACTAAATTGATTTATTTCAAAGTCTATATACCTCATTATATATTTTGCCTAAAGTTTAGGTACTATCTATGACATTATCTTTTTTATTTTATTTTTATCAAAGCTTTAATTTGATATTTCTTTTATTAAATGGTGTTTCACTGATTTTTTTTTTTTAATTCTTGTTGATAAATGCTACGATTATACGAAACGGAATGTGATGATGCATGAACTGCGATCTATTAGTTTCATTGCATTAGTAATCGCCTCTTGGAATTGGTTAGTGATACAGTCAACCTAAAAAAGAGTCAATTTGATTTAGTTTTTGTGATACCAAGTTGAAAATTGTATCGTGGATTTTTTTTATAAATAAAAAAGTGTTAATCTGATTTAATTTCCATGAAGGTTCTTATAGTTAATGACGCAGCGAGTTAGCGTGGATAAGACGAGAATACTCGACGAATGTATCTCAACTCACAAAATAATATGAAATCTAGAGGAAATCCCCTCAAAGTGTATTTTCAATGATGATAATAAGTTGTTTTCAAATACAACCCTAGCATAACCATTTATCGTCTTGAAATAAAACCGAAAAGTAAATGCTAATTAAACGCTATTTATTAGCATTAATGCTAATAAATGCTATTTAAAATAAACAACTCAAATTATGAAATAAAACGGAAAAATAAATGCTAATAAATACTTTTTAATGCTAATAAATGCTCTTTCCGGATGTCTTCTTAGCTTCCAATCTCTCCAAATAGGACATGGCCACCTCATCTACATCATTCTCTCCCACCTCCAAAGAACTCGACCCCGAGTTCTCATCGGGATACAAAGGAACATCATCGGGAAAGAAATGATATATATCAGCGACATTGAACGTCTTTGAAATGCCCATGCTATTTGGTGCCCATATTTCTTAGGTTGAAGCTTGCTATATTTGCCAACGGGAAAACGCTCCTTCCGCAAGAACACCATCACTTGATCTCCAACAGCAAAGATCTTCTTCCGTCGATGTTTGTCGGCGGTTTCCTTATATTTGGCATTAGATTGCTCAATCTTCTTCCGGACCTCAGCCGTCACGGAATGCCAGTGCTCCGCCATGTTCTTTGCTGAAATACTAATGTCATGACCCTTGGGAAGTCGGATTAAGTCCAAGGCATGTCGAGGTGTCTTGGTATAAACCACAGCAAATGGAGACTTGCCTGTCGTTCTATGAACCGCATTGTTGTAAGCAAACTCAGCTTGAGCCAATGCAACATCCCACTGCTTCGGCTTCTCCACAAATACTCGAATCAGGTTACCAAGCGTCCTATTGGTAGCTTCAGTTTGCCCATCCGTCTGAGGGTGAGCTGTACTACTATATTGAGAGATGAGTCAAACATTTGCCACAAGGTCTTCCAGAAATAACTCAAAAACTTGCTGTCACGATCGGATGTAATGGATTTAGGTACACCATGAAGACGAACCACTTCTCTAAAGAAGAGCTTGGCAATGGCTTGGGCATCAGCTACCTTCCTGCAAGGAATAAAATGTGCCATTTTGGAAAACCTGTCAACAACAACAAAAACTGAGTCATTACCCCGCTGGGTGCGAGGTAATCCAAGGATGAAATCCATGGATAAATCTTCCCATATGTTATCGGGAACTGGCAATGGCATGTAGAGACCAGTATTTTGAGATTGGCCCTTTGAAGTTTGGCACACATAACATCGTTGTACCAATCTACTCACATCTCTGCGCAAATGAGGCCAATAGAACCTCTCACCAACTGCTAACAAAGTCTTATCTCGTCCCAAATGACCAGCCAAACCTCCTCCATGTAGATCGCGAATCAACTTCTCCCTCAATGAGGACTCGGGAACACAAAGTTGATTCCCACGCATCAAGTAACCTTCATGGATGTGAAAATCTCCACTAGGCTGCCCCTGCACACACATGCCCCAAATCTCCTTGAAATCTACATCATCCTCATAAAGTTCCTTCACATGCTCAAATCCTACTACTTCAGCGCTCAACGTCATAAGTAGATGAGCTCTTCTACTCAATGCATCCGCCACTTTATTTTGAATACCTGATTTGTGCTTTAGTCGAAATGGAAACTTTTGGAGGAATTGGATCCATCTAGCATGCATGTCCTTACTAATGCGGGTCTGACCATGTAAGTGTTTCAAGGCATCACAATCTGAATACAAAACAAACTCCCGACCTACCAAGTAGTGTTCCCAAGTTCTCAATGCTCTCACAATAGCATAGAACTCTTTATCATAAGTAGACCAATTTCTTCTGGATTCACTAAACTTCTCACTGAAAAAGGCAACCGGCCTCTTTTCCTGAGATAGAACAGCCCCAACTCCAACCCCACTCGCATCACAATCGACCTCAAATAGCCTATCAAAATCCGGTAATGCAAAACAGGTGCACTACACAACTTCTCTTTCAAGAGCGTAAAACTACCCTCAACTTCCTCACTCCACTGAAACCTTCCCTTTTTCAAACATTCGGTTAAGGGGGCTGCTACCGTGCTAAAATGCCGAATAAACCGCCTATAAAAGCTTGCTAACCCCAGAAAACTTCGCAACTCAGTGACTGATTTTGGAATTGGCCATTCCCTTATCGCTCTTATCTTCTCATCATCGACCTGAATACCGTTACCACTAACAACAAAACCTAGGAACAGCAACTTTCTAGTCATGAATAAACACTTCTTCTTATTCGCATATAGTTTACTACTTTGCAAAACCGTCAATACCTCTCTCAGATGCATAACATGTTCCTCCTCAGACTTACTATACACCAAGATATCGTCAAAATAGACCACAACAAAGCGACCAATGAATGGTTTCAATACCTGGTTCATGACGCGCATGAAGGTGCTCGGTGCGTTGCTTAGACCAAAGGGCATGACCATCCACTCATAAAGGCCCTCCTTGGTTTTGAAAGCTGTCTTCCACTCATCCCCTGGTCGGATCCTGATCTGGTGATATCCGCTTCGCAAATCAATCTTTGAGAAGATCACCGCTCCACTCAACCTGTCAAGCATGTCCTCCAAGCGAGGAATAGGAAATTTGTACCCAATAGTAATTTTGTTGATCGCCCTGCTATCCACACACATTCTCCAGCTCCCATCTTTCTTTGGCGTCAACAATGCTGGCACCGCGCAAGGGCTCATGCTCTCTTTTATGAATCCCTTCTGAAGTAACTCCTGCACCTTCCTTGCAATATCTCACTCTCTTTCGGGCTCATCCTGTAATGAGGTAAATTTGGTAAACTAGCACCAGGGATCAAATCAATATGGTGCTGAATGTCTCTCATGGGAGGCAAACCATCTGGTAGATCATCTGGTAATACTCCCCTAAACTCCTCTAACAACTCTTTCACACTTTCAGGCACCTCTTCAACCCTCTTCTCCTCATCAATCGCCCAAACCTCCTTCACAATTAAAGCATGCACTACTTTGAACTCCTTTATTGCATCCTCCATCTCCTTCTCAGTTTGAGTAATGGTAAGGAATGAACGCCCCTTTTCAGTAGAAGCTTTAGGGCGGTCCTTTTGTTTTAATGGGAGAAGGGTAAATCGTACCCTATCTTTCTCTAATTTGTACACATTTTCTCGACCATCATGTAAAGCGTTAACATCATACTGCCATGGCCTACCAAACAACAAGTGGCAAGCATCCATATCGACTACATCGCAGTATACTTCGTCTCTATACTTACCGATGGAAAAGGGCACCTTGCATCTCTCTTTCACTTCTATCTTCTCAGCCGCTTTGATCCACCCAATAGTATAGGGATTCGGGTTTTTTCTATAGTAATTCCAAAGCTTTGACGGCTGCTCGCCCTATAATGTTTTCGCAACTCCCACTATCAATAATGAGATCAAATACACGCCCGTCAATCGTACATCGGGTACGAAACAATTGATGTCGCTGATTCTCCTCCTCCTTCTTAGGTGTCAACATTAGCTTTCGAACCACAAGAGCCTCCTCTTCCTCATACTCTCCATATTCTTCACCTTCATCCGGTTCACAACAAATTTCATCCTCCTCATCTCTTTCTACCATGTTTATGCCTCTTCTATTAGGACATTCATTGGATCGATGTCCCGGCTGGTTACATCTATAACATTTCCCTAATGTTGGTTTAGCATAGGGATTATATTGCTTCTTCTCTTCCTTCGACTCCACCACCTTCTTACCCATTATCTTCTCTTCTTTCCTCTCAACAGCACCGCTTTGTACCTCTTGGACACCCTTGGCTTTTTCCCCATAACTCCTACTAGAACTCTCTCCTCCATAACGCCTGGTGTTATAAACGGTTTCCATCAAAACGGTTATTCTTCTCTTGTAACATCAGCTCCGCTTTGATGGCCATGTTCTTAGCTTCATTCAAATTGCGCAACACATGGACACCAATCTTATCAAGATCAGAGGCTTCAAACCTTCCAAGTATCTGGCAACTTGCTGGCCCTCACTTTCTCTTAAATCGTTCCTCTCTGCCAATCGCATAAAATCTGCAGTGTAATCATGAACTGACCTCTGGCCCTGGCGACATCTCTGGTATTGCTGGAACAAAATTTGCTCATAGTCAGGGGGTAGGAAGTCCCGCTGCAAGAGCTGCTTCATCCGGTACCACGTCCTCACCGGCTGCTTCCCTTCGCGATATCTCCTACTCTGCAACCTCTCCCACCAGGCAGAAGCGCCCCCCTTCAAACGACAAGCCACCAGCTTCACCCTCTTCCCTTCTGGGATCTCCATATACTCAAAGAACCGATCAATTTCAGCGAGCCAATCAATAAAATCTTCAATGTTTAAATTCCCATTAAAACTGGGAATGTCCACTTTCAATTTAAAATCGCCCTCTCCATAACCAAAACCATAATCATCACCTCTATTCCGACCTCCATAACCACCCCTCCGACGTGGCGGTTCATCTTCCGGCAAAACATCATCTTCTTCTTCCGAATCATCATCGGGCATCTGAATCCTCCTATTTGCAGCCACAGGTCTGCCACGAGGGTCGCCGCGTGCGCATCGCCTGCTCTTGGTCGTTCCTCATTAACATTCCTGTTTCTGTTGGCATTGGGTCCCATCGCGTCGAAACGCTCAACCAGGTCATCAAGGCGCTGTTCGAAACGCCGGAATCTCTGATCCATGTCACCCAGCGCCGCTCTTTGATCCTGTAATTCGGTTCGCAGAGCTTCCAAATCCCCCACAACGTTTGGGACTTGACCGCCACCTAAACTGTCGTCGCCTGACATCTCTACAGGAATCTTTCCCGCTCTGATACCAACTGACGCAGCGAGTTAGCGTGGATAAACGAGAACACTCGACGAATGTATCTCAACTCACAAAATAATGTGAAATCTAGAGGAAATCCCCTCAAAGTGTATTTTCAATGATGATAATAAGTTGTTTTCAAATACAACCCTAGCACGACTATTTATAGTCTTGAAATAAAACCAAAAAGTAAATGCTAATTAAACGCTATTTATTAGCATTAATGCTAATAAATGCTATTTAAAATAAACAACTCAAAATACGAAATAAAACGGAAAAATAAATGCTAATAAATGCTCTTTCCGGATGTCTTCTTAGCTTCCAATCTCTCCAAGTAGGACACGGCCACCTCATCTACATCAGTTAAGCGTGTTAGGAGTTAAAATTTATCGGTTTTTTTAGGAGTTCTTTGATAATCTCATGTGAGTCTAGGAAAAGATAACCTTTCGAGTTTCAAAGAATTTTTAGTCATGGAAATGCCATGTAATTGTAATAAAGAGTATGTTTTCTCTGTGATTTTATTTTTGTATTATTGCAATTTCATGTTCAGGTGAAACAATGGAAGAAACCCACATTATGGATTTCGGTGACGAAAATACAAGAATGCAGGATGATATTATTGGTGTTGATGAGACAGAAAAAAATCATGAGTGAGCTTCAGGAGGAGAACATATCTACATCAGCTGTTTGCCAGAGGATTGGCTAGATTCTGGACATAGGTAGAGTAAGTGCAAATTTAAAAAAATTTAAGTATTTTTGTAGGCAATTTTTTTTTTTTTTTTGATAGAATACTGTTAAAAGTAAGAAATTCAGGTACCATCAATGGAGTTAATCAATGTGAATAAAATGTTTCATGAAATGATTAAGCACATAAAAACAAGACACGTTAATTCGTAATCATGTTGAAAAAGGAAATGAGGTATATTAGAGTTTATTGATAAAAAATAATCAAATAATTGATCTTTTTGCAAATCTCTTTATAGGGATAGGTTTCGTACTTTGAAGAGTTCTGAGAATGCCGGTGCAAGGGGAATGCTTTTATTCAAATTTAGCCGAGGAAGTGTTTTATGCAAACAATTCGATTTTTGACCATATAATCAAACTACTTGCATTTCTGTGGTTGATGCATAGATCATTTTGAAACATAAATAGATCTGTACAAGTACATGTATTTTCAAGAGGCAGGCATTGCTTGATTTCAAATATTCAAAAGAGAAAAAAAAAACAGTGGTACAATATGTCGATTACTTTTCCTGTGCCGATTATTGTTATCACGTATAATAATTGCACAAATAATAGGACTATCTTGATTCTAATAATCAATGATGTACTATCATTTTACAATGCAATCATAGATAAACTGAGTTTTTTTTCCCCCCTTCCAAACCTAGTGCTCATAGCACATGGATGGCAACGTTGGCGTCAGGATGACTTTAAGAGGTGTTGCCTTTGCCAGAGTTAATCCTGGTCCCTTGGTCATATCAACCTTCGAATTCGACACAGTATCTAATTCAAACCATGAAGCAATCTTGCCAAGATTAGATGCAGGACATGGTGCAGGGATATGGAATCCTCCGACGGTACAATCTTGCATGGCAATTCTTGGTGCAGAAAGCGGTAATCCTGGGTATAAATTGAGTGTCTCCGTTACTAGAGCTTGTAGGTAAGTTAAGTTCTTTATGTCGGATTCCTCCACTTGTCGATACATTCCAACATGGATTTCCAGCTCGCGTTGTACATTCTTTAAGGCATCATGATTATTTAAAAGCAGAGAAAGTGCTCATGTAAGAGTCAGTATAGTAGTGTCATTGCCTCCGAGAACTAGGGCCTGTGAAAGGTAAAAAAAGACCTTCCCGATTGTGGGGTTAATATGTGATGTAATGTACTAGACAATAACACATAGTTCGAATTTCAAGTTCATCATGTAGCTATCTATTTTTCATTGGTATTTGTATCTGTATTTGTATTTGTATTGTATCTATATCATATTAGTATCTAATTTATTTGATCGGTTTATGAGTAAAAATATCTATTTTTTGTTAGTGTCTATTTATGACAAATAGTCTATTTGAAAAGATAAAGCCAAAATGATAAAAAGATAACAAAACAGACAGTTGTTAATGTTGCCAACTTACCATAATAACTATAAGTTAAACTTGTATATATAACATGGGGCTGTAGATATAATACTTGATGAACTTTACTATTTGTGGGTTACAACTTTGATCGATATTCATCTAATAGATGGCTTAAATATGACACATGGGTTTAAACTCCTAACACATTATTAAGTCTCGTTGAATAACCAACTCATCTAAAATTGGTGTTTATAGATATAGTATAGGCTTTTAGATTTATTATATTGCTCATGGATATAATCCTGCTCTGTCTCAGCAACTCGTCCTTCTGCCCTTCTACGTCGATGCTCATCTACCCAACAACTAAATATACTGTCCAATTCCTTAGCTGTTTTCTTCATCTGACCTATATATCCCCTCATCACATCTGACAATCCTAGAAAAGGAATCGCATCTGATACCATGAATTGACCTACCAGGTTGAAAAATTCCTCAAAGTTTTCCCAATCCACCTCGATTCCTCAATCCCTACTAAATCTTTGCTCGATTATCGTTTCCCTGCCATCATCCTACAATTATATTCATTGCCAAGTCCCCAGATTTCTGCTTCAAGTCCAATGCGAAAGAGCCATGGCCATTTTGGGGGCACAGCTCATACAACTCTTCAAGGAATATCTTGGCTTCATTGTCCCTAATATGCCTAAGCAACTCGAGCCTTTGGTTTGACAATAGCTCAACCATGGCTAGTTTCCTCATGTTGCGCCAATATGGCCCATAAGGGGCGAATCCAAATATGGTACGATTATACCCCATGATCTTGATCGCCAAGAAGTGAGGCCTGGAAGGGAAGACCTTGTGATTAATTGTGAAGCATTCTTTACTAATTCCCAGCTACCAACGACGAGAGCTCTATTTGTGCCAGTAGGATTAAGAAAGCTGGACCGCATCCGTCGGCTATGGCTGCTAGACTTCTGTGCAGTAGCTTATCTCCACCTAGTAGGTAGTGTAGGTGGCCGAGTAAAGGCCATGCTTCTGATGGCTCTGGTGGGCTCTTAAGGTTCTTTCTGGAACTTTGTGCTGAAAAAAGGAAGATGAAAACGACCATAAGTACAGGAAGGGTGTAAAGAAAAATGTCCAAAAGAATGAAGGAGATCATTATTTAAGGAAATGGCTTGGATATGACATGCTCTTGAGGTTGTGCATGGATGCATGTAGGTATGTATCTATCTCTATATATATATATATATATATTCTACATTGTGGTATCACCTGGCATTCTATGCAATTTAATTTTGCAATATAGGGGCATATTTTCTAGGGTTAATTACACCAATAGGTCACAATATTTGAAGATAACTTTATTTTGGATTTTAACATTTCAAAAAGTTCAAAAGAGATTCCAACTTTATATGTAAGTTCATTTAAGGTCTAAACATTTAAAGAAGTCGTCAATTTGGACTCTCAAGACACAGGTCAACATGAGAAATATTTAATCAAAACTTACAAGACTATTCTCTGGTTCACAGTGGTACTTGGGATCCAAATTGACTCACTTTTTAACATTAGGACCCTAAATAAAACTTATTCTCAAACGTTAAAATCGCTTTTAAACTTTTTGAAACATTACGATCCAAAATAAACTTTGCCCCAAATGTTGAGACCGTATAATAATTTACCTTATTTTCCAGTACGTTAAACCATCAATTGAAAATGTTGCTTTAGTTTTTTTCCTTTTATTTAAAAAAGTTGCTCTGGTTGATAATCTTATAAATACTATGAATATTAATCTCTTAACAAATGAAGCAGATCCGATTATCTTCTTCCTAAATTATACTATGTAATTTATTTGATCATTAATAATTTTGGATCATTACATTTCTCCTCTTTTAGTGATCATATACATCCATATTCATTTCAATCCACTATTTTCATCAATTCCTTTGCATATATGATATGTCTATACGATTTTAATATTTGCAAATGTACCTAGGAAATAGAAAAATTAATCGTAATTGAACACTATATAATTAACTTATTATATGTTCGTCATAGTAATGGCTCGGAAAATAAAATGATTGGAGATGAAGCTTAGAAAATATCACTTTCACTTAGAGATTCAAGTTACTAGCCGAGTACGCCTTAAATACAGGTTATGTAATTGTTATTGCCATTTTATATATTCGGGGTATAATAAGCAGACGTCTTGCCCAAACTGCTTCTAGCCATTCCAATCGAGACATATAACAGTGTGGTAATTTAACTAGAACTCTTTTTATCTCTCAATGTCGTTGACTTTTCCTAGTCCAATTAAATTAATGTGACATTTCGATATGCAATTGTTTTTCAAATCAGGGGAATAGGAGATGGTTGTAGCATCTTTGTCAATAAGGATTTTTTTTAAAGAAATTTTTAAGTTATCATCTTATTTAAGATACTTTTTATATTGAAGAATTTTTTTTTTATTTAAGGAGAGCTTTTTAATAATTTTTTATAACTTTTTATGAGTCATATATTTTTTTACTTTCAATTTAATATATTTTCTTTTAAGATATGAAAAATACATTAAAAATAGTTAGAACAATTATTAATCTATTATCACATTTTTAGGAAGAAAAAGCACATCTTGGCTAATGCAAGCAACAATAATTAAGGCTCAATTTGTTTCATTTTACTCTGGTGGTTTTGAATATTTTTTGTTGTTTTTCATTGTGGACTGTTTATTAAAAAATAGACATAGATAGAAAAAATATATTTTTACTTATAAATAAATCAAATAGACTAAATAAAGATAGATACATATATAGATGCGGATTAGATACAAATACAGAAACAAATCATACAATCTAAACAAATCCTAAATGTTCTGATGTTGAAAGGTAGGCTTAAATATAAATCCGATGAAGCAGCTCTTAGACCCATCAATTTATAGGGTTAGATAGGGCTGTAAACAAATCAAGTTGAGCCAATCTTATGAAGGCTTGGGCTTGATTTATTTAAAATTTATCAAGCTCAAGCTCGAACCGATTTTTTTATTGAGTTTGACATTTAGTCTCAAGCTCAACTTGTTTAGTTAAACGAGTTTTATTTCGAGCTTGAACTAAATGAGCTTTATTTCGAGCTCAAGCTTGACTCATTTACAAATCAAGCTCTAATCGAATCAAGCTTTTTGTTGAGTCTACCAAGCTTTTATCAAGTATGAAATTTAAGCTTGAGCACGATTCATTTAGATAGCCTATTTTTTATATTTTTCGAGCCTAAAAATAATATATATGACTCAATAAATATATACACATATATGTTAAATAGAAATTAGTTTTTCTGTATTAATTATATATAATATCATAAATATAAAAATAAAAAACATGCTAAAAAAATCTACTAACAAGCTTACTTGCGAGTTTGTCCATGAGCTTGAACGAGTTGACTCGTAAGCTTGAATTGGAGCTCCAGCTTAGCTCATTAATTGATTGAGCTCGAGCCGAGCCGAGCTTAAACGAGCTGTACTCAAGTATCTTATGAGCAATTCAACTCATTTGCAACCTAGGGTTAGGTTGAGGACCTATGGTCTACTAAGGTGTTTCTTCAAAATTTTTTTCCTTTCCATTTTAAGTTTTACTTAAAATTAAAAAAAATTGAAAGAAATAATTTTTAAAGTTAAAATTTAAGTGTAATATAAAAGTTAGGCTTAATAATCTTCTATTCTTTAGCCCATTGCTTAAATAATAGTCAAGATATGCATTTATTTAAATACAACCATGTACCAATTTAGTTTAATGTTAATAAAGTGGAACTAGAAAAAAAATATATAGGAAAAATTTTATGCTCCTATCATTAATTTTAGCTGGATCAGTTCTGTTAACTATCTAACATCTCAGATTTGTATCCACCTTGATCGCACCATTGGAATAGTTACTATAAAAAAAAACTATATTTATTTTATAATCAAATAGTTAATAAGAGGGTCCCATTAATCGGACCATGTAAATTTCCAAAATCTAGAGGGTAAAATGCCACGCCCTAAATAAGGTCTAGAGCACAAACAGTTCCATAACGTATAAACTGAAGCGTTATATGCAGAGACTGTCTTTAACTAAGCGAGTTTCTAAAAAAATTTAGTTTAAGAAATCCCTACTTATGTTTTATCAATAATAGTATATAATTTCTTAGTATTACGTCGGAAACCTTATAATACAAATAATAAACACTTAGATAAATAACAAAAAAATATTCAACACATCTAAATGCCTAGCTTGTCTAGTCTCTCATCAAAATTCAACTCAAGGACCATGTATCCAAAGTATCCAGACTAAATCATCTTCATAAGTTGTAAAAGGAGTGGGACAAAGCCCAGTGCAACAACAACATAAGGTCACATGACTTAATCACATGCACCTATTCTAATGCAAATGTAATAACCATCCATTTAGATTTTTAATTTTAGGTATAGCGAAAAAACAATGAAGCACTCACACTCCGGCAACATGCTTAGGAACCTAAGAGTTCTAAGTAATAGCAACTGCTCAAGGGTTTAATATAGATAACCTAAGTATCTATATCTTCTAGAAGAAACTCTAGGGAAGTAGCCTCATTAAGGTTCATAGCTGTTACTCATTTCTGTCTATTACAATCCATAATATAATGTGATTAAGTCAATCCCATAAATGTGGGCTACACCATATTACTTCTCTTCAATATAGATAGACGTTATTCCAATATCATTCGCTCTATTAGCTATCCATTAAGCTTCCTCGATGTGCCGATATTAGTAAGGATGCCCTAAGCACCAAACTACCATGTTGGCATCGCTACATAAGGTTATTACTCCTCGAACAGGATCAAATGACATAAGCATACTCAAGTAATTAATTAAAATGTCTTTAAGTATGAATTCATTTTAAGATACTTATCTTAGCAAATAACACCCAACTCACTACATATTTGTATACAAGTAGGAACCTCACTATGAAACAGATAATAGATAATTCGTGGAAAAAGAATCTCTATAAGAAATTATCACAAATAAGTTTTAAGTTACAGACTCTATAATTCATTCCTATTAGATCAACTATTAATACTTTCTACGTTAAATTTTTTATACTATCTATCTAGTTTGAAATTTCACCTAATTCCTATTTAAAATATTAATTTATAAATTAATTTCATGTTTAAAGTAAATTTTGGTTTTCAATCATTTTATATATACAAGTTCATTTAATACTTAATCTTACCATTTACAATTAGTTTTTAGTTATTAAGTCCTCAAGGTGATATTCTTGGTAACTTAATTAATCTAATAAACTTTTTTATTAAGCAAAACAACTCATTTAAGGTATAATTAGTCCATTCATATCCTGAATAATCCAACTTTACTTCTAAGTGTGTTAAGGAACCTAAACTAGTTTCCTAGTCAACCTATATCATCTTATAAGTTATTATTTATACCTATTTTATTAAATAAATTCCTAAAATCAAGTTATTTGATTATTCATCTTAAAATTCATAGTTTGATGTGAAAATATATTATTTTCATTTATTCCATATTCATTTGATTAAAATTAATTTCCTTTTAAATCCATTATTTTATTTTCTATTGAAAACTAGTGCGCACCCTCATTTAATTAGATTGGTTCACCAACTTTTTGATCGGTTCTTGAGCCTAAATTTGTTTGTAAACTACCTAAGGATTTTTTGACATGATCATAAGTTTATTTGGCCTAAACTATTTGGTTGATTAGGGTTTTAAATTCAATTACATCTAATCTAGTAGGAAATAGGGGACATCGCTAATGACTAATAGATTTTCGCTAAATTAAGGCCCAAGCTGACCGGTTCTTGGCCTGTTCTTTACACCATATTAAAATAGACTTCTTAAGATTTCAAAGCGTTATAATTTTTCCTTAGAAGAGGAGAAAAGTTATTGATTCACCCGGTACATTCATGCTACTGTTGCTGGCCGAAATATTATTTCATCCTATTTTTCTATTTTTCAATTTAATTTTTAAAAATAGTAAATGTATTTCAAAAATCATGAAAAATTCTAGTTTAAATATAAATATATTAACAACCATTCTTATAATTTCATCCAAAATTAAATTCGTTTGATATTTTATTTAGATTTTACATCTTAATGATTTCCATGATTTCTAGCATACATTCAATAACATAAACTACAATCATTCATCATCCATTCCATAATCTATAGATTTAATAATATAATCTATGATTTCATCATTAAATCATCGATTACATAATGAACATCAATAATTTAAAGATACGCTTACTTATAATGAAGAAAAACACAATCTCAAACAACAACAACTACTACTATTAGTAATCAAAGCAATGCTTGTTGATGAAGCTTCTCAAGCACTTCTTCCTTTTCCTCTTGATCCTTGATTATTCTACAATTAATTTTGTATTAATGTTGCTGATCAAATGATTAAGAAGATTAGGATAAGATTCTTACCTCTTTTCCTTGAAGCTTATGGTGTAAGTTTACTAACTTCTAATGTGAGAGAGATAAGGAGAGGTTTTTCTTCCTAAAGAAGATTAGAGAAGATTTGGGAGGTGATGACTTCCTTAAGAAGTCTTGCTAAGGAAATAATGAGGGGAGAGAGAAAAAATGAGCTTTTATATCAATATTTGGGAATCAACCATATACTTTTCTACATTTGGAGATGAAATAACTACCATACCTTTGTATTTTGTATTGCTCTAATTGCTTACAGGCTAAATTGTCCATTTTACCCTTCCTTGTTTTATGACATATGATACATATTAATTATTATCCACCTTCTAATTATTTATTCTTGAAATTTTATTAAATTTCCATTTGCTACACTATTTTATTTATTCTAAATAATTCCTTATTATTTTTATTTGAATTTTATTTTCCAAATTACTTTCTATTATTTAATTATATTATCATTATTTTTATTGTTTTCTTTGTTATTATTAATTCCTAAATTAAAATTTGGGATATTCATAAAATGAATAGTAAAAGATAAAAAAATAGTTCAATATTAATCAGACACACTTTAAATATAGGCTTATCTCTTATGTTGGTAGCAACGATATATCAAATGCAATAAATAGCTGGATCAGGTCTTGATTCAAACGCTACCCTGTCGGGATATAGCTCCTTGACCGCAATTACCGATAAGGTTGCTTTAGCTAACAGGAAATTATCAACGGGAAAAGCTAATAAAACAAATGATAAGGATCCAAAAACGCAACAACCGAGTGATGAGTTGGATGATTTCGCATGTGTGCACTTGCATTTTATCCAAACAGGAGTGAGACCAGACCAGATTCCCCACCGTCAAATAATGCTATCGCAGGCAAAAGAACTCTGGTTTTACAGCAGGATCAAGAAGATCCATTATAAGAAATTGTTTTAAGATTTATGTTTTTCAGTTAAATTACAAACTACATACACATATATAAAGAGTTATTATTGTTTTTTTTTCCTTTGCTTGTTTAAAAGGAATGTCCTTTAAGTAACAATGGCAAAAATTACAACCTCTATAAATCTAAAAATAGTTCACGCTTTTAACTTACATACATGTAATTTTTATATAAAGATGTATTAAAACCAAGAATAATAATATAAAAATCAATATTTAAAATTAAATTATACTGAGTGTTTCAGGTAAAAGGAAAATATTATTATTTTTTTTAAATTACAGAAATATCACTAAAAAGAAAATATTTTCAGTTTTAGACAAATTGACATTTTGAAAAGTTGAGGTCATTAGTGTCTGACCTCGTTTCTTTTAGAGATGAGGTCAATGTTCCAGATGAACCTTGTCTCTTCAAAAGACAAGGTTCATTTCAAGTAATGACCTCGTCTCTTGGAGAGAGGAGGTTACTATTACTTAGTGACCTCCTCTCTTGGAGAGACGAGGTCAGGCCAAGTAAGAGCTCGTCTCTTCAAGAGACTAGGTCAGCTTTACCCACACATAAATTCTTTGAATATCATACATAACCTCCTTATTACATATTAATTGTTATATCCTGTCAAAATCAAATAGAATGAGCCATATAGATCATTCATTAGCCATCATCCACCATGATTAAACAACTTCCAGACTTCATAACCCAACCACAATAGTATTCCCAAACGCAATCTATCAAAAAACTCAGTGGCAAACCCAATTCATTCTGTCATAGAAGAATTGTAAATCCATTCATAGCAAACATAAAAAAAACTCAGAATATGGAAGAATCGAATGAATGATGCATTAAGTACACGAATGTTATGTTAACTACAAACTCCAAAGAGATAAAAGAAGAATCTATATACAAGAATCATAAAAGATAAAAATCTACACAATAGCTACTGCTTGGTGCATCACCTCCTTTGTCTTTGCTTGATAAAAGTTTGAGGAAATGATGTACATTGGTGGACATCCTGATGAGGAACCTCCATGGTCAGATCCACTCGAGTGAGTGTGGCATCCCCATCTCCACCCCCAAGACCATAAGACTGAAATGGGACTGGGTCTGGCTCTGGCTCCACCTAGGTGAGTTCCTCCCCCATATCATGTGCTGGTGACGGTCACTTCTTTTGTGGATCAGGGGGAGGTGTGGAACTCGGTATATGTTATGTCTACCATTTGGGTCTCATGTAGATGAGCATATGATGATGATGATGGACCTGGCTCAGAATGAAGAAAATGTAAAAGGCCTGACTCATTAGATACGTGTGCATGTGAGGGCGAAGGTTCATATCTGATATGTACACCTCGAGCTCGCCTTTGCTCCTGACTCCGACCCTATTCCCTCCTTCCCCCCTATGCCTCTTTCTAGTTAGCCGCTGTCTCTGTACAGGCCGAGGCTATAGGTCTTCAAGTGCTAGTGCTGGTGTTGGATCATTCAAATAAAGTCCTATAAACTCATCCACTACACGAATGACATCTCGTGTAGTGGCAGGAGTGTCCTCTGGTGGCATGTCTGGGACTCTATAGAAGAAATTTGCCTGCAAGCGAGAGGAAACAAGTAGATTAGTGAATAAAAAATGCAGTATAAATCCATATATAGTTTATGTAATTAATGAACTTACCATATATTGAATAATGCCCCTTATACAACTGATCCAACACCTAGTGATCACATAGTACCAGTCGAAATAACCTGTAGATGTGCTAGTACGAATATTTGGTACCTCAACAATGCAATCTCGCTTGCCATCCTACTCAGTTACCCACCTAGTGTGCTTCGTCGCCCAATTCCACTCGACACTCCCTCGTAAGTCTAGCTCATGTAGGGCTTTCCTATCAACTGGATGGTCGAGAATCCTCTGGAAACCACCAAACTGTTTAAGTATCCTATCTGGGTAGTAGTGCTTTGTGAAAGTAAACTAGGGGGACTCGAGCATATCATATGTCACTGCAAGCTTGGTAGTACATAGAGAGGGAATCCATAATAACGACGCAGGGGTCCCAAACAACTTATAGAAGAAAGAAAATTATAGTATACATTAGTAAATACAACATAACTATATACATGTGAACCCATAAAATATACGAACCAATACCTGGTTGGGAGCTATCTATCAAAACACCCCCTATACTCAAACAACAAATGCGTGGGAGAGCGAGTGACATTGAAAGTAGCACCCTAATAACTTATCAATGGGTAATCCGCAGTAATTGATGCGATCTGTCATCGCAGTAAGCAGTGTATGGGAAGTGCTCCCATGCCCAGATCTACAGGACTACTAGGGATCTTGCTATGTCACTTGTGTCTACATGAGAAGCCATGCATAGCTACATGTATAATCATGCCAAGCAAGCTGCTCCTGATGTGAACTGCCCTACTCTCTCTAAGTCACGAAAAGCTAGAGGTACATAACTTAAACCATATTCGACAATTGGTCTGCAACAATGAAGCCCCCCAGTAGCAGTAGAATATATGTTCTAGCATATCGCCAGAGAGTGATGTCATTTGCCTGATTAGGTAGCACTCTAAAGTATGTATCCAACCATGACATCTTCAACCGGCTACCATCCAAGTCTATACTAGCCTGTGGTCTAACTCCTAGTAATTGGTGGCATAACTTTGGCCAATCAATCCGAGATGTGCCAGTAACTGCATGGCCATCGATGGGCAGGCTTGTGAGTGCAGCAACGTCCTATAACATCACAGTCTATACTCTCATCAACATGTGAAACGAATTTGTCTTTGGACGCCATCTCTCTATCATAGTTGTAATAAGGTGCCAATCCAACTGTACAAACTAGTATCTGAGTAGCACCTGTGAAACCAACATGCGATAGAAATGGAACAAGTCTCTCATCTAGGACTATAGGCATATCGTCCTACTGTCTGAGCTTCGCCTCTCTACTACGATAATGTAACACCACATGCTTATGCATTTGAAAACAAATCCATGAAAAACTTTGTCTAGAAGATATAAGTCATTGGATGAGGAAATAATCTTACCTGTCTCTCCCATGCCAGCTTTGATTTGTGAATAGGCTGCCTTGTAAGTATGGAGTCATCGAACGGTCCTAGATCCATCTATAATGAAGAAAGTAGGGAATAGTGTTCATAGAAGTATATGAAAAAAGAAGAAGCAAGAATAGATGAACTATGTGTTGTAAATGTAGCAAAAAAATGACATGAGCCAAACAAATACCACTACAACTCGACTGACCCGTAAGGGTCCTACTGGCCGCTTGTCTACTAGGACAACTTCTGATGTTGTGGCTTGTTTACCCACACGAATTGCATAAATAACCTCATGGGCCATCTAGAATATCCATCTCATTCTGGAATTGTTTTTTCTTTAAGCCTACCCTTTTCCTAATAAGTCCTAGGATAAGGTGCCACTTTGGAATGTCGAGAGGAGTCCAATTAACCTTGTATGTTGCAGGTATAAAGGATCACCCATACACCCATAGTTGATTCTTCCATCTGTACCATTGCCCTACTTGGCCAACACAATCCATGTGCAGTGTTCCCATTACTACCATTGCATGGGAATATGGGATTCTATAGGTCTACCACTTATTGCATATGCATCTTCCTACTTGCAACTCTACTTTGTGAATGTGATCCCGCTTTTGGCCATACATTGTAGGGCGCAGAGCGGCTAGAACCTCAAATATTTGTTCATGATAGTTGAAACACATTATCCGATGGGCACTTGCTACATTGTTCCACCTTTCAAACTTTGATACAGCATACGGTGTGAGCAACATACTCGAATTCATTGCTTCACTGGCCTTCTGTCTTTGCATGTTGATTATGGAGTTGTAATTGTAGAAGGTTTTCTTTACTAATGCTGCCACATGTAAGCACCAAGCATCTTTTAGAACAGAATTGCAACTTTCAGCCATGTTTGTTGTACCAATTTCGAATCTTGCACCTTCATCATAAGATAAAGTCCACATACATAGATGTAACTCGCGAAAAATCTCGACATCCATGGACTATTTTTCTTTGCTACATTGAAGTAACCATGAAACTTTCTCATCTGCATTTGGTATGCTACTCTTTTAACTAATTTCTTACATTCCTTGCTTTTGTCCTTCGAGTTGAAGCTGCTAGCAACATGCCTGATACACCACCGCCATGACCACCTTCTAAGCCATACAATATGCTCACCTTCAACTGTGCTCTTAATGCCAACATGCTGGTTGGATATTAAGTAGATGTTAAAATGGTCCTTGATAGTGTGTTCTAGCAATTTTGTAAGGAACCAACTCCATGAGTTCTCTTTCTCCTCATCAACAAGACAATACGCTAATGAAACTATATGATTCGCCCCATCTATTGCTGCTGCGATGAGTAGTTTGTGCTTGTACTTGTACTTGCCATACAGCATCAGCTATGACTACAGGTCTACAAACAATTAATAGATACAACTTAGTTCATCAATATCAATCTTTTGTAAATAAATATAAGCATATATCCAAAACATACTTGCAGTACTGGAATGCTACAATGCAAGGGGCAAATGCCCAGAAGAGTTTGTTAGGGAAGACGTGTCCTGCAGTGTCTGAATCTATAGTTCTCCACTCAATATTTGTTCCTAGATTTGCCTTTTGTTATCGCATTAAGTATATGCGGGACCTCAACATATGACTATTCCTAACTTCCATACACCTGTTTAATAGCTTTTCGCTTCGCCTCACGAATCCTCTTCATATGAACATTGTACCCAAATTCTTTCAAGAGAGTCAATTATAGGTCATTTGTTTTCATATCTGGAGAATTACGAATCTCTAGTATAATGCACCTAGAGATGCTAATTGAGTCTAACTGAGAGTGGTCCTGTTTAGTGATTTCATCCAAGGAGGTATGCGGTCCTTTATATTTGGTGATGTGAAACCACCCTGCCATGCATCTTGTAACTGCCTCTGAGTCTCTACTTGCAACCCCTAATTGAACATCAGTACATTTAACTGTCCATGACCTCGGGTCCGAGTCCACTACCTTGAAGTTATAATGATTTGATGTATGCTACATTTTAACTGCCCGTGTGAGATGATCTTTAGTCTCAAACCATATCCCAACCTTGAATTCATTGTTGAAACTCCAATTGCCAGCACTCATTTCTTGCTCAGTATCAAATGCAGTATAACCACTACCAACATCAGCAGTGAAAAAAGATATTAACACTGAACTCCCAATTGCATCAATGTCTAAAGGAGCCACAAAACGGTGCCAGTCATTTCTATTAGCTGTATGCCGATTATAGCATCTTCCGGAGGAAAAGCTACCACATTATCATTTCCATCATCATCATAGTCATCATTAGATTCATTTACCGAGAAGTCTTGCATCATATCATTATCGTTATCACATGCCTAATCTGATGCAGTATTTTCAAAGTTACTCATCTCTACTTGTGCGCTACCTATTATCTAGATTAGAGTTGAGTTTGAGTCTACCAACCCTTAGCTGCCTGATAAGTATCAATAAACCCTTAATTTTTGTTTGTACATATTTATTATATAATTTTTATGATTTGATAAAGAAAAGGACATTTATTTTGTTAAAATTTGTTTTCAGGCTTCACAGGCTTATTTGGAAGATTATATGATGATTTGAAGCAAATAAAGCAAATATGGGCCGGACTTTATAAGGAGCAAGCATTTTTATTTTTAGCCCTCCCTCTAGCACAGCAAGGGCAAGACAAGGAGGGATGAAATTAGCAGCATATAAAAGCCCACCTTGTTGTCATTGAGAGACACGGATCCCAAGAGGGGCTAGTAGCCAAAAGTGAGATATTTTTCTTAGGGTTTTAGAAGGGTTTTACTAAAAAATTTTATTAGAAAAATGAATTTTTCTCTTTAGAGAGAGAAGTTAAAGAGAGAAACACAAGAACTCTTAAGATTTCACAGTAGCTTGTGCTTTAACATTCAATTCATCAAGGATTTTTTGTTCTTAATTGCTTTTTCTACCAATGGGTTTGCGTTATTTCTCTAAATCTTTTATATGTATTGCCATATTCATGGAGGAGTAGTTTTATTTTTCTTGGGTTTGTGAATCGTTGATTGATTTCATGTAATTAAACTATGCTTTGTTGAAAACATGATTGATTTATTGAATTCAATAGCTCGAGCTTAATAGATCTTGAATCTATATAGTGCACGATATAGGTTCATGTTTGATTTCATCACAATAGATCGAGAGATCATTTTAATGGATAGATCTAGGCTATTGATGAGATTGATCTTAGATACCTCTTACCGAGGACGAGTGAGAGTCTTCTGTCACTTGTTTTTAAATTCATTGAGTTGGGTTTCTAAAGCAACAGGTTCTTGAACTTTATGCAAATCTAATTGGAATTTTTAGACTACTGGTTTCAGTTAGATCTAGCTTTGTCGACTTCGAAAGAAGCTATAATTTAAATTAGCGAATCCGACGGTTCAATAATCAACGCAACCATTTTTCTAAGAAATTCTTTAAGTTACACGAATAGATTTAAAGTGAAGCATGACCCAAGCAATCTTGTGAATTGATTTATCTTTAGTTTTGTATGCTATTGTGAGATCTCCTACTTTTGATTGCTGATTTTATTAGTTTAGGGTTAGATTAGCTCTTAGTTTAATAGATTTTCCTTCTTGTTTTTCATAAGCTAGATAATAGGAAAAGGGCAGAAGTAGAAGTACTCATCAACTTTCCTTTGGAATGCGACCTAGATCATTATATGCTACATCCGATGGGTACGCTTGCCCTGTGGAAATCGTAGTTAAAAGAACAATTTAGAAAATTATAAATTTACAAGGCTTTGGTTTATAAACACAAAACAAACCACAAGCACTACCAAAATTTTCATCAATACCCACTTCTCCTTCAAGTGCCTGAGGTAGATTATTCTCAAATATCTGCACATACACAGGCACTGACCCTTTAGTGTACGCCAACATCTCATGTGCAACCTCATCATCAGTCACTGGAATAACATTATAGCGTAGCGTCTTATCTCTAATAGCTATCCTATAATACAGCTCAACCAGATGTGTAGACCTATTTATGTTAAGTCTATTACAAATTATATCAAGTATTTCCTCATATGTTGAATTCCCCTAACACTGACCACTACAACTAGCCACTTATCATAACAAAAATCATCATTTCCCTCTAAGATGTTGCCATGAATGTACAATACAAACTTGGCCTTATCCATTTCCTCTCCTCACTAATCCTGTTATCTCATAAAACATAGGGTGAATGCATAAAATTCGCACCATGACTTATCTATTACACTCGTCTAATATTTAAGCATATATACTAATGTTACTATATTCACCCTAGTTTTCTAATAGTAATATGTATATGATAAATGTATATGATTTATACCAATATATGATTTCATGATGTGGTTCGTAATTTCAAAAACTAAATTATATAATCATAATTGCACATTAATTATATTAAATAAATTGAAACAAACTACAACACCAAAAAAAAGGGGAAAGAATGGAAAAAAAAGGACAAAATTGAATTGGAAAAATCAGAAAAAAAAAAAAAAAAACAAAACCCCATACGTACCACGTTTCCTAAGCCCATATAACAATGCAACAATAGTAAAAACATATTTATGATCCCAACATCCAATATTCAATAATGCAACACCAGAAAAAGAGAAAATTCATGCAAAAATTCAAAGTAATTACCTATCTATTTCGGCAAGATTTTGGGGATTTCCGCACAAATTTCCTCACTTGTTCACGATCTTATCACTTCCCCAACACCTGGTAATCAATCCAACTGCAAATCACACTCCGATTTTACCTAAATCACACTAGGATTCGATGAAGGGATGGTTAGGGTTTCGAATTGGGAAATTTTTTAAGAGTGTTTGCAGCTATACGAAATGAAGAAGGGGAGCTGGGGGCATTAAAATTCCTCGATAACCTCGTCTCTTCAACAGACGAGGTCCTTAAGGACCTCGTCTATCCAAGAGATGAGGTCATTACTTAGAATGAACTTTGTCTCTTGAAGAGACGAGGTTCATTCGAAACATTAACCTTGTCTCTAGAAGAGACGAGGTCAGACACTAATGACCTCGTATCTTGAAGGGACGAGATCAAATTGCCTAAAATTGAGAATACTTTCTTTTCAGTGGAATTTTCATAATTTTTTTAAAAATAGTAATATTGTTTTTTTCCTTTTCCAAATATTTCATAATATATTCATTGTGATAGAATTTAAGGGGTGAAATAATTGTCTACAAACTTAAAAAAAAATTACCTAAATCCAAATACTATAATTTTAATACACAATTACTAATGCTAAATCGCATGAATAATATGCGATTTAATGATGTAGTTCAAAGGAAAATTGCATGTATAATATATAACATATGTAATACACATGATTTATATACAAATACATAAAATCGTCACATTAGTATTTTGGTAATTATTTTTATATAATTTGTATGTGCGTATATTTTATTTCGATAGGTTGCTAATTTGATAATATCCTTGTCTTTTAAGTGAACTTTTTTTTTTTTTTTTTTATAAATGTCAAGATAATTTAAACCAAAATCTATGCATGGCATAAGGCATTAACTGGCATATTTAGGGTCTATTTGGTTTATCTTATTCTAATCCTTTTGGTATTTTATTTTTATTATTTTTAAATAGACTATTTATGAAGAAACAAAAACAGATAAAAACGAACATTCTTACTTATAAACTAATTAAACAGACTAGATACAAATTAGATATAGATAATATACATGTCTAGAAAAGATATTGATAAGATACAGATGAAAATTAGATAATCTAAATAGATTTTTCAAGTTTGTTTGGATGATTTGTTTTTTATATGTATTTATATCTTATCTATATAATATGTTTATAAATAAAAATGTTTGTTTTTTATCTTTATATGTTTTTGGCAAATAGTATGATTGAAACAAATATTAAACAAATGCTAAACTAATGTTAAACCACGAACGAAATGCACCTATACCTTTTAAAGTTGTTATTTATGAGCTACTCTACTGTCTTTAATAAAACATGTTCTCTAATAACTGAAAAAATATAAAATATAATAATGCGGTGAGAAATGTATCCTAACTTTTTTGAAAAAACTCCTTAAATATAAACAATATGATTTTAATTACGAAATAACTAATGTTAAATTACATGTTCACCATGAGACTTATAATTTTGCTAAATAGTCGCCTTTCTAAGATGCGATTTAGCAAAAGTTATACAGTGTTAAATTGCATCTTAGAAATATGATTCACCTATTTAATTAAGAAATAACATTTTAGAAATGCGATTCACTAATGTACTCATTATAGTTGTGTTGAACATATATGTCCGATGGGATTTTTTATGAGACAATTAGTTGCATAATTAACTACTCAATTATGTTAAATTATAATTAATTAGTCAAAAAACTTGGATAAACAACATGTTAGAATATAGATATGTGTTTTGCGTATGTGTTGCTCTATGGAGATTGTGCAGAAATTAGCATGTACAAATTTTCTGAGCACAGCCTTGTCGTGGGTCTAATTGAAGGCTTGACAAGCTCAAATTTCAAGCTCGATGAGTTCAAAGAAGCACAACCTTGGCCAAGGGTTAAATCAAAGGCACGATAAGTTTAATGAGCAACAGGTTTAGAGTGCAATAAGTTTAACGAGCAATAAGCTTAGGGCGCAATAAGTTTGAATCTCAAGCTCTAATAGTCCAAATAAGCATAGACTTGATCAATGGTCAAATTTAGAGTGCAACAAGTCTAAGGCCGGACAGTTTAAAATACAAGCCGATGTGATATGAAAGAGCCGTTACGCGCATTTAATACTTGATGATTTTAAGACATTATCTCAAATTTGCATAGAGAGAGAGAAAATCATTTAGTGCTTTGTTCTTATATTTGTTATCTATAAGAGAACATCTTAAGAGAAAAGGGAATATTTTATTTCCTAAGTGTTGGAAATTGGTGTATTGCTTTATTTGAGCATGTGAATGAGATTAATAAAGTGTGTAAAGTCTTCTAATTGAATATGATTTGGGTGATCATAAAGAGTAGAAAGCGGACCAAACTTCACGTTAAATTTGGGCTTATATCTTCTTTCTCTATCTCTTTAATATTCTTTTCAGTACTCTATTATTGTCATATCTACCACTATTAAAGTTTAATTTGATCTACTGTACAAAATTTATAGTTTGAGCATTTTAGGGTAAATACTCAATTCACCCCTCCTTTTGAGTATTATCTAGTGCATTTTCAAATTGTGTGGTGTATTAGTGAATAACATTTCTAAGAGACGATTCATGTATTAACACATGAGTCATCTTTTCTATGTGACTCATATGTTAATAATAAAATCATGTCTTATAGATGTGATTTTGCATTGATATTTTGATAATTAATTTTGTGCAATTTATATTTGTGTAATTTTTATTTGAACGTGTTGATAATCATACGATTTCCTCACCATAATTTAAATAGACTATGAAAAGAAAAAAAAAAAAGAAACACATATAGACGATGTCTTCATAAAATAGCAAGATAATACAATAATATGCGAAGCATGTGATAATTTCGTCATCAATTGTTTGACCACGTTTTCCTGCAAATAAAAAATAGAAGGCTAAAATGTCATGTTGGTACTCCATTTTGCAAATTTAAGCGATTTGCTGTTTAAAAATATTAATTTGCTATTTATGATTTTTTTAGTTTTATTTATAATATATGGGAGAGGTAATTAATCATAAAAAATGTAAAATTTATATAAATAATTATAAAATCTAGCAAAGTTTAGATAATTAATAATGAAAATAAGTAAAAGTTAGTTAATAAATTAACACTTATAAACTTTAGGTAGTTAATTACATAAACTGACAAAGTTTAAGTACTAATCTAACACTTACCCAAAATAAAAAGATGAAGGTAGCAAGTTTAACATTACAAATTGGTATTTCATGGTTCATCCTTGGTTCGTTCATAAATACTACCACCAATAGAATTTCTATCCGTCATAAATACATTGATGGCGTGATTCTTATTTCACTTTGTTCTAATAATTAATTTTTTTTCAATTTTCTTTTAACTAAACAATGTATTATAGTAAGAAATATTATTTTGTATAGTAAGAAACATTATTTATACACACAACATCGAATTCGGTCCCTTCCTTTGTTGTTTGTTGATGATTCATCTTGTATAGCAAGAAACATTATAGTAAGCAAGGTTGAGAAGTTTCTTCCAATTTCTAGTCATTCAATTTTCATCAATTCTCAATTGAACCAAAAACCGAATTGAACCGCAAATTGCGATTCTTTTATATTTTGATTCGATTTGCAGGTCGATTCATGTTAAGTCTAAATAGTTATGGTTCGATTTTAGAGATTGAATCAAATCCAATCATTTGAACCTGAATCGAACTGCTATACATTAAAAGAAATAAAAAAATAAGAGTCTTTTTATTTATTTATAACTCTTCAACATTATATATTAAGACTTGTATTACTCTAAGATTAATTTAACAAAATGTAAAATTCTTATCGTGGAATGCATCTACAGGAGCAGATTTTATACTGGATTGCAACATTTAAAAGCAACAACATTGAGATAATTTAGAACTTTATAAGAGAAGAATATTATAAATAAATATGAAATTAATGCAAAAGAATAATTTTCTTAGTTAATGTTATAGATTTATTAAGAATATGTATTGTTTAATTTGCATTTAAAAATTTTTTAGAACGGGATATAATATGTATATATGAAATTATTATATACATTGACATGATATAATGATAAATAACTTTAATTCTTACACAACGTTATTTAATCTAACATCTTGATTATTAATATTGTTTACTAAAGCTAAATCTTTTAAAAACCATGTAACCACCTCATTTTTGCTTAATTAAGAAAATATCACATAATTTTGATTTTTAGTAGCCTTTTAAAAAATAATGTGGGTTTAATGTGATATGATTTATTTAATTAGTAGAAAAAGTTAATTAATTTTTCTAAGACATAGGCTTAAAATAATAATAATTGACTAAATTAATTTAAAAAAATTCAAATGTCATCATCAATAATAAATAGTATCATATTTTTCCTCAAGACTCATGCAAACTAGCCTAAACCTCCACTTCGCTCCCACTTTTGACCTAGTTTCGTTTTGTAATATCACCAAATTAATGATGAAATTGTAAACTAGATTTGGAGTAGTTTCCATTGATACTAAATTTGCAAGTTTTCATCAACATTTGCTAGGTCAAATTGAATCTTAAATACTGGGAAAAAAAATCATATTTGCACTTTCCTAAAAAATCCCATTCCGCATCAAATTTGAATAAATTAGACAAGTTGAAAGATATAGGAAGCATCTAATAATGATATAAGTATCTAATATCACATTTAATTAAAAATTACATCTTAATTTAAGGGGTTCTCAAAATTCGTGTGATAACTTGCCAAAAAAAAAAAAAAAACCCTAAAATCGAAATTAATGAAATTGGCGAGTTTTGAAAGCAAGTTTGTAACCTAACACTATAAATAGGACCTAAACATGAAAACCCTCAACGAATTACATTGATTTCACAAGAGTTACTAGCTTGATGTTTTTGTTTATGATATAGGGTTTCGAAGGTTTGGGTTCAAATTCGTGTCCATACAAGTTTAGTTGAAGAAATTAGACATTACGGGAGTACTCAGGAGATCGAAATCTTCAAGACCCAGTGGTTAATTGTTGTCGACGACCACCAGGAAGCGCTCGTCGGAGGAGCTCCGACCACCGCCGCTGCCTCCTTCTCTCTCAAACACCACTTTCAGGTGGATTTTGAACGAAACCAAGTCCACCGGAGTCTTTGCCGCCCCTCAAAACCCCGTCTAACCAACCACTGTTAGCTGCGCCTCCCTTCAGCCATCACAAACCAGTTTCGCCAACCGACCAGCCTGAAACCGACCCGTCAGGCTTCTCCGTTGCCGGCCAATTCCCCCTATTCTGAGTGCACGTCCTCTACCGTCCAGGTAAGGTTACTGTTTACCCTTCCTTCTTTTTTTTTTTTTTACTTCATTTAATAATAATAATAATAAATAATTATAAAACTATAATGATATTGTAATCGTCATTTATATATATATATATATACATATATATAAAAGAAATCTATAGTGATAATATCGTAGTGCATGCAGGCATGGTGTTTGTAATTTTTGGAAATAATAATAATAATAATAATAATATAATAATAAATGATAGTAATAAAAGCAGTAATTAACGTATGATGATAGTAATAGTTTTTAGTATAAATACTAATTAATGAATGAGAAATTGTTTCTAAAATATTGGATTAAGATTTTAAAATGTAAAACAATGTCATAATGGAATATATAGATATATATATATATATATTATGGTTTTTGAATGTCCTTTTATACCATAATATTGCCTTGTAATATGGTGATGACCTTGAATTTGATAATATTGAATTTTGTAACTACTCAATTTTACCATAATGTATATGTGTCCATGAAGTTATATTATAGTGTTTTATTATTGATCATTAGAGCTGTGCAAACGGATTATATGGGCTAACCCGCTCCGCCCCACGTCAGCCCGCGGGTTATGCTAGTAGCTCGCTTTGGCCTGCATTGCTATGCGGGCAAAAAATTTTTAGCCCAACCCCCGTGCGGGTTGATGGGTTATGCAGGCTAGCCCGCGAACCCACAAATATATATTTTTTGTTAAAAAAATTATAAGAATTGAAATTGAAATTTTTAATAATTTTAATATAGAATATATATTTTTTATCTCACTAATTACCTATATTTTAATTCTAGATGATAGTCGTGTATAGAAAAATTATAAACTTTTATTTTGAATTTTTTTATTTCAACATAAAAGGATTTATTTTAACCAATATAAATTAGAATTTATTCCAATTTTTTTCTTCGGCATGGCAATGAAAAATTCATCATGGAAATTATCAATTGATATTGTGTTGCTTATTTTAAATAAAAACATCTAAATATCTAATAAATATAAAAGAAAAAGTATTGATAAAAAGGCTAAGAGTTTAAAGTTTAAAAATTTAAAAACATCACTATCATAAAAATTATATAATCAATATTCAATAACTAAATAATAGAAAAAACGAAGTGAAGAGAATAAAAAAGGGTAATGTATTAGTTTTTTTTTTTTTAATTTACATTTCTTTCTTTTTTTTTTTCAATGTTTTTTTATGTGCGAGTTTATGGGCCAACCCTACCCACAACGGATTAGCCTGGTTCAACCCGCGGGTTATGCGGGGCAGGCCATTTTTGGCCCGCACATTAAACAGGCTAAAATTTTTAGCTCAATCCGCATTTTTTTGCTGTTTATGCGAGTTGGCCCACATGCACAACTCTATTGATCATGCTTAAGAAATATTTTTCAATATCCAAAAAGATGTTTTCACTCCTTCACTAAGAGAGTACTCTCTTTTACAAAGAGCTTTACTTCTTAATAGAGGAGTCCTTAACCCTTCTAACCAATCTCTTCACGAAGCCTGATCATCACCGCTCCCCTTTCTTCCTACTCTATCTAAATTTCAAGCTCTTCCTCTTACCTTTAAGCTAAATTGTAGAAACCTACTCTGTAAGCTCTTCCCTCAAAGTTCCATTATAAACCCTAAAACTTAGATCCCGCACCTTTACAACCATTTCTTCATGCCTAACTCTCAAACCTGAAACCTTAATTCATCAAATCCCTTTCCGCCTTCCCTTTCTCCTAATACCCTAAGACACGTAACTCTTTGTTTTCCTTTTTATTTTAAACCCCAACCTTAGATCCTTCTGCAAACTATCCTTAACCCAATAATATAACTTTCACCTAAATATCGACATCCTATTAATAGAAGAATGCATGGAATCAATGTGGAAGCTTCATGGGCTACTATTTGGATAAATGCTTTGTGCTTTTTCAATTTCTTCTTAATTTTAGTTGTTTTATTTCATTTGTTATCTTTAGTTTTGTGTTAAGAGAGTGGCTTCTTGTTTGGATTAGTACGTTCTCTATTTCCCTACTTTATCTCCACTTTCAATGCATCTGTTTGGATTCTCTTTAGATATAACGATATGGTCGAACCTACTTTCATCTACGGAAATGCTAGTTGGTGCCAATGGAGGTTGGCCTTCGATTCTTGATCTGGATACCCAAGCAGTCGATCTCACCAAAAATAGAGCAATTATGGTATGTAAAGTAGTCTCTAATAAAGCCGCAGTGACTTCGCTTCTTAAGAAAATTTATAGGCTATATGGGCATTGTGAGAGAATAGCATCCAAGCTAAATCTTTAAGTTTGTAGCTTAAATGATTGAAATCAGATGTGAAAAGTCATTAAAGATGGTCCTTGGGTTTTCATAGGTTAACTCTTCGTTTGAATGTATGGGACTTACATCATAATCTGAGGATGTGGACCTATCAAAATGCGCAATATTGGTTCAAATTCTCGATCTGAAGCTTAATCAAATGGCATATAGTAATGTGTTGAAAATAAGAGCTTATGTTAGAGAGATTCTGGAAAATGAACCTATTAATTTGAGAGATGGAGTAACCAAAGGCTATCTCAGAGTAAGAGTTAGTGTAGATTGGATGCAACCTTTGAAGACTGGGCTTTAGGTGAGTAGAAACAAGATGGAAAATTATTAGGTGCATTTTAAATATGAAAAGCTCCTCGATGTATGTTTCAAGTGTGGCAAATTTTGTCATTCCACCACGGTTTGCAAAGAAGAGAATGTAAATCAAATTATAGTATATGGTGAAGAGCGTTTGTAGTCACTATTCTTTACCAGCATAATCTTCTTGAATGGAGGCAACCTCTAACGAATCCAATCCTGCTCTTGTAAGCCTAACTCGTTCTAATGGCCTCAAGGGCAAATCACATGAGTCTCCATCCCTAGTTTTCCAAGTCAAAATGAATTACTGTAGCCCCTATATACCCTTATCCCAACGCCAACAATCCACTTGTAGCATAAACCAATCACTAACCACTAGCTGTCTCCTTAACTCTTGCACACCACTTGCTCCTATTAACATGTAGGAAGACAATGAGGTCACCAACCTAGTGAAATCCCCACCTCTATGCCCACCTAGTAAGTTAAATACTAGCAAACCAAACACATTACCTTTATCTCATACTCATAACACTTCCTCCTCCCAATTTATCATTTCCTCATTAAGATTGATCCAACCAAGTATCTACTTTGTTGAATTCTAGATTCATACCCTATATACGCACCCCTATCCAATCCTCACCAACCCACCTCATACCATCCATGTTAACCTTAGCCATCAAGAGGCTGCTGAAGAATCTCCATTGGACCTTAAAAAAACCTAAGAGTTTGATGAAATCAAGCAAAAGGCTTCCCTTTTAAGAAGAAAATTTCAGCTATAAGAGGGACGAAACCAAGGAAGATAAGCTCTCATTTGAAGATGAATGCATCTTCTACCCAAACAACAAATCTATTTTCAGATTCTCTTGTCAATGTTTCGATTAACTACAAAAAAAAATTTCTATTGATTATCATGGCTAGCCAAAATCAACCACACAGGAGGCATGGTTGCTATAAGTTGGAACTATTAAGGTATTGGGTCCAACTTGATAGTTCAATACCTAAGGGGCTTGATTCGTTGGTAAAATCCTTGTATGGTCTTCTTGATGGAAACAAAGAAGAGCATAAGGAAGCTTCTAAGATTTCAAAGAAGGTTGCATTTGCTTTTGAGTTTTATGTTCCCCCACCAGCTTATCAGGGGGTTTAGCTCATTGGACAGAAGATGTTCAAATCGTAATACAAAACTTCAATAGAAATATATAAGGTCTTCAATTTATTTGAAGGAAGGATCACTTTTCTCACACATTTCTTGGATCTATGTTGATCTAGATTAAGTAGAAGGCATATTTTGTGGTGAGAATTGGGAAATATTAGGATAACATAGATAGACTTGTTATGCATTGAGGATTTCAATGACATTTTGTTCAATCATGCGAAAGAAGGGGGCAAGTAAAATGCATTAGGCTCATGGAGAGATTTGTATCCATGATCATGATTGCCAATTTAAATGATCTTGGTTTCCAAGATTTGTGCTACACATGGCCTAACAAAAGAGAAGGTGATGAAAGGGTGTTAGAAACAATTGACAGAGCATTGGTTTCTTAGGAATGGCTGCAACTATATCTCGAAAAAGTTATATTGCATAGTGAATTGGTAGGCTTCGATCATGTTGCTTTAATTGTAGATACTTGCTACTCAAACAAAAAGGGCAAGAAAAGATTTCATTTCAAGAACATGTGGACCTTATCGGAAAGCTATGAGGACACAATTAAAACGGCTTGCACCGTTGCTCCACCTGCAAGTCATCCCAATCTAATTGGCTTCAGACTAAAGAGATGTAAATTCAAGCTATGGAGTTGGTGGCTTTGCTAAATACCATGCATGAAATTAGAAGGGTTTAAAAAAAGTTACTGGAGATTCAACATAGATGTAGCAATATAATAAAACCATGGAGAGATAGCTGATGGAAAAATTAAGCACTTTGTGGAAAAGAGAAGAACTATATCGGCACTAACGCTCAAGAATTAGCTGGCTAAAAGAAGGGGATGGGAATACAAAATTTTTCCATCAAACCACATTGATGAGGCGTCAAAGAAACAATTTTTTTTTTTTATTGAAAAATCTGGATGGCAGGTTTATTCCATAAATTTTACTTAAATTTGTTCAAGTTGGATGGTAAACGTGATTGGGGAATGTGCTAGGTTCAATTAATCTTGTGATTTCTAGTGAGATGAATGAATGCTTGGGGGAAGGAAGTTTTCAGTGTAGAGATAAAGATTGCAGCCTTTCAGTTAGTTGCTCTCAAAGCTCAAGTTCCATACGAGTTTCTTGGCACTTTCTACTTGCGCTACTGGCATATAGTGGGTAAGAATGTAATGGACACAAATAAGGTCTTCTTTAATACATGTACTCTTTCCCCTTATCTTAATTTCACAAAAATCGTTCTTATCCTAAAGGTGTAGTGTCCCCTCAGGAGGTAAGCCACTCTTGTCCTATTAGCTTTTGTAATTTCATCTTCAAAATTATTTCTCGTGTCTTAGTTAACCATTTGAAACCTTACCTAAATAGTGTCATCTTGAAACAACAAAGTGCTTTGGTTTCAAGGCATGTCATTCGTTATAATATTATTGTTGCCATGAAACTTTTTCACTTTTTAAGAACTAAGCAATCTTCTAAGAAAGCCTACTATGGTCTAAAACTTGATATGAATAAGGCATATGATAGGGTAAAATGGGATTTCCTATTGGCCGTTATGGTTAGGCTTGGTTTCTAAGATTCTTAGATTAGGGGGGTAATGGCTTGCGTAACCTTAGTAACATATAGTGTTAGGGTAAATGGTAAAAATACTGGCCAAATTATTCCCACAAGGGGCCTTAGGTAAGGTGATCCTTTATCCCCTTATTTGTTTATTTTAGTAGTTGACGTTCTTCCTCGCAGTATAGATAAGGCAATTGTGGATAACGTCTAAAAGGAATAGAATCAAGAGAGCATGCCATGTAATTTCGTATCTATTATTTGCTGACAATTCTCTTTTCTTTGTTGAAGCTGATCCTCAAAACAATCAGGTACTAAAGGAAGTCATTCGAGTTTACTATAATGCTTTGGGTTAAAAGGTAAACTATAAGAAGTCAAGCATTTTCTTTAGCAAGAATGGCCAACCTGAGAGAGTAAAGGAAATCTATGAAGCAATTGAGATTCTAGCCACAATGAATCTTGGTAAATATCTTGGGTTACCAACTTTATGGGGTTAAAACAAATATGAGGTCTTAAAATTTGTGAAAGATAAGATACGATCCAAATTGAAAAGGTGGAAGAGATGCCTTTTGTCTAATGTAGGCAAGGAGGTCCTTATCAAAGTAGTAGCAGGAGCCATACCTACCTGCTTATGAGCTGTCTAAAATTCCCAACAAAGTGGTGCAAAGAAGTAAATTCTATGATTTCTAACTATTGGTGGGGTTAAATTGAGGAGGAGAGAAAAATACACTAGCAAAGCTGGGAGAAACATACATATCCCAAATTTAGAGGTGGACTTGGGTTTAAAGATTTGGTGGATTATAATCCAACATTATTAACCAAGCTAGCTTGGAAAATTACTCAAAATTCGAATGCTTTATAGATGAGTATCCTAAAAGGTATATATTTTCCCTACTCATCTTTCTTGTAGGCCATAAGAGGATATAAAGATTCCATGGTATGGTCAAGTCTTGTACATGGTAAAAGCAACTTAAGATAAGTGGGTTCTAGAGTTAAAGGAAATTTACCAGGTTTAAGAGGCAACACGTATAATCAGGACCTTTTGGTAGTGGATTTGATTGATGAAAACTTACATGTTTAGGATACTCATGCTTTAAGATGGTAGTTCGCTAAGGATTCTATGAAGGCAATTTGTCGCATTCCATTAATAGCCACAAACATTGAGGATCGTCTTATTTGGCATCATGAAAAGTGGGGCATTTGTTTGGTTCGATCAGCATACAATTTCATCAAATGCTCCAACACTCAAAACAATTCAAGTGCATCTTTCTCTCATCAAGTAAGTAAAAAGATTTGGAACTTAGTTTGGGATTGCCCTTGTTTACATAAAGTCAAACACTTTATTTAGAGGGCACTCAATAATGCTATTTTTACCTAAAGTAACCTAATGAAGCGTCATGTGACAAGGGCTAATTGTTGTAATTTTTGAGAGGAGGAGGAAACAATTGAACATTTATTGTTGTGCTGTGAATGGACAAGATGGATTTGATTTGCTATCTTAGGTTTAAGAATTGATACTAATAGAGTAACAAGATTAGATGTGTGGCAAAAAAGTTGTGTGGATAGGCAAAGACTTAACAAACATGAATGTTTAATCCTTTTTGCTAAACTTTACACTCTATCATGGATTATTTTAGGTTTTTCAACTGGAAGAAACCAAATGTAAGTGCAGCTCTAGAATCAACAAAAGGAGCATTAATATAGGTAGAGCTACTCTCATCTAAAGCTACATCTGCAGAGTGCAATATATCTCCTTAGCAGGTGAAGGATGATTTGAAACAAGCCTAGCCATCTAATACCTCTTCTTTTAGAGCTGATGTCTTCTCGGCATCATAATATAGCAAATCTACAAACAGAGCCATACCATTGTCAAGTAGACTATTTGGCATATGAACAAACTGATAAACTTTATAGGTTGATGAGATGAGATCCTTAGGGCTTATAGTGGAAACTAATGCCTCCACCAACTTAAAATGGTTATCTCCTCCTTGCAATTTCATTAAAGTGAATTAATATGCTTCCTTTGATTCCATAACTAATGAAGGTGCATTAGCATTCATTGCAAGAAATGATAAAGGAAGGGTATGTGTCGGTGGAGCTAGTCTGTGTAATCAGTTCTCCTAAGGAAGCAGAAGCGATTGCCATTTACGTAGCTGTAAAATATGCAGCTTGGAGGAAATGGGCAAATGCCATTTTTGAAGTTGATAGTTTTTTTAGTGCACAAGGTAGTATGTTCCACAGTGAATCCGCCCTTGCGATTATTTGTCATACATGAGCTTAAATTGCTTTTATCTAGCTTTAACTGGTTCACTTTGAATTGGTTTAGACAAGCAAGTAAGGCAACTGACTAGATTGCTGTTCATACTTGACTTAAGTCATATCCTAAGGATTGGTGTTTTGTTCTTCCCAGCCCATTGAAGTTGATCTTGATAGAAAAGGCTGGTTTCTCTTTTGATGTAAACATTCTGGATGAACTCTTTTTTTTTATTTGGTTAGTTCAATTTATAATATAATATTTTAAGGGAAAAAAATATATATATAATAATGCCATGAATGTGAGTACATGTTTTTGCCTTGTTAAAATTAGAATGTTTGATATTGATGTTTCTCATAGAAACATTAATTTTGATAATATGTGATTTGACCATGCTTGCTTAAGAATCTTCATCACATAGAAAAATCTATTTTTTATGAAATTGTGAAAAATTAAATTAATATATTTAAGGTTCATTTCAAAATTGATTAGTTTTTGTAAAAGTAATAAAATTTAATAAACTTAAAGCAATAAAATTTCAAAAAATTAAAATTAACCCATAAATTAAAATTTTTGTATAAAAAATTACGTGACGTATAATCCTTAACTAAAAATATGTAGGCACCTGCGTGGCGACTTAAAAAGGAAAAAAATTATTTATGTTTCTGAACTCGTGTAAACATTGTTGATTCATTTTTACTTGTAAATATACTTATAATAGTTAATGTAAATAACAATTGTCTTATTTTGTAAATCTTACATAGCTGTAAATATTATATTTTGTATATTAACAAATTTTTAGGACATTTTAGGGAACAATTTATAATGGAAAGTTAAAGTTGGTAACCATTTTGATTTTACTAGATTAGCCCTCCAGATTCATTATCTTTGTTTCTTTTTCTTTTTTTTTTAAATGATTTTAAAATCGATTTTATCACAAATGAGTAGCTAAATTAGGATCAACCTACCCATTGATTATAATTTGATTTTTTTTCCCTGACCTTTAGTCGTGTTGCGACTCCAAAATTCTTTAAAATTTAGAAATTTCTTTTAATTTTAGTCGAGGATTTATATTAAACAGGTTAGGGTTTAATGTCTGAAAATTAGAAGGCTCGATAAGTAGTTTGAACCGAATCAAATTGAACAGCTTCAAATATTATTCGGTTTAAAAACCTTGAAATGTTAAAGGTGGTTTAGTTCATTTAGGATTTGAAGTGAACCATTTATAATAGGGTTGAACCATCTAAACTGAACCATGAACACCCCTAATTTTTTCCCATTAAATATTGTTATCTATAGTAAATCGCCTATTAGATATTGTTAGAATTATAGTAAAAGGTTAGTTTAATCTCTTTATGTAAAATAATTACAAGAATAGGATTTAGAACAACTTAATTACAAAAATAGATACTCAAGATCGCATTTTGAAAATGGAATACCCAATGTGCAAAAAAATCGCATGTAGTAAGTGCAAGTTGTGATGAAATATGTCCCAGTACATGTGTTTTGCAAGCCGCGAGAAGTAAGCAAACCATTCTCACATACATCACATGCTAGATATAAATGCATATATCTTACATTTTGTACATATGAGTCCTATTCAATGCCCTAAAACACATATTAACATGCAATTTTGATGGACTATTTGGACAATTAATTTCAATGACGATTAATTTTGTAAATAATTTCAAAAGCGATTTTAAATTGAAAAAAAAAAAGTTACAGGTAATAAACCATTGAGATTATACAAAAGAACATGTGTCAAAATTATGCCACAAGGTAGCTTAGGAGCATATACAATCTCAACATTGATTTAAAAATTATTCTTAAAATAGATCGAAACTGAAATAATGAACAAAACATAAAATTAAATTTAAAAAATTACTAATATGTCATAATAAAAGTGTTATCAACTTGATGTAAAATCCTATCTAACACCCCATGACTAAGCATATAGAACTAAGACAACTTCATACGTGATCGTGTTAAGGAAATGTCATATATCTGGAGTTTGATGATAAAAACAATCGAATAGCTGAAATTTTTGCAGAGCCCCCTAGTGTTTTATACAAACAGATAAATTGGCTTACACTTTAACATCAGGCTCATTAGGTTTGTAAATTGTACGCCATCCCAATGTGCTTGAACACTTGCCTTTACTGTTGGTTTAATAGCAAAAGTTCCTACATTCTACTGTCGGGCAAGGGGTCAGCATTTAGTCAAAAGGCGGTTGTTAGAGTTACACCAGTTTTGGCTGGAACATATGTAAGTGTGCAATAATTTTGGCTTTTCTACTTAGTAATCCTCATGAAGTGCTAATTCTATTTTAAGTGGAAGTTTATTTAAGTTCTATAATCTGGATGTGGACATATTGATAACTTTTTTTTTTTTTTTAGTATAATCATGTAGTCCTGTGCTTGGAAATAGCTATATCATTGGGATGTTGTTGGATCTGTTTAAGGCAAACAAAATGGTTTTGTCTATATATGAACAAAAGAGGAAATTCGAGAGCTTTCATATGAAGCAAGCAAAAGCATTTGCATTCGAAATAGACAGCTTCAAGATGAGCACTACTCTGTCTTTGAAAGATCAACTTTACATAAATCAAATACATTTTACCCATGATCTGGAACCACTAGAGGAGGATCAGCCCGATCCTCATTCGAAACAAGAAATACTTGGACATTCAGCAATACAAGTTCAGTCTAGATCCATTAATTTTCTAAGATTGCCTCAGAGCACTAACAACTATCAATCATTGAAAGATGACTATAATCGAACCGCTTGCATTTCTGTGGTTGATCCATACATCATCCAGCAATATATATATATATTGAAAGGGCATGCGTTGCTCGATTACAAAGACACTAAAAAAAGGTGAAGAGTACTGCAGTGTGTTCATCACTTTGTTGTGGTGCTTGTTATTGTCACATATAACGCTTGCACGAATGATACGGCACCTTGTTTCTGATAATTGATACTTTATTATCCTTTTTTCAACGCAATCAAAAGTAGATTAAGTTTTTTGATTCCAAACCTAGCACTCATAGCACAAGGATGGCAACCTTGGTGTTAGGATGACATCAAGAGGTGCTGCCTTTGGTATAGTTAATCCAGGTCCCTCGCTCATATTAACCTTCACATTTGACACGGTATCTAATTCAAACCCATGAAGCAATCTTGCCAATATAAGATGCAGGACATGGTGAGCAAAAGTCACACCAGGACACATCCTTCTACCTGAACCAAATGGTATATACATGAAATCTTGACCTCTAAAATCCAAATCGGCATGACTAGTCAAGAACCTCTCAGGTTTGAACTCTAAAGGCTTTGGCCAGATTCTTGGATCCCTATGTAGCTTCCAAATGTTAACAAAGAGTTGTGTACCGGCAGTGATATGGAAGCCTCCAATAGTGCAATCTTCCAAGGCAATTCTTGCTGCAGAAAGTGCTAATCCTGGGTATAAACGGAGTGTCTCTTTTACTATAGCTTGTAGGTAAGTTAACTTCTTTATGTCGGATTCCTCCACCTGTCGATGCATTCCGACATGGATTTCTAACTCACTTTGTACCTTCTTTAGGGAATCTCGATTATTTAAAAGAAGAGAAATTACCCACGTAAGAGTCAAAGCAGTAGTGTCATTGCCTCCAAGGACTAGGACTGCAAAAAGTAAAACAAAAAAATTCTTGCTAATGGACTAAGTGGATATCACATATTTCAAATTTAAAGTTCATCATGCAGCTAATAAGTTTACCTTAATAACTACTGGTTAAACTTGTATATGTAATGTGGTGCTGTAGATGTATTACTTGATGCACATCACTTTTTGTGGGCTACAACTTTGATTGAAGTTCATCCCATAGATGGCTTAATGGCAACCTATGCATACAAACTTGGAACCTCTTACCATGGTATCACATTAAATTTCCCAAAATAATCACCTTATTTGAATGTTTACATGAATAGATATAGTGTAGTTTTTTATTTATTGCTCAACAATAATCATTCTTAAATTTTATAAAATTGGATGAATATGCTTTAAATGAAAGGAGAGGTAAGTTTCCATTTCATCGTTGCACTCCGGATCTTGAAATCATGCCAATAGGTTTTTAGCTAATTTAAGCAACAAGTAAAATCGTTGGCTTACTTCTAATTGTTGCTCTTTTTATTAATAATTTCCAAAATCATTTCGTTGTTGCTTGATTTATTTGCTTCTTGACGTACTCAACATTAAGCTTTATGATTGCAACCGCATTAATTTTATTCTTTTAGACACTGGTGTCATACAAGGCCTTGTCCAATATATAACTTTTACTTCTTGTAGAATTGTGTCTTTATTCTCCCCATAATAAATAAGATTGTACTAGTATTTTGCACGACCTGAAACTCAACTAGACAAAGATGTCGATATACATACCAAGCAATTTGCCTTGATGATGGTGTCAATCTCTTGAGCAGAAAGTTTTCCTTCTTCTTCCAGGACAGCCAGCATAGCATGGATATAATCCCGTTCAGCCTCATCAACCCCCCTTCTGCCCTTCTGCGTCGATGCTCATCTACCCAACTACTAAATATAATATCCAATTCTTTAGCTGTTTTCTTCATCTGACCTACATTTCCTCTCATCACGTCTAACCATCCCAAAAGTGGAATCGCATCCGACACCATAAATTGACCCGCTAGGTTGAAGAAATCTCCCAAAGCCTTCCCGCATCGCCTTGATTCCTCCATTTCTGCTAAATCCTTACTCGAATATCGTTTCCCTGCCATCATCCTTACTATTATTTCATTGTCAAGTCCCCAAATTTCTGCTTGGAGTCCAATAGGACTGAGCAACGATGATTTTTTTGGCATAGCTCATACAACTCTTTGAGGAACATCTTGATTTCAGTGTCCCTAACATGCTTGAGCAACTCAAGCCTGCGACCTGATAGTAGCTCAGCCATGGCAAGTTTCCTCATGTTGTACCAATATGGTCCATAAGGGGTGAATCCGAACATAGTATGATCATATCCCATAATCTTGATCGCCAAGGATTGTGGTCTGGAGAGAAAGACCTTGTCGTTAATTGTGAAGCATTCTTTTACTAATTCCCAGCTACTAACCACTAGAGCTCTATGTGTGCCTAGTCGGATTAAGAAAGCCGGACCGCATCGATTAGCCATGGCTGCAAGACTTCTGTGCAATAGCTTGTCTTCACCTAGTAGGTAGTGTAGGTGGCCGAGAAAAGGCCATGCTCCTGGTGGCTCTGGTGGGCTCTTGAAAGTCTGTGTGGAACTTTGTGCTGAAAAAAGGAAGATAAATGCGGCTGTAAGTAGAGGAAGGGTGTAAAGAACAACGTCCAAAAGATTGAATGAGATCATTGCTTAGAGAAATGGATTGGACCGATAAGCTCTGCCGAATTTATATATATTCTCTTGATATTTTTTTATTAAAACGGATGTCACAAGATGAACATTATCACCTAGATGCAAACAAAATGAGACAGCAATGTTGATAAGGTCAAGAGAATTCTCTTGATATTATCAAATACATAGAATATACTTGTTTATGTGTTAATAATTTTTAAATCATTCTTTGGTAACAATTTCAAGTCGTGATTACATATAGAGAAAAGAGTTAAAAACATATGAACATTAGATGAAGATACCATGAATCAAATCTTGAAAATTACTAACTCAATGTGATAATAAAAGTTTCATTTCATCAACTTGATGAAAAATCCTATCCAACAACCCATGATTAGCATATAGAACTAAGACACCTTAATATGTGATCATGCTGAAAAAGATGACATATATTTGGAGTTGTTGATAAGAACTATTAAATAGCTGAAATTTTTGCAAAACCCTTAAGTAGGGCTAGGGGTAGATTTCGTACTTTGAAAAGAAATGGGAAAGCTAGATGCAAGGAGAATGCTTTTACTCAAAACCGAGTGTTTTATGCAAACAAATCATTTTACAATGAACAAATTAGCACACTTGGATGGCTGGTGTTAGGTTGTAATGCTCCCAAAGCCCAGCCCACAATCACCCTCTTCCCTAACCCTAGCCACACACGAACCACACAGACAGAAAATCTCCTCTCTACGAACAACTCCTCTTTACCTACTCTCAAACCCTGAGAAACTAGGGTTTCCTCCCTTCACCTTCACTACCACAATATCAAGCTAAGTCCTTCTACTCCTCTCGTATTTCACTTCTACACTCTGAACTTTACACTTCTACTGATGTTTACAATACATTTTGCAGGTAAAAGGAAAGATACAAGCAGGGGATTGTTCGAGCCAATCCGAGCTCCAATGTACACAGATATCTCCAAAAGGGGGGTTAATACCCTTTTCCCTTTCAATTTCTATTTATATGTGTAAATGTATAATTGTCTACTGTTATTCTGTTACATTGCATTCTGTTAATCTGTTGAATCTCATCAACTACGTAACAAAATAGTTTCTCTATTTGTTTATTTGTAATCCTCGAATTTACTTGGCATTTTCCTCCATCTTGTACTCTGACGTGTAACATTTTTCTCCCCCTATGGAAATATAACCTTGTCCTCAAGGTTGTAATCAGAGTAGATTAGTTGAAACTGATCATAATCTCCCAACTCGCATCTTCTAGTAGTACCCCTTACACTGAACCAAATCTGCTTAGTGGGTTTCTATGAACCAGTATCACTAGAATCAAGAATACCTAGGGGCTGTAATACAGGGTGGTTATTATAAGATCATTAGGTAATGCCAAAATCGGATCAGTAGAACCATAGGCTTTCTTGAGAGCAGAAACATGAAAGACATTGTGGATCCTCGAATTAGAAGGTAGCTCAACCCTATAAGCTGACGAACCAATCTGAAGCACCTTATAAGGACCAAAAACGTTTTGAAAGCTTGTGATAGCTATTAGCGACAATAGTTTGTTTATAGGGTTTGAGCTTCACCATGACTAATTCTCCTTTCGCAAATGTGACAGATCTATGTTGTTTGCTTGAGATTTCATGCGATTCTGAGCTTGCTGCAAATTCTGATTGAGCATATATAATATCTCATCCCGAGTGGCTAACTCAGTGTCTATGCTTCAACAGCAGATGAACCTCTAATTAACCTGGTATAGTGGGTGGAGATCCTCCATATACAACTTCGAATGGAGTTGTTTTAGCACCCTCATGATAAGAAACATTGTAGGCATACTCAGCCCATGGAAGAAATCGAACCCACAACTTAGGTTGTTCCATGACAAAACACCTCAAATATTGTTGAAGTGTCCTATTCATCACCTCAGTTTGGCCGTCTGACTGAGGGTGGTATGAGGAACTCATGCATAATTTAGTGCCATCGAGCCGAAATAATTCCTTCCAAAATCTACTCATGAAAACAGGATACATGTCAGAAACTATTGTTCTGGAACTCCATGCAATTTAATGACCATGTTCACAAATAAATTTGCCACTTTAGTAGCAGTAAAATGCTCATCTAGAGCTCCCAAGTGGCAATATTTAGACAACCTGTCTACCACCACCAAATTACAGATAATCCCTGTGAACATGGTAAGCATGTAACAAATTCCATGCTTACATCCTCCCATACCCTGTCAAGAATTGGTAATGGGGACAATAAACCAACAGGAGATTTAGTTAAGTACTTAACTTGCTGACATATCATACAATTTCGTACAAACTCTTTCCACATCCTTCGAAGTCCCTCCCAAAAAATTCCGCATAATCCTTTTATAGTTTTTGAGAAAACCAAAATGACCAGCTGATGGAGTTGCATGATATTCTCTTAAAACAAGAGGCACCACCAAAGAGTCCCGAACTAGAAAAATTTTGGAATCATGATAAAGAATTCGATGCTTCCAAACAAGAGATTTGGTATGATGCAACCCTTTAGCAAGGTCAGAAATAATAGCTTGGAAAGATGGATGGTTCTGATACTCTTGTTTCAGAATATCGAGAAACTGAAATATAGGAATAGACCATCGCAAATGACAATATTCCCCATCAAATTGCCTTGATAAAGCGTCAGCCACTACATTTTCTTTCCCAGCTTTGTAAGTGATTATATAATCATATCTAAGTAGTTTAGATAGATATTTCTGTTGCTCAGGCGTTTGAATCACTTGAGATAAAATTTCTTTCAAGCTTCTATGATCTGTTCGAATCAAAAAATGAATCCCCAAGACATATTGTCCCCACTTTCGAACCGCTTCAACTATGCCATATAATTCCCTCACATAAGCTTTCCTTAAGTGGAAAGGAAGCTTCTTACTAAAATATGAAATAGGAAGTTCATTTTGCAATAAGACAGCTCCTATAGCAGTTCTAAAGGCATCTGTTTCAATAACAAATTTCTTGGTGAAATCAAGTAATTGCAAAATAGGAGCTTGTACAAGTGCTGTTTTCAAAGAAACAAAAGCTTGTTCCACCTTTGAATTCCACTCAAACTTATCCTTTTGCAATAAGTCTGTTAATGGACTAGCAATAGCAGCATACCCCTTGATAAACCTTCGATAATACCCAAATAATCCCAAAAAAGCTTGTAATTGCTTGACTGAAGTGATAACTGGCCACTCTCTCACTCCTTGAACTTTAGAAGGATCTGGACTAACCCCTTTGCTCGACACAACATGCCCTAAATACTCAATAGTTTTCTGGCAAAAATGCACTTAGAAGCCTTCAAAAAGAACTGATTTTGCTGCAAAATAAGTAATACAGAATCCAAATGCTTCAAATGATCTTCAAAAGTCTTACTATAAATTAATATGTCATAAAAAAAAAAACAATGACATATTTTCTTAGAAATGGCTGGAGAAGTCTATTCATTATGGCTTGGAAAGTAGTAAGGGCATTACACAAGCCAAAAAGCATTACCAAAAACTCATAATGACCCTCATGTGTCCGAAAAGTTGTCTTCTCGATATCATCATGATGCATACAAATTTGATGATATCCTGATCGTAAATCTAGCTTTGAAAAACAAGAAGCCCCAAACAATTCATCTAGGAGTTCATCAATGGTTGGAATTGGGAACTCATCTTTCACAGTCACTTGATTAAGAGTCCTATAGTCAATACAAAAACGCCAAGTTCCATCTTTCTTTTTAACCAGAAGCACCGGACTGGAAAATGGACCTGTGCTATGTTGGATGATACCCAAATTAAGCATATCTTTAACTTGTTTTTCGATTTCACTCTTCTGATAATGTGGGTATCTATAGGGTTTGACATTAATTAGTTGTGCCCCCTCTACCAAATGAATGTGATGCTATGTGTTTCTTAAAGGCGGCAAGGATGAAGGTGCTTCAAAAATTGAGGCATATTTGCCCAATAATGCATCCAATGCATTATTGCTGGATGAAATGCCATGAAAATCAGATTGAGACTAAGCCGTCAATTGAAAACAAGAAATCACAGCATCCATTCGAACTAATTTCTTGAGCTGATTATGAGATATCTGGAAAATCATAGGATTTTCTTCACCTTTCAGTACTATAGAAGAACCATTGTAATAAAACTGCATGGTTAATTGTCCATAATCAATAGTGACCGACCCAAGCTTTTGTAACCATTGAACTCCTAGGACAAAATCAGCACCTTGAACAGGTAGAACATAAAATGCCTCCATAAACTGAATTCCTTGAATATCCAGTGATACACTTGGACACTGTCCTTCGCATGCTAACTTGCTACCATTTCCTATCATAACATTGAAATTGAATGAGGGAATAACAGATAAACCCAATATTTGACAATTCTTGATTGTACAAAATTATGGTACTACCTGAATCCACAAGTATAATAACATCTTTCCCATTAATGTTCCCTTAAATCGATAGTCGAGGTAGAGTACCCTGACAGTGCATGATAGCTAATAGTTCCTTCACCAAAATCCTCAATTCTAGATTCATCCAAATCAGTATCTGAATCTCCTCGTCTTCTTGTAGCAACAAGAGAAAATTGGCTTTATTTGTGAGATTTATTATACTTTTCATCACAATGGAAACAAAGACCCTTTTCTCTCTTTTCTTGAAGTTCAACTTGAGATAATTTTTTGATAGACAAAGATGATTTAGAAATGGATGTATTTGTGAAAGCGGAAGAAGTTGGTGGTTTCGAAAATTGTAAGGTAGAATTATGTGGAGAAGAAAAAGAATGAGTTGAATCATGGCAAGAAAAAAAGGTTTAACAAAAGCATTATCTGCAAACTTTGATTCATGCATTCTAGCTAACCAAAATGCATGTGATAAAGAATTAGGTCTAGAAATTTGAACTTCTTTCCTAAGATGTGATTTACATCCAGAAACAAAGCAACTGATGAGAAAAGAATCAGGAATGCCTACCACTTGATTTGATAATGCAATGAATTCTTTCTGATACTCTGCTACTGATCTTCGTTGAACTAATTTGGACAGGGCACCTTGAAAATCCTCATACTCCGAAGGGCCAAACTGAGTCTTCAAAGATTGTAAGAACTGCTGCCATGAAGTCAGTTGATTATTCTGCTCTAACCACTACAAAAATTGCAGAGCATCACCCTCCATTGCAAAAGCAGCAATGTCTAATCTTTGTGCCTTAGATATTTTATGGAAAGCAAAAAACTTATGAGTTTGATAAATCCACCCTAAGACATCTTGACACGAAAATTTAGGAATCTCTAATTTAATGCCTTTCAACAAAGAGTCAGCCAATGAAGATGATGGATGAGATCCATCTAAGGATTCTTGATGTAAAACAGCCGTAGGATTCTCATTTTGATTCCTAATATTGTCAATTTTCTCTCCAAACTGCTGAATTGAATTATTGACATTATCATGAAGATCTTTAACTGTTTGCTGCATCAAGGCATTAGAATTCATAGATTCTTGCATTTGTGTCTGCATACCCTTCATCGTCTCAGCCAATGAATAGACCAAGGCTTGCAACCTAGTAAATTCTTCTTGAGAACGAATGGAAGCCATGAATTCCCAACGATCAACAACAAAAGCACCAAAATGTTAGGTTGTAATGCTCCCAATGCCCAGCCCACAATCACCCTCTTCCTTAACCCTACCACACACGACAGACAAAATCTCCTCTCTATAAACAACTCCTCCTTTACCTACTCTCAAACCTAAGAAACTAGGGTTTCCTCCCTTCACCTTCACTGCCACAATATCAAGCTAAGTCCTTCTACTCCCTCTATATTTCACTACATCTATCCGATATCTTTTAGGTAAAAGGAAAGATATAAAGCAAGGGATTGTTCGAGCCAATCCGAGCTCCAATGCGTACATAGATATCTCCAAACAGGGGGTTAATACCCTTTTCCCTTTCAATTTCTATTTATATGTGTAAATGTACAGTTGTCCTACTGTTATTCTGTTACATTCCATTCTGTTAATCTGTTGAATCTCATCAACTATGTAACAAAATAATTTCTCTATTTGTTTATTATGTAATCCTCTAATCTACTTGGCATTTTCCTCCATCTTGTACTCTGACGTGTAACATTTGGCCTGTGAAGCTTGCACCCAATCTCATATTCTCATTGTGCTTGATTTCAATACTTGCCTTTACTGTTGGTTTAATAATAAAAGTACCACTTTCTGCTTTCAGGGGCATGGGTTATTATCTAGTCAAAGGGCTGTTGTTAGAGTTACTTGATATGTTTGTTTTATGTCCAAAAAGCTTGTGCCAACTATCTAGACCTTGAGTTATCCCCCAAGCTAAGTAATCCAATGATTTAATGTGAGATTAAAAACTAATTAAACCAATTGAAAACTAGTAATATATTATTGAGGGTTATGGAATTAGGAAATGCTGAAATTTGAATTACACACATATTTTTATTTGAATTAAAATAATTTCTCGAATCAATATTGAAATTGATTAATTGAGATTTAACTAAACCATTAGAGCTCTTCGGAGTAACAAAATTCTAATTATAGTATAAATTATCCTACTAAAGTGATTTATCTATAATTATTATAAAAATAATAATTTACTCATACGAAATTACTATTTTAGTTTGAACTATGAACCAAGCACTACCAAGTGACTCAAATTCATATTTCTAACCGCATTAGATACATGAGGTCATAATTTTTGTTAAAACTCATATATCTTATTATAATTTAAATACCTAAGTTGTATTTATTTGAATTATTGAATAATAATGATTAAAAATTTGATCACTGTGGCCTAACACGAATCAAATAGAAATGAACAATGATAAAATATCATCTAATCACAAATTACAATAATCACTTTAAACATTTTCAATCCATTAAATCCATTAATGCAATACTCATAACTATAAATCACATCATCATTGTTAAGAATTAACATAATAAGTAAGGGTTTAAAAACAACACCTTGAAAAGATTACTGGATAATTCAACACTTGTTTTGATGGCGACAATAAGACCACTAGATCCTACTGCTGCAAATGATCAAATAATTTGGGGGCCTTCTCCTTTTGGAGATTTCTTACTGAATTCAGCATATAAACTTAAATGTGGGTTTGCTTGGAATGTAAAAGAGGATAAATGGAAGTTAAAGTGGCATTGGAGAGGACCAGAACGTATAAGATGTTTTATTTGGCTGATATTGCATAAAGCATTATTAACAAATGTTGAATGCAAGAGAAGACGTTTATCTTTTTTTAGAATATGTCAAATCTATGGGCAATCAAAGGAGGACCTGGACCATGTTCTAAGAGGTCATGAGAAAGCCTTTGATTTTTGGTGTAGATTGATTCCTATTCATAATTGGCAGAAATTCTTTAACTCCAATTTTGATGAGTGGATTTCGATGAATTTAAAAGATGAATCTACTGTTGGTATGAGCTACGAACCTTCCTTGTGATCCCTACAATCTTGGAGTCAAAGATTTAGATTAGTTAATATGGTAATAGCGTGTATAATTGGAGTCAAAGATTTAGATTAGCTAATATAGTAATACATATAATAGATGTATTTCCTTTTATGTATACTTGTCTTTTTTATGTATATCTATAAATGCTAAAAGGAGGGCTTATATATAAAAAAAAAAAGAAGAAAGGTTCTTTTGATCATGGTATCTGAGCAACCGCTTTAAGACCTCTAGATTAAAGAAATAGAAGAAGATATCAATGGGGGATCAACACCCTATTGGAAACTTACAAATAGACCCTTAGTTCTTGATGATTTGACATCAAGAATTTCTCAGATGTTAAACCAAATACCAATACAACAACTAACGATCCTATTATTACTTCAATTGGCGTCAAATAGAAGATAAAAACTGTGGGATTTGGTCCTAGGTGATGGAGATGTATATCACTACCAAAGACAAATTGGGGCTCATAATGGAAATTTACCAAAGCCCTCAAAAACAGATCCAACATTTAGAAAATGGAGAACAGAGAACCCAATTGTTAAATGGTGGCTAATTAGTTCTATGGATCTAACCCTAATTGCAATTATATTTGATTTCCAACTGCTAAAGATGTATGGGATGCTATTGCCACAACATATTTTGATGGCACAAACACCTTACAAGTTTATAATCTTAAGAGAAAAGTGTCCAGGCTAAGACAAAATAGAGGGTCAATTGAGACATTATAATACTCTTCAAGGACTTGGAGAGAAATTGATTTTAGGCACCAAAATCCCATGAAATGTGAAGTTGATATACAAAAATACAACTTATGGTGCAAGAAGATAGAGTTTATACTTTTTTGGATGGACTTGATGATCGTTTGGATAACATCTACGGCTACAGCCTTTCTATAGTAGAGCAAGCTTATGCATATGTATGTAGGGAAGTCATAGACAAAATGGTGATGTTGACAAAAGAAGACATAACTTTCCAGCCTAGCAATGGTATCCAAAGGAGGACAAAAATCACAACAAAACCTATGCTTTAGATTTTTACTAATGGAAAAAGAGGTTCTACTATAAGACAAAGACAAACTAAAGAAGGTGGTTGTACTCATTTGGGAACATTAAGCATACAAAAGAAACCTACATTAAGATACATGGATATCCACATTGGTGGCACAATTGAAGGTAAAGAAGAAATGAGAAGCAGTCATGCATCACTTGCTAATGAGAAACCCTTACTGAACCTCATCTTTCCTTATTCCTCAAGAGGAGTCCTCTATGCAATACAAACTGTTTGTTGGCTAAAAATGAGTCAGGTAACCAAAGCTGGATCATTGATTTCGGAGCAATGGATCACATGACCTTTGATCCTCAAGACTTTGTTGAAACTACCAAACCAAAATAAGTTTGCATTACAAATGCAAATGGCGAGAAATATCCTGTGACAAAGGCTGGAAAAGTGTCCTTCTCGCCCACATTACAACTATCTAACACCCCTTTTATTCCATCTCTTTCAAACAAATTAATTTCAGTCGAACAAGTTACTAAGGAATTAAACTATTGTTCACTAATGTATCCAAAATTTTGTTTGTTCTAGGATATTCTCACCAAAGAGATTATTCGTCATGATACTAAATGCGATGGGCTATACTGCATGGAAGAGTTTAGTAATGGTAGTGCAAACAAAGTCGACAAAGATGATAATAGAGAAAGGGAAATTTGGTTGTGGCATCGTAGATTAGGACACCATTCATTTTCTTATATGAGACATTTATTTCCCAAATTGTTTTCAAATGTTAGTGATACTATAGTTAAATGTGAGTCTTGCATTTTAGCTAAGAGTCATAGAGCCTTTTACCCAATAATCCAAAAAAGATGTCAAAAACCATTTATGTTAGTTCATTAAGATGTTTGGGGACCTGCCCCTATTTCAATTTCTTCTAGAATAAAATGGTTTGTGATTTTTTTTATGATTGCACTCATATGACTTGGCTATATTTGATGAAAAACAAAAATGAAGTTGTTGAAATATTTCAAACATTTCATGCTATGATTAGAACTCAATTCTCTACTAAGTTACAAATACTTTGTTCTGATAATGGTAGGGAATTTGTTAACAAAGAATTACAAGATTATTTCAAAGCTCATGGTTTATACCATGAGACAACTTGTGCTCAAACTTTATAACAGAATGGTGTTGCCGAAAGGAAGAACATGCATATGTTGGAGACTGCCAAAGCACTTTTGATAGCAGCAAATGCACCACAAAGATATCGGATAGATGTAGTGACCAGTGTTGTTTATTTGCTAAATCGCATGCAGTCCAATATATCAAACTTTAAGATTCCATTATAAGTCTTGGCTCGGCATGAACCTTTGCCCTCATCTTTAATGCTTCCTGCAATAATATTTAGATGTGTAGTATACGTCCACCTCCATAAAAATAAAAGATCTAAAATTGATCCATGTGCTGTTTGCTACATCTTCTTGGGCTATGCTACACATAAGAAAGGATACTGATGCTTTGATCCATGTGTTAAGCACCTTTATGTCATGATGGATGTTAAGATCCTTGAAACAGAAATGTTCTTTCAAAATCTAGATTCACATTCTCCTCTTCAAGGGGAGTTAATTGGTGAAAAGCAGAATTTAATAGTGGTTGGGAGAAGTGGCTAGATTTCTCAACTTGTCATGATGAAGGCAACAAGTTTTTTCTTCAAGAGAATCTTCAAGAAGGAGGAAGTACTGAAACTGGGAATGGATATAATCAAGCACAAGAACTACTTCTCTTGAGCAGTCTTCACAAGAACAACCCTCTCTTGAGCAGTCTCCTCTTGGTTTAGTACTAACCGACCATACTCTTAAGAATAAATTAAAGGTATGACCTCTTGATCCTCTCCTAGTTATAAATTACCTTTCAGGAACAATCGGGGCAAGCTACTAAATCGATACACACCAGATCATGAAGAAGGCAAAGCATGATATCCAATTGCTAACTACATCAAGTGGTTATCACAACCACTCAAAATTCTGGTGCACCAACTATCATTTGAGAACATTCCTAATACGATAGAAGAAGCCTTGAATGATCCCAAATGGGTGAAAGCAATTACAGAAGAAATGGTAGCATTGCAAAAGAATAACACCTAGAAGCTCATGCCTATACCAAAAGAAAAGAAAGTGGTAGGATGCAAATAGGTATTCTCCATCAAACGTAAAGCGGATGGGACAATAGATCAATATAAGGCAAGACTCGTCGTGAAAAGATACACCCAATTATATGGCATTGACTATCAAGAGACATTCTCACCAGTAGCAAAATTAAACACAATTAGGGTACTACTATCACTGGTTGCAAATCTAGACTGGCCACTATACCAATTTGATGTAAAGAATGCATTCCTTCATGGGAATTTAGAAGAAGAAGTGTACATGGAATTCCCACTAGGTTTCATTGCTTCACAAATAGGAATTGTATGTAAATTAGAGAAGGCATTATATGGGTAAAAGCAATCACCAAGAGTATGGATTAGAAGATTCAGCTTGGCTATGAAAAATTATGGTTAGAATCAATGTAATTCAGAGCATACTCTATTTCTAAAGCATTAGGAAGGGATGGTAATAGCACTAATAATCTATGTTGATGATATGATAATTATAGGAAATGATGATAAGGAAATCACAAAGCTTCAAAGGTATCTAGCAGCTAAATTTGAAATGAAGAATCTTGGTGGCCTTAAATACTTTCTTGGAATCGAAGTAGCAAGGTCAAAATAGGGGATATTCCTTTCACAAAGGAAATATATTCTTGACTTGTTAGCAGAAACAGGAATGCTTCATTGTAAACCTACAAACACTCTAATTATTTAGAACCATAAGCTTGGAGAATATTTAGATCAAGTTCCTACAAATAAAGGAAGATATCAATGATAGGTGGGCAAATTGATTTACTTATCTCATACAAGACCAAATATTGCTTATGTTGCAAGCTTAGTAAGTCAATTTATGCATAATCCAAGTCAAGAACATATGGAAGCTGTGAAGCGAATTCTTCGATACTTGAAGGCCTCACCAGGAAGAGGACTTATGTTGAGAAAGCATAATCATCTTCATATAGATGGTTATACAGACGCAAATTGGGCTGAAAGCATTACGAATAGGAAGTTGACCTCTGGATACTTAACCTTTATTGGTGGAAACTTGGTCACATGGAGAAGCAAAAAACAGAAGGTAGAGGCTTTATCTTGTGCAGAAGCTGAATTCTATGACATGGCTAAAGGGTTGTGTGACCTACTTTGGTTGAGAGAGCTGATGAAAGAAATTGGATACTCACCTGAGCTACCAATGAGGTTATTTTGTGATAATAAAGCTGCTATAGAAATTGCCCAAAATCCAATTCAACATGATCGAACAAAGCATGTTGAGGTTGATAAGCACTTTATTAAAGTAGAAATTGCCCAAAATCCAATTCAACATGATCGAACAAAGCATGTTGAGGTTGATAGGCACTTTATTAAAGGAAAATTAGAGGAGAAGATAGTGCAGTTCCCATTCGTGAAGTCAAAATAGAAACTAGCTGATATTCTTACAAAGAGTATTTCAAACAAAGTGTTCCATAGCTCACTTAGCAAAATGGACATAAAAGACATCTTTGCACCAACTTGAGGGGGATTGTTGGTATGAGATAGGAACCTTCCTTATGATTCCTACAATCTTGGAGTAAAAAATTTAGATTAGCTAATATAGTAATAGTGTGTATAATTGGAGTCAAAGATTTAAATTAGCTAATAACAGTATATCGAGTATAATAGATGTATTTCCTTTTTATGTATACTTGTCTTTTTTATGTATATCTGTAAATAATATAAAAAGAGGGCTTGCATTAAAAAAAAAAAAAAGGTTCTTTTGATCATCTACCTATAACAATTCTACTTGGTCGACAATTTTTGGGGTTAGTTGTTAGATGCTATAGAATAGACGGAACAAGCTAATTATTGCAAACAAAGATATTGATGACCAATCTTTAGTAATCTAAGTTATTGCTCGTGCTAAAGATGATTCCCAAGCTCATGAGGAAATGATTAGACTTTCTAGCAATCCTATCCACTAATCTGAATGTTTAATCAGTTGGGATGTACCCTCAGTTGATTACATAAAGATTAACACCGATAGTGCTGTAAAATCTAACCCACTTCTGGCGGTTATAGGTGGACTGATAAGAGATCAAACTGGTTACTAGATTAAAGGTTTTATGGTGAATTTAGGGTCATGCTCTTCTATTTTTATTGAACTATGGGGAGCCTTTTATGGATTATATTTAGCTTGGAACCTAAGACACAGAAAGGTAATAATAAAGATGGATAATAAGATAGTGGTTGATTGGATCACCAATCAGAGATTCCAAGACTAGCGTTATTGAAACTTATTAAGACCTATTGAAGAACTACGTAACAGAGACTAGAACATCAAGATATTGCACACTTATAAAGAAGGAAACAGATATACAGATCTTCTAGCCAATCTTACACTCAACCAACATATTGGTTATCATGAGGTTGATAGACTTCCAAAATCTGTCTTTGACATATGCATGCAAGACATATGAGGAATCTCTTTCCCCCGTAACTGTGTAATGTAATTTGTCATTTTGCTACCCTTTCCAATAAAAATAAATAAATAAAAAACACAACAACAACACCTGATATGGTGCAAATCACGATCAAACGATGAGATAAATGGGATAAATCGAGATGATACAAAGAAAGAAGAAAAAGAAGAAGTGGACAAATGAGAACTAGGAGTCGAGTTCTTTGCAGGTGGGAGAGAATAATGCAGCAATGAAATCTTAATTAAAGCCGGTCTTTATTATTGACAATTTCAACTTTTCAGTTTTTGAAATTACCAATATTAATTATAGGCCACTAGTTTTTATTTCCAGCGTTAATTGTTGGTTACATGATTTATTTGTATTAATTATTGTATTTATTATTTACCTTTTTAGAATCTTGTCTTTTAGAATTCCTCATGTAATAATATAAATATACCTTAGGCTTTTCTTTTATCATAAAAAAATTTGATATATTTTTAAACCTTAATTTGAGATAGTTTTCTCTTGGAAATTGCATATTTTTGTAATTGTGTGTTTCTAAAAATCATCCAGTCAGATTGATTTCTGTTTTTAATGCTTTCATGCTATGTCAGATTGGTATCAAAGTGGGTTAAATCCTACGGAGATGTTGATAGGCTGTAAAATAGGAGGCGGTCATATTCCTGATGGTATTCAAGGTACAAAAGTCCTATGTTACGGGTGACCAGTATAAAGGGCGGTAGAAGAGACCATGGGTCAGAAAATCCGGTGAAAGGAGCTGCACGGTGAAGCCCTGATATATCGATCTAATACCAGTAGTAGCAAGTAGGATTATTGGAGACAATTGGAAGTTGATCCAAGGATTGGTTTTGTTACTTATGATATTAATGATGAAAATGAGTTTTTTGAAAATGTGGCCTGGAGAAGAGATCATGATGGTAGAAGACTATATGATAAGAGTAATTCTAGGTATAAAGATGAAATCTTTTCTCAATTTAAATATGCTATTTCTGAGTTTGATGGTATTGGAAATCTGGATGGGTTTTGGGTTTGGTTGAGGAAGTCGAGAGGTTCTTTGACCATATGAGGGTTTCTGAGGGTATGATGATAGAGTTGGTGAAGAGTCGTTTGTAGGATGATGCTTGGTATTGGTGGGAAAAACTTTAGCAGTGAGACGCCTTGAGGGCAATAAGGCTATGAGGACTTGGTTTACGATGAAATACCTGATGGAGCAGGAGTTCTTTCCTTTAGACTATGAGCAAATCCTTTCTCAAAAAATTCTATAAACGCTTGAACCGGTGAACCTAATTCCAGAAGTGCCTAAAGAGGAATTGGTGGAACAAGAGGAGAATTCAACCCTCGAAGATCATAATGCTTAGATTGGTGTTGGTAAGGACAGTGGGGAAGAAGCTGACGCCTACAAAAGATTGTGTTTGTGAGGAAGTTGTTTTGGAGAAGTGAAACTGGTTTTTTGTCTTGTGCTACTACAAATTCTAATTACATGCACAAAATGATCGGCCAGCAAATTGAATGCATATGCAGCAAACATTGATGAGTCTAGGTCATACCATAGGGAGCCAATTAGCTAATTACTAGGAATTCAAATCTTTCCTTAATCTAAGCTATCAAATAACATATTTTAACTAATCTATCAAATTGTTATCTAATTTGGAACTAAACTAATTAATGCAATTGAACACTTCAAACCTTATGCTCTAGCAACACAAATGAGAGATCAAGGTTTAAGAGATGCAACAACAATCAAGAATATGCATTTATATTATCATTTGAATTGAATTGATGCTTCAAGTTGATATTAAAACTGATTACTTGGGATTTAACCAAACTCACAAGAATTAGCCCACCTCTTGGAGTAGCAAAATTCTAACTATAGCATAAATTATCCCGTCAAGGTAATTTAACTATAATTATCAGGTAAATAGTACTTTGCTTACGCTGAAAATACTACTCTAGTTAAAATCACAAATTAAGCACCGCCAAGTGACCCAAATTTGAAACTTTAATTGTATAAAGAACATGAGTTCATAAGTTTTATCAAAACTTGCATATCCCTATGACAAATCTTTTCAAAAAGCTCAAGATATGTTTATACAGATTATCGAATCCCTCATGGGTATCTCTAATCCTATCTATCTAATTCATGTTGGCAATTCACAATTTAAATAGATTATAAACAATAATAGCTAAATTCCCAAATAATCAAAATCAACATCAAAGTGAATCGATTTATCCAATTCATCAAATCCATCCATGCATATTCATAATCTAATTAAACATGGTATCTCAACATGCAATCAAGCAATAATCAAAACAAAATAAGGATAGAAAACACCTTCATATGCAATTTATTCATCAAATCTTGTCTTCAAATCCATAAACCTAAAGTAAAGGGCAAAGCTTGATTGTATCTAAACCCTAGAATCATCTCTATGTTGCTAGAACATTATGGTTTTAGTGCCCTAGGATTGAATCACTCAAACACATAATGTTCTTGCTTTTTCTCCCTAATTTTCTATGATTTCCGTAGCTCTTCAATCCTTCATGATGAAATTTGGTTGTGGTTTCTTATAGAACTCCAAATGGAATTTCAAAAGACAACCACATACACCGATAGTTATAAAAAGTACACTGGCGGTTACAACAATTACATCGGCAGTTACAACAATTACACTGGCAATTACAAAAAGCACACCGATGGTTACAACAATTACACTGGCAGTTACAATAATTACACCGGTGGTTACAAAAAGTATATCGGCAGTGTAGAAATGGATCTGGCTAGTGTTCGTTAAAAATTTGGATTTCAGAATCTGTCTGTTGAGTATACGTCGGTACAACGCCGGCAGCGTTTGATTTGAATTTGCCGGTGTTAAATGAAAAATCAAAATGCTCATAATATTGTGCACCACCCATAAGCTAGCGATGTTGAATCAGATTTAACAATTTGTGTACTGTGGACATCCTATACTGCCTCTACGCCGGTGGTGTAGCTTTCCCAGAAGCTGACGTTGGATCAATAGTTGCAGAAAGCCGTCTTGTTCTATTTTCTACATAGGTGACGTTCAATCCAGCTTTAATAATTTCACTTCTGTTCACACGTAACACCGGCTCACGGCCGGCAGCGTAGACTGGATATTTGTTGGCGTTTGATGAAATTTTGTAATGCTGGTTGGATTTCTTCATTGAGTGTTGGCAGCTTTTGTTATTTTACTTAAAGGTCAGTGTTTCTTGATTGAAGGCTGGTAGTGCTGCTATGATGAAATGCCAATGTTCATTTGATTCTTCTTCAACTTTGCTTCAAACTTTTCCTATTTTTATGTAAAATTCCTTAACAACTTGAATTAACAATTTAAGCACAACTAAGTATCAATTCCTTTACATTTCTACAAAATCTATAATAGTTTAACATGAATTGATAAAGAAAAAGTGAGTGAAATACGAGTTTATCAAGAAGCCTCTATTGATTGACAAACATGTATTGATAGTTACTAAAGAGGTGAAGGCCAAAGAAACTCCAAGTAGATTCATTGCACCAGTGAATGGGATTAAAGATGTTGCCCAAAAACTTGCATCCCGGCCTAGAGGAAATGCTAAAATTAGGGAGTACATTTGTCTTATTGCTTCATATAAACATGGAAGACAATTGTCTAGTTATCACTCCAATCTATCCAAATTGTGCAGAATAGATTCAAAAGAAAACTCAAGGATGAGTTTTAATCTGGCGGGGATGAATGATGCGGTGTAAATCACGATCAAACGATGAGATAAATGGGATAAATCAAGATGATCCAAAGAAAGAAGAAAAAGAAGAAGTAGGCAGATGAGAACTCGGGGTCGGATTCTTTACAGGTGGGAAAGAATAATGCAACAATGGAATCTCAATTAAAGCTGGCCTTTATTACACGATTTTTTTTGTATTTATTATTTGCCTTTTTAGGATCTTGTCTTTTAGAATATCTCATGTAATAATATAAATAGACCTTTAGACTTGTCTTTTGTGATATGAACATTTGATGTATTTTTAAACCTTAATTTGAGAGAATTTTTGAGAAAGTTTTCTCTTGGAAATTGCATGTTTTTGTAATTGTGTGTTTCTAGAAATCATCTAGTAAGATTAATTTCTATTTTTAACACTTTCATGCTGTGTGAATTGAATTTTCTTTGTTAAAGCAATCAAAATGGCAAACCCAATAAGAGTGGGCATTACTCATTACATTGAATCCAAAAATTAACAACTATAATGTTCTAATGCAAAAGGGTTTTAATGCCCTCTAAGTAAAGACTACATCTAGAAAATATAAAAAAAGTTCTGTTCACAAGATGGCTAATGTCCTCCAAAATATATGCACCCCTTTTCTTCTTTGCTGCTGTTATTAAAGGCCAACATTGAAAATGGGCTTAATTAATTATATCCAGCCCACTAAAAGCAAAACAACACTTCAGCAAAATTCTCTCTTGCTTTTCTTGATGCGCATCTCATATGTGGGTCTCCGGTAAATCACGTGGGCTCATCACCAAACTGAAAATAATTTAATAGAAGAAATCCAAGATGCCTCATGTCAGCCTCACTTCTACTATTGAAATCAAGAGGCCTGACGCAGTATGAGATAGAAAAGTGAGCTTCCACACTCAACTAAAGTCCACAGCAATCAGATTATCAGCTGCTAACTATCCAATGCCTCAGCTCGGTTTTGCATTTCTTTCTCGGGTCACGTGTGCGTGCTTGAGTAATAATTTTTATCTTCAAGTGAAGATATAATAAATCCCCTACACGTGAACTGCTTGGAGTCATAATTTTTATCTTCAAGTGAGCTGCCATCTTGGTTAGTTCGGTCATGGCCATCAGCTCAGACATCTTATACAACATCAGTATAGCTGCTCTCTACGGTTCCAAGCTTTGTCTCAAGATCTCCTTGCTTGCTCCAACTGCAGCTGGCGTGGCTTGGAAAACTCATGATTGCAGCTAATGTCCATGTAATCTATAAAGCATCACGTGTGAGATGTCATCTAGTCAGTCTGCCATAAAAAGTACTCTTTAAAGCTGCAAAATTGTAGCTGTCATATACTCGGTCTTGCTGCATTCTGATGTTTTAAGGAGCGCTCGATTTGAAGCCTGTTGAACACTCACTGGAATGCTTTGGGCGCTCGGTTCTGTTCTTGGACAATCATAATTTTTTGTTGACATTTTTCATCCTTTTCCTGTATACTATGCCATTAATCCCAAAGTTCACATTTCGTCAACTTTTTGGGACAAATATACTTTGAAAACTACATAAATGCATGCTTGTGAATAAATTAGTATAAGATAAATGTGTTGTATTAAACATTTATCATTACTCCTTTTTTTCTTTTTTTGGACATATGTTGAGGACTTGAGAGAGAATCCTTTGATCTCTTGACAACAAAGAAAGTGGAATAATTTCTGGCTTCGGTAGTATTGCTCATGAGGCAGTATTATTTCAAAATTTGATATATGATTACGTTAGAACATTTATGACTGTTAATCGTTGGAAGATCAAACTCATGCATTTCTATGGTTGATGCATAAACATTCTGCAATATATATTTCCAAGGGCATGCATTGCTTAATTACAAAGACCCTATAAAACCTAAAGAGTGCTATAGTGTTCGTTACTTTTTCTCTGCTTATTGTTATCACATACAGTGCTTGTACGAGTAAATAGCATCTTGTTCTGATAATCTATCCTATACTATCATTTTACAATGCAATCCTTGGTTGACTAAGTTCATTCTTTCAAGTCTATCACTCATAGCACACGGATGGCAACCTTGGAATCAAGATGACTTCAAGAGTGTTGCCTTGGCATAGTTAGTCCGGATCCCTCTTTCATATCAATATTCGAATTTGACACAGTATCGAATCAAACCCATGAAGCAATCTTGCCAGGATTAGATGCAGGACATAGTGAACAAAAGCCACACCAGGACACATCCTTCTACCTGATCCAAATGGTATGTACACGAAATCTTGACCTTTAAAATCCAATTCAGCATGGCTAGTCAAGAACCTCTCAGGTCTGAACTCTGAAGGCTCTGACCAGATTCTTGGATCCCTATGCAGCTTCCACATGTTAATGAAGAGATGTGTACCAGCAGGGATATGGAAGCCTCCGACAGTGCAATCTTCTAGGGCAATTCTTTGTGCAGACACCGGTAATGCTGGGTATAAACGGAGTGTCTCCTTTACAATGGCTTGTAGGTAAGTTAAGTTCTTTATGTCGGATTCCTCCACCTGTCGATGCATTCCAACATGGATTTCTAGCTCACTTTGTACCTTCTTCAGGGCATTACGGTTATTTAAAAGCAGAGAAAGTACCCATGTAAGAGTCAGCACAGTAGTGTCATTGCCTCCAAGGACTAGGGCCTGAGCAAATAGTAAAACAAGAACATCCATGATAAAAGGCTTAGTATGTGATGAAACATTGTAGGCAGAATCACATTATTTGAATTTTAAGTTCATCCGGCAGCTAACTACTATCTAAACTTGTACATATAATGTGGTCTTGTAGATGAGTCACTATTTGCTGGCTAAAACTTTGACTGGAGTTTATCCAATTGCTTTATGACAATGCATCAGTACAAACTTGGAACCTCTTACTGTAATATTTTATTAAGTTTCTCTCAATAATTAGCTGATCTGAAAGTTTATAAATATAGTCTAGGCTTTTAGACATAGAATTGGATGAGTACTTTGAATGAAAGGCAAACTTAGATCCCATTTCATCCTTAAACTCCAGATCTTAAAATCACGCCAATAATTTTTTGAGCTAATTTTCCCTTTCATTTTTCCTATGGATTATAAGCTCTCAAGCGACAAGTGAAATTGTTAGTCCACTTCTGGTTGTTGCTCCGTTTTTATTTTTTTATTTCTAAAATGATTTCATTGTTGTTTGATTTGCTTCTTGACATACTAATCACATGAAAATATGATTGATTTTCTAAGATTCTTCGTTTCTCAGTATGCAGCTTTCATTGTTTTCCCCACCTGGATGTGAGAGAGCAGTTGAATCGAATTTATCCCGGACAACGGTGTCCTACAAGGCCTTGGCCAACACATGACTTTTAGTTCTTGCAGAACTCTAGGTCTATATTCTCCCAATACCAGGATTGTGCAAGTATTTTGCATGATACGAAACTGAACTAGACAAAGATGTCAACATACATACCAAGCAATTTGCCTTGACGATGGTGTCAATCTCTTGTGCAGAAAGTTTTCCTTCCTCCTCCAGAACAGCCAGCATAACATGGACGTAATCCTGCGCAGCCTCATCAACCCGTCCTTTTGCTCTTCTATGTCGATGCTCATTTACCCAACTACTAAATATACTATCCAATTCCTTAGCTGTTTTCTTCATTTGACCTACATATCCTCTCATCACATCTAACCATCCCAGGAAAGGAATCGCATCCGACACCATAAATTGACCCACCAGGTTGAAGAAATCCCCCAAAGCCTTCCCACAACGCCTTGATTCATCCATTTCTTCTAAATCCTTGCTTGAGTATCGTTTCCCTGCCATCATCCTTACTATTATATTCATTGCCAAGTCCCCAAATTTCTGCTTCAAGTCCAATACGACTGAGCGCTGACCATTTTTTTGGCATAGCTCATATACCTCTTTGAGGAACATCTTGATTTCACTGTCCCTAACATGCTTGAGCAACTCAAGCCTGCGGCTTGACAGTAGCTCAACTGTGGCTAGTTTCCTCATGTTGCGCCAATATGGTCCATAAGGGGCGAATCCAAACAAGGCATGATCATATCCCATAATCTTGATTGCCAAGGATCGCGGCCTGGCAGGGAAGACCTTGTCGTTAGTTGTGAAGCATTCTTTTACTAATTCCCAGCTACTAACCACCAGAGCTCTATGGGTGCCAAGTCGGATCAAGAAAGCTGGACCGCATCGATCGGCCATGGCTGCAAGACTTCTGTGCAATAGCTTGTCTCCACCTAGTAGGTAGGGTAGGTGGCCGAGCAGAGGCCATGCTCCTGGTGCCTCCGGTGGGCTCTTAAGGTTCTTCCTGGATATTTGTGCAGAAAAAACGAAGATAAAAACAGCCACAAGTAAAGGAAGAGTGTAAAGAAAAATGTCCAGAAGATTGAAGGAGATCATTATCGTTTGAGAGAAGAGGCTTCGATATGATAGACTCTCGAGGTTGTGCATGTACGCGTGTGTATATATTATATGTTGAATATAATTATTTTTTAAATTTATCGAACCCGTACTAAATATCCATCGGTTAGGAGAGGATGGTTACAGTATTTTTGGGATAGCAAATATTTTTCTCCAATGAAAAATGTTTTGTTGTATTAGTTATTGTGTTTCAATTCTGTCCTAAGCAATAATAATGTGATATGTATATATAAAGTGATAATAACTGTTTATTTTATTTTAAAAATATATTTATTTTTTAAATTTATCGAACACGTATCAAGTGTTTATTGATTGAGATAGAGTTGGGATAACATTTGCTAGATAGAAAATATTTCTCCTCAACAGAAAAATAATATACTGTTTCAGCCATTGTGTCTCAATTTTATCCAAAGCAATAATAACACAATATATATAAATGAAGTGATAATAACTGTTTACTTTATTTTAGGTATCTTTTATTTTTTAAATATATCAAACACATATTAAGTGTTTATTGGTTGGGACAAGGTACGGATAGTATTTTTGGAACAACAAATAATTTCTTTAATGGAAAAAGTTTTGTTGTCCCACCTATTGTATTTCATTCTTGTCTTAAGCAATAATAATGCGAAACATATATATAAAGTGATAATAACTGTTTGTTTTATTTTAAAATATTTTTATTTTTAAATTTATCGAATACGTATCAAATACTATTAATTGAGATAAGGTAGAAACCGTATTTCCGAAGCGGCAAATATCTTTCTATATTCAACATTGCCGTCTCGTTTTGTGACATCCTTATCAGTCGAAAAAATATCGAGAGAAGTTGAAAGGTAATACCATCCCACTGTGTCCCAATGAAGTACCTACTAAAGAAATTGTCGTAAGCCTGACGTGTGCGAACTATTTGAGTCACTAAAAAATAGTTCTAAATTTGTGCTGTAAATTGCAAAGTAAATGTTACATACAGAGCAAAGGAGGGATAATGTTTTGAGTGACATAAATCGTAGCAACTTCTTATTTGGCATTACATGCCGTTTAAGTTTGCAACACTAGGATCATTTTTTCCAACAAGCTAGAGTTAGGCTGCTCCAATTTATAATATTGGGCGAACTTAAATTAAACTTATTTAGATTCAATTTATTTAATATAATGATTAATTCAATCATTAACATTTAGTTATATTTGAGATTTAATTGAGTGAAATATTGTAAACTATATTTGTTCTTGATTCAAAAAACAAACTTGAATAAATTAAGCTGAATCTCGAACTTAAACTCAATATAATTATTATTAAATTTAACTCATGTTTAAATAGCCCGTACCGTAGGTGAGTATGTCACTTTTATATCCTAATTCGTGGTCATGCCGCTATGCCAATATTGAGATGGGCCTCACTTGGTTTAGTTTCGAATGCACTTAATAGTATAAAAAGACTGATACAATTATTTGTATATTGTGTAAGTAGAGCATTAAAATGTGCTGCTGCTCTTAAGCTGTGTTTGGCAATTTTTTGTGTAGGAAATCAAAGCAAATGGATCGAAAGAAATGAGTGAAAATGAAAAAAAATTAGAATGTTTATTTTATATTTAGTAATTTATGAAGAAAATTAAAGAAAAAGAAGAGAAATAGGGTTGGTGATTAATCAAAATATTCGTTACTTTAATCGTTTTGCATTTTTAATTTTACAGTTTAATTACGGATATTTTTGTAAATAACCATGCTTTTTGTCCCTTTTGGTTTCTGTCCAAATTTGGAAAGAAAAAACTGGGGGCCTTTTCCAGCCAATTTTTCAACCCCTATCTGCCAGCTTCTCCCCCATTAAAATTATCCAGACACTGATTTCCGTTCGTTTTTATAGATTTGAGCCACTTTCTACCGATTTGGTCTGATGTTTTCTCTCTATTCCGGTCTCTTGCTTCGCTCAACGACACATCACAGTCAGACTCTTCCGCAAACGTAGATTTGTGGGCATCCTCACGAGCCCTACAAGTGTCACTACCATTCTTGCCACCCCAGCCACATTTTCCACTAATATATACAACTATTAAATGGTGGTGTTATAGGAACTGGCGGCGATGATGGTCATATGACTAAAATGAATAAACTATTATTATAACCATAAAAAATGTTATGCGAGCGTATGATTATTTATTGCAAAACAACAAGAAAGATTAAAAAAAAAAAAAGAAAGAAAAAATAAATCTTATATGATACTCTCTACACCATACATGGGGGCAATGTCGCATAACTTGAGGAGCTACGTGTCTATAATAAATATAGATATTCTAAAATTCAAAACATGCTAAAAAACATAGTAAATAAACATAAAACTCGAACTCACTTAGAAAAATAGTAAATAAACACAAAACTCGAACTCACTTAGAAAAACTTAAATTTTGAATTTCTTTTAAAAATATATTATATATATATATTATAAAGAGTAAATAATAATATGAAAATAAGTGTATTTTAGTGGTTGGATATTTACTTTTGTATCCATGAGGTCATAGTTCAAATACCACAGTTTATTTTCCTCTAGTTTTTACTTTTACAACAGGGATTCTAATTCTCTTTTTCTCTCTCTATTTTTTTTAAACTTTTTTCTTGCACAATAATTAATAGCATTAAATTCGTTTATCATAAAATCATATTTGATTAAATATATTCTTGTAAATGACTATTTTTTATTCATAGTACAACACAAATAATGATTACATTATTCGCATTGTAAATGTTTTGATTTGTATTACTAAATGACATTGATTATATAATTCGATTAATTAACATGTTTAGTTTTTTTTCAATTAATATTTTAAAAATGGATGTATTATTGAATAACTATCCTATCTAAATATATCTTATGATCTATTTTCACTAAAATAAAAATTTATATAGATTTCATGATTTAACTCTATTTTTAATTATTAATTAATTTTTAAGTAACATACATACAAGCTCTTACGGAATGCACTAAATATCTTTAATTATTTATATAATTAATTTTTTAAAAAATATCACAATGATGTCATTAGCGAATTTCCTATAGCAATATAATTGTAATAACGAGTAGATACATATTGGTAATTCTAATATTAACTTAATTAAGATGTAGCTCCTCAAATAACATAATCCCATGTCTATCGTTGTAGGGTTTCATGATTCTTCACACTAAATACAACAATCATAACTCATAGATCTCCATGAGGCTCGTCCAAGCTACCGTCACATAAAACTACCCATGCTTGAAAAACATTGGACATAATGGAGTAAGCTAAAGCAAAATATGGAATACCATGACCATATGCATATATTACTTGCATCAAATACACATGCATACCTAACTTTTAATACATAAGCAATCATATATTATTTGATATTTAGGTATTACAAATAAAAAAAGGGGTATTCAAAGCACAAAACCACTTATACATACACACACATATATTTATACATACATACATTTATATATATATATATATATATATGATGGTGAGTATTTTTCATTGGTCATCTCTTGGAGTTTGACTCAATAGATACTCTAACATTATATATGGAATTTAATCTACACAAATAACAAATATGAGTTAAGAGGTAATGGGGATAACCTAAGTGTAGACATTTCAATGCTTAAGTTGATGGGGATTTTGGAGGATAGAGAATATAGCACCAATTAAGGAAAAACAAAAGCGTTGAAAGAATAAAGTTATCTCAATTAACTAGATAAAGGATTTAGTTTGTAACTTTTTAGAGAAGGTAATGGAGATAGCGTGTTTAATTGGGGGAAATGCTTTTCTCATGTTGAGGCATATAGATGAAGGAGTCTTTTAGATAAAAAAAAAAAAAATAGTGACATTTAGGCTTGCAAGTTGATCAAGTGAAATATTATTAAGTTCGTGTTGGGATTTATGAAGCCTTAAATCCTTAAACCAAACAATTAGGAACATCACATGTGATAATTATTAGGACACAAACTAACGAAAAGAGATACGTAGGAGCATACCTAAATCTATAGATAAAAGAAACACATATTGATATGTTTTGATGGTCATTCTTCCAAATTTATATGTGACTTAAAAAATTTCTCTTTCTCTTTTGCTTTTCTCTAATGGTGAGATATTAGAAAAAATATATGCAACATGTATAGCTTAGAGACCATCACCATATATGCATATTATATATGTCCATAAGTTTACACTCTATTTGTTAACCTTTATTATTTTCACTTCAGCTAATCTTAAAATTGGAAATTAATAGATCTAGCATGTACGCATAAAAATCTCATACTTTATTTGGTGTAGTAAAATTCATAAAATAATTTTATTTGGACTTTATATACTATTATAATCTTATTATATAATTATTATTAGTACATATATATAACCTCATAGGATTGTTGAAAACAAACCTAACAATTCGAACTCTATCCAAGAAAATATTCAAATAATTAAATTTTTATCTTGGGCACAACTCCACCATTATTGAATTTAACTATAGTTCAAATAACATAGAAAGGGGTTTAGCTCATTATTTTCCCAATTCATCATGTTGCCACCATGGCAATTAAGACTGATCCAATTGCTTTAATCTCCAATAAACTCAAGCGCACATGGCAAAAAAAAAAAAAAGAAAAGAAAACGGAAAAAGACTCGAGCGCAATAGTCAACAGTCGAGATAAAAAGTGTTACGGCTCTTAGTTTTATGTTTTTAGATAACAGCATCGCTTGTCTTCTTCTATTGGCGTCTCTTTCTTCACCTCAATTATGCACCATATTAGACTAATCCGAGTGGAAGGTCCCATCTAACATCATGATTCTTTTCCTTTGCGGTCGACTTGTGTTTTCTTCCTCATCCACATTCAAACTATTATTTTTCAACTTCGTCCCTTTTGGGAAAATTTCTGTGGTGCATATTATTTTCTTAGCTTTCCAGAATGAAATTGACGGTGGATTTTAATTTCCTCATTGGTCATTGATGGAAAATTTTCCGTCCCAAAAAAAGAAAGATAAATAAATAAATGATAAAAAGTAAGTATTATACACCACCTATATATTGAGAGCAGTAGTAAAATTTTCAACATTTAGCAATGTTTTAATCTACCTTGAGAACAAGTAATTGGAAAAAAAAAAAATGAAAATACATTGAGAGTTTTACAGAGTGTTATATTAGTATTTTTAAAAAAACTGTCTCTACAAAAAAAAAAAAAAAAAAAAAAAAAAAAAAGCTCTCTGCTTTATCTTTCAAGTCCTTTCAAAAAGTTTCCTAATCATTTTTTTTATAAACTTTATAGGTAATTTCTTTTTCAAACTATGGGCATGCAAGAAAGAGTTATCGAGAGAATTTAAATCATGCTAAAAAGAAAGAATAAATTACATCTGTCGTCCCTGTAAATTTTGTAAAAAATATGGACATCCCAATTTTCTAAAATACAACACTATCCCACCTACTTTTGATCTACATCAATGCTTATATGGCATTGATAACGATGTGTCATTGCCACATCTTCATCACATCTGAATTATTAATTATGTTATCTAGATATTTCAATTATATATATTAAATTGGCTAAATTAAAAAAAATTATAATAAATTTGCAAAAAATAAAAAAGAAAATGTTTATTTAAAAAATTCACATACATGAAACATTTATTATATGTTTAAAAATTAAATTAATTGTAAAAAGTAAAAGAAAAAAAAGATTTAAATGGTTATCTTCCCAATTTTAATTAGTTTTCTCTCAATATTTTTGCAAAGAAACGTGTAAAAATTAAATCAACCCATACTAATCTAATGTTCACCGATGAAAAAACACGCATTCAATTAAAGCGAGCAACATCAGCACATCATCCTCATTTGTTTTTTCATGGATATATGAACTCAATATTATTGTCTCATGTGATTTATCATATAAAGTAAAAATACAGGAAGAATAATATCTATGAACAGTGTCAGTTTCTTTATGGAAAATTAAGAAAACTGATAAAATTAGGAAGATAATCATGCAACTTCTTTTTTATTTATTTAATTTTTATAATTAATTTAATTATTTTATATATAATAAATGTTTCACATTTATGAATTCTTTTTTTTTTTAATTTTCATTATTTTAGCTTACTTAATATATATAACTATAATATTTAAATAAAATAATCAATATTGCTAATTTGATGATGTTAAGGTGATGACACATCATCATTAATGTCATATATGCATTAATGTAGACAACAACATGGGGTAAAGTGCTATATTTTAAATAAGTAGGGTTTTTTTTTCTTAGTGGAGTAGATGACAATTGAAGTGCATGGAAACATGGTTTGGGATGAGAAGGAAAAGGAGGAACAAGCTTCAAAAAGGCTATACGCTAGCACTTAGGCCACCCGCCTTGAAGCTACGCCGCCGGCCTTCATGATTTGCACTACTGGCCGTTGGCCAGTGTACAAATTTCGCAAATTCATATTTTCCAAAGCTGTTGTCCGAACTACTAGTTTTTATCCTATACGCCACCAACTTACAGATATAGGCCGCCCACCTTTATTATGTAGATTTTGCAATTTCTAGTTTTCTTTTTTTTTTAGTTTTTTCTTATTTCCTTTATATTTGTAAGCCCTAGAGCATATGAAAAGATAGTTTTGATTATCTATTAACATTTTAAACACTTTTCTCAAAGCTTGCTTTACTTTTTATCCTCAAAGTTCGGATCTTTTGTTTTAGATCTTGAAGTTTGATGCCAATTGTCTAGATTTCACAGAATTCTTTAGTCTTTAGGACATCTCAAACCAGTAATCGTGCATGATTCAACGGTTTGCGATATCCATTTGCTTATACACTATGTCAGTTTGGTATTAAAGCTAGGTTCGTTCTTAGAGAAGATGCCTCCCAAATGACAAGGCAACCAACGTCGCACTACAGTGGATGTGATCTATGGTTGTGATGATGTAGATTGGCGGATTGGATAGATCATCGATGAACGGGTGCATGTAATGGAATACTAGTTTAGTAGGATTGTGGATTGATTTACAAAAAGGATGGGTGCATTGATAGGGACCCAAAGAAATGGAAACCTTAGAGGGGAATGAAACCCTAATATGATGCCAAAAAGAATAGAGGTGCTTGTGATGAATAAGAATAATGGTAGAAACCCTAATCCTAATTTGATGCCTAATTCCGATCTAATGCCTAATGTAGATTTTGAGGAATCATATGATAACTCCTCATCTGTCAAGGAAGATAATTTGTTAGGAAATGGGGATGAAAATAGAGATCCTAGAATTTGATATTGTCTTTGAGATTGAGGGGAATGAAAAACCTATTTTTGATGAAATTGAGGAGGAAGAATATAGTGTTTTCTTTGAAGCAAGAAGTAATAATGAACCAATTTATGATGAAAAACATGGTTAAGAAGAAGATGTATTTGAGGTTGATGAAAATTTTATCTTCGACACTTTATGTTGATGATGAAAAGGATGAAATTTTTGAGCCTGTTATTGTTGGTGAATCAATTTTTTATTTTTGTACCGATGAATAGGAAATTGTGTTAAGAGATGACAAGATGAATCTGCTGGTTAGGAATTCACGTATGACTCTTCGATAGTCGTAGAGGGGATTTGTGATTCTAATGTCATGTTTGCTTCAATAGATGAAGAAGGATCATATGCAAATTTGCCACGTGAGCATGGTAGGGTTCATGTTGTAGAGTTAAGGAGCTTCATGGGTGAACATGTGAAAAATTTGGATAAAAAGTGAATCTAGTTGAATCTGTACTAAAACATGCAGTCATCCACAATATTGGATCAAGCCTTTTTTAGGTAGTTGATTCTATTAATCCCCAGTAGATCTTGCTTGACACAATTAAAATTTGAGGGAAAATTTTGTCCAATCGAAGGAATATGATGCAATGGAGTAGATGGCAATTGAATCACGCGGAAACATGGTTTGGGATATGAAGGAAAAGGAGGAACAAGCTTCGAAAAGCCTATACACTGGCACTTAGGCCATTGGCCTTAAAGCTACTCCGTCGACCTTCATGATTTACATTGCCGGCCTTTAACCAGTGTACAAAATTCATAGATTCGAATTTTCCAAAGCTGTTGTCCAAAGCTGCCAGTTTTTATCCTACATGCCGCCAGCCTTTATTATATGGATTTTGCAATTTTTAGTTTTTTTTTTTTAGTTTTTTCTTGTTTTCTTTATATTTGTAAGCCTTAGGGCATATGAAAAACAGTTTTGATTATCTATTGACATTTTAAACACTTTTCTCAGAGCTTGCTTTACTCTTTATCCTCAAAGTTCAGATCTTTTGTTTTAGATCTTGAAGTTTGATTGCCAATTTCCTAGATTTCTTAGAATTCTTTAGGCTTTTGAAGATCTCAAATTGATAATCGTGCGTGATTCAACTGTTTGCGATATCCATTTGCTTATACGTTGCATCAGTTCCCATGTTTTTTCAAAGTTTAGAGGAGTGGTAGATGTAATTTACCAAAAAAGAAAAATCTATTTTCAACATGAGTTATCAACAAGGAAGGCTAATAAAGCAAATTTTTAGCAACAACCTGCTACGTTGTCCAATGGAGCCAAACGAGGACTTAATGCGTGCTTTTAATGCAAAGCAACTTCCTGTAGCCAAATGCTCCTTTTGATTGGATAAAGGCAAAGCGCATCCAAACCAAAAAAGGTGCAACTTCACTCAAACCTCCACGAGCCACAATTGTTACCTTTGCCCTTGCTTTCTATTCAAAATGGATCAAATTTTGATTCCCCTCTATCTCTAATTATCATATTGTGAGCAAAAGAATCCTAGGTTTATACCATCCCTGTTGTCTAAATAGATATACTAAAGCAACTCTACCTTTAAAATAGCTGGACATCTAACGTCAATTCTCTTGAGACAGCTAGTTATGTTGACAGTGGAATTATCTTGCCTCACCTCCTCGTATCCTATTAGGCCAGTTTTTATTTTTCACAAATACAAATTAGTTACAAGGTTCCAAGGGAAGTTTTATTTGGTAATCCTAAAGATTACTTTGATTTGTAGATTTTTTATTGTCCATCTTACATGCATGTCAATGATGGCAAGTTAGAACCATAAGCTAAAAAATGCATTTTTCTTTGGTACCTTTACCTTATGACTGAAGGGATATAAGTTGTGGTGTCTAGACTCTAAGTCATGTAAAGTTATACCCAATAAAGATGTATCTTTTGATGGGTGGTTAATGTTGAAACCAAAATCAAAGTCTTCTAAAGAAGAACCAATATAGAACATTTCAAAGAAGTTAAGATTAGAAGTAACCCAACCACATGTTACTTTAGAGACCTCCCAAATAGATGGATCATCTAATTTAGGCAGAATTGAGTAGTAAGTTGCATACTATATAGGTAAAGGCAAGGGACAGAGAGAAATCAAACCGCCAATAAGGTATGCTAATTATGCTTAATTAGTCTCTTATGCTTTATTAGGAGTAGATGAGACTAAAAGAGATGGTGAACCATCTACATCTTGAAGCCAATTTCTAGTGTTGATTCAGAAAATGGGTGGTGGTAACACAAGAGAAACTATGGCTTCACATAATAATAACAATTGAGAACAAGTCATACCAAAAAGGGACAAAAGAGATCAATTGCAAATGGGCCTTCAAAAGGAAGAAATCATCTCTATAGATGAAAGAGTTAGATATAAGGCTCACTTGGTTGCAAACGAATATAATGAGGTGCCAAGAGTAGATTATAAAATTTTTTTCTCACCTGTGGTAAAATGCTGCTCCATTCATGCATTACTTGTGTTTATGACTTTGAATTGAATCGATCGGATGTCAAAATTTCTTTTTACATAGCAGTTTGGAGAAACACACATACACACACACACACACACACACATATATAAGTTTTTAAATAGAAGGTTTGTTATTGAAGGTAAGGATGACCATGTTTGCTAATTAAATAAATTCCTATATGGGTTAAGATAGTCTCTTAGGTAGCAGTATAAGCAGTTTGGCAATTTCATGACTACGCACGGCTATTCACTGAACATGTATGATAGTTGTGTTTATTTTAAAACTACCATATGACTCTTTTATTTATTTCCTCCTGCATGTAGATGGCTTGCTCATTGCCACAAAAAGCATAATTGAAGTCAAACCAATTGAAGACACTTTTGAAAGATGAATTTAGGACAAAAGATTTAGGAGCCATGAAGAAAATTTTTAGCAAGGAGATATAGAGAGATAATTAAGAAAGCTATTTCTAATTCATAAAAATTCTAAACCTATTAATATTCCACTAATAGCTCATTCCAAGCTTTTAACAACCTCATCTCCTCAAAAAATGAAGAGATTATTGATATGGCACAAACTCCTTTTGTACATGTAGATGACAACATGATGTATGTCATGGTGTGTACTCGTCTAGACATGTCACACATTGTTAGTGTTTTTAGTAGATACATGACTAATCTTGTTAAAGCACACTAACAAGCAACAAAAATGGATTCTTGGATATTTGTAATGTTTAATTGATGCATCCTTGGAATTTAGAAGAGGAATGGATGCTTGATTGATTATGTTGACCTTAAATTATGTTGGTGATCTCAACAAAAGAAGATAACTTACTTTTTTTTTTTTTTTTTTTTTTTTTTTGGGTGGGGGGGGGGGGGGGGGGGGGGGGGGGGGAGTGGTGGGTTGGTGTGGGTGGGGTAAGGGAGGGAGGGAGGGGGGATGGGTGGGTAGGGGTTTATTGTGTTATCAGTTTGAAGTGAAACTTAAAGGCTACAATTACTTTGGCTACAACTAAAGCACAATATATGACATTAACTGAGGCAATCAAAGAAAGCATTTGGTTGCAAGGCTTATAAAATGAGCTTAGTTTATTCAATGCTTATGAATGTATTTTGTCATAGCTAAAGTGCTAAACATTTAATTAAAGATCAAATGTTTCATGGAAAAACAAAGCACATTGATATTATGTATCACTTTGTTGGCAACGAGGTTTCTCAAGGCAACATTATGGTGCAAGATATTGATCATGAAGACAATCTCGCTAACACGTTAACAAAACCTTTTCTAGTAACTAAGTTCAAGCATTGAATGAACTTGATTTGTATACATGTTTTTGATTAAGCAATTTGATGTAAGACAGTATAGCCAAGGTGGAGATTTGTGATGTGGCTTAAACTTGTGCCACATATTTATACTTTATCTTAAATTTTTTCCATTGTAGTAGGTAAGATTTTTCTAAATGTATTAGTTGAGATTTCTCTGGAGATATTAGATGAGATATTTTTTAAGTAGGTAGTTTGAAGGATCGTTGGCATGGTTGTTGCCAACTACCACTACCCTATGTTAGACATACTACAAATAGGTCATATTGTATGCTGTTTTGTCAAAGTGAGTAATAAAAAAATATACATAACAAAATACTAATTTATTGTAAATGTTGTAAGAGTGAGAGTTTGAGTGTATTTAAGGTTTGGGTTTGAGTGACTTCTCTTTCTTTAGTGAAATTTTGCTCTATTTTTCTATATTGTAATTTTCTTTCTCTTATCTTATTATTTCTCAATCTTCTCTTTAAGTTCTATCATTGTCTATTATAATTACTTCAATTTTCTTGGATCCTAATAAACCTGTTATATAAAATACAGGTGATGTTTAATTTGAAAACTACTTGTTTAATTATCATACATATGAATATTTCATTGAGCTAAAAGAAAGGACGGTTCATTCATACTATATACTTTATGTATACATATGTGGTATGTAATATCCAATTAAAATAAAAAAAAACTACCCATTCAGCGACCATCAATTTCATTGATACAATTTTTCTTTCAATTAAATGATGAAAAAGGAAAGAAAAAAGCATACCTATCACAAAACTGATTTTCTTGTCGTGTCTACTTTAACAAATTACCTTCTTTGATCAATAAAAATACAAAGTGCAATAACGCCTATATATGACATCTTCATAATTAGCAAAATAATACTGTACATGAACCATATGGTAGTAGTGTTACTTTAATTAACCAAAAAATAAAAATTCATTAGATATTATATTATCATTTGATTGACTGAATTTCTATACAAACACAAAATAAATAAATAAATAACTATCAAGCTAAATAGTCTTGTATTTGCTTTATTAGAATGGAATTTGGTTGTTTTATCATTTTTTTTATTATTTTGGCATTATATTTCTATCGATTTCAAACAGATGTTTATCAAGAAATATATACCAATGAAAAATAGATAGTTTTACTCATAAAAAATCAAACAGATACAATACAGATATGATAGAGATATGATGGATATAAGTTACATATGATTATATACAGATACAATACAAATAATAATCAAATAATCCAAACAAACCCAAGACTAGAAAGAAGAAGCAATTCATAATCAAAATCGATTTGTGTTTCGTGAAATAGATAAAGAGTTCTTATTCCTTTCCTCCACCAAAAGAATTATTGTTCTTTTTTTTTGGTTGAAATAAATAATTATATTAAAACATAAGAGTAGCAGAACAACTAGAGGAACAGAAAACAAAAGAAAACCATTAGGGTTGAGAGGACATGCATCCAACAAAAGCTCAACCCCAAAAGGATCATTGGAAACTATCTCCAAGAGAGCTCCTACAAAGTCTTATGTCTTTATACAGACCATAAGAGGATACATCAGAGGCTAAAGGTTTAAAAAGCCATCTGGAGGCGTATCCAAGATCATGGTATCAATTAGGATTGAGTGAGCTTTGTTCACTAGAGCATCTGTCACTCTATTTGTTTTTCTAGGGTAGTGAAGCACTTTGCTCAGCAGCAGCTTCGACAGATTTTCCCAGCAAAAAGAAATAACATTAGCATATCTTAATTTTATTTCACTTGTTCATTTACCAATTGCACAATGATTTTTGAATTGGAATTGATTTCCAAAGCTATGATGTTCTTTTGTAGGCTCAATTGAATTCCCCATGCTATGGCCTAGAGCTCAGCAATGAGGATGTCGACATTCCCAATTCTTTTTGCAATACCATGATCCATCGACCTTAAGCATCTCTTATAATTGCAACAATTGTTGCCATTTCCATGGATGGATGAATAATACTTCTGTATTTACTTTGAACAAGTTTGGGTCTGGTGAATTTCGACAAAGGTTTATTTTTTCAAATCGAAAAATCCATTTTTTCCTCTTAATATGAGCCCAAAGCTCGTTTGCTGATGCCTTGATATCATCATATAAATCCTGGGATGTGCTTATAGGGTTGAAGAGAAGGTTGTTTCTTGAAAGCCCGATTTTCCCAAGCGCGATTCCAAAAAAGAATTGATTGGGAGGTCTTGCTTGGGACTGAATTGATTTTGATATGTTACAGTTTGCTTTTATCCAATTGATCTAAGAGGTTCTTGTTTATGAGTTTAGTTCTGGCATCGTTTCCCATAAGTTAATTATATGAGTAACAAAGTGCCATTCTTTTAGGACATGGGAAACAGACTCATTTGGATGGGTACATCTTGGACAAGAAGCATATGAGGTAATGTCTCTTCTGAGTTCAACCTTTCTTTTTATTTTCCAAAATAATCCTTTATCATAATACAAAAGAATTGCTATTCCTTTTTAGTGTTATTCTATTATAGCAAACCAAATGTCATGATGATTTGGGGTATTAAACAAACATAACATTTTGTGAGGAATAGTAATTCTTGTAGTGAAAAGAAGGAGCAAAAATTGTTTGTCTATTTCATATTATATGGATTAGAAATTTTACCAGTCTAAGAAAAGGAGGAAGTGAGCTCAACAAGCATCGATAGGAGGACTTATCCTCATCGAAAGTTTGCAAACCAAATAAGGGAAAAAAATTCTATAATAATAAAGATATAATGATAATTTTATTCTAATAAATCAAATGTAATTACCTCATTGTCACAAATCTAACTCCCTTCCATTGATATTTCTCAACAAATCGTCGTGTACAATAAGAATATTAAGTCGAAAACAAGACCGAAAGGTATCTCCTCATTTCCTTTATTGAATTACTATTAGCTTTCTCCCTTTAGATGCTAATGTAATGGATGAATTATTTTATAAGATAGTTCAAGAGTTAAACAATCTTGACTATTAATTTTGAAATTGATGGAAAATGAGAAAATAGAAATGGTGAGATCCGACCCCAAGAGAATAGGTTTCAACCTTTTCTTTGTTAAATCTTGCATCTTTAGATATATTACCTTTAAAAAAGTAACATTTTCCTTTTTTCTTTTTCTTTTGCTTTCCATATAAGTTTTGTTTTAACTCATCTGAAATTTAAAACAGTTTCTCATTCACTTCGATGAATAAATAAAGTTATAATGAAACTTCTATCACTAAGAAATGAAACAAAGCTGTAATATAATTTTCTTTTGTAATTAAATGAAAGTATTTTTCGGAAAGAGACAATTCAAGTATTAAAAATTCATTTTGAGTAAAAAATGACTATTCAATTTTTTTTAATTAAATCTTTATGGAATTACTATTGCAATGAACTAAAAGCTATTGGAATAAATTAAAGTTGTATTGAAATTGCTGTTACAGTAAAGTAAACGAGTATGGAATGTGTTGATCGATTTATCTTATAGCATATTTTAATCTTTTTTCACCCTCTGCTAACAAGAGAAACTTATTTTTAATGAGAAGGATGTTAGAATGATTGATTTTTTCCTTTTTTGGGCTTAATAGAATGATTGAGTTGAATCAATCGTATTTCCGTGTCATAGCTAAAAAGAAGAGTGAAAACACATCAATGAATAATAACGTCATAATGTGCGCAGCTGAGCCAATAATGTGAATTTGTATGGTGCATTTGATCCTCCATTTTCCTTTAGAAATAAGCATTTCCTTGTTGAGAATTCAACATCATATCCTTCCCCAATGACTAAAAATTTAATAAAAAGGCGCATTGTCGTTCTGGAAATGTTTGCTATGCCCTTCTATGTGACGACCTAATGAAGATCTTAAACATGTTTTTTCGGATTGTTAGATATTAGGAAATATTACAAAAATCTGAGAAACTTTGGAGGAGGGTGAACATATGGCACTAAAGGAGTACCTAACCTCGATAAAACATAACTATAAATCGAGCAAAAAGAATTTATCAGACATACGTCCTCCAATTAGTTTTTGTGATTTGGAGGATCTGATGCTTAAGAAATAATTTAATTCACAAATTGAATACTGAATATATCAACCTTAAAAACAAATAAGATTTTTGGTTTTTTTCAATTGAACCTTATATAATGAGGTAGAAGTAGTGATGAATAGATATATAATAAAATGGGAGAAAGATTGGTTAGTGATGATTTATGTGATTTCAAGTCTCTATTTTGAAGAAAATGAGTCAATAGGAAGAATTCCATCATTTAAATTCTCAAAATGATAGTTTTTCTATTTTGGGAAAGTAATAACTTTTTATAGACAACTTTGTTTTGTTTACTCTATATGGCGTGTTCAACTTCGTGTTTGTAGGTTTTAGGACTTTTTCTATTTTTGACAGTTTTCAAATTCTATTTTTGATAACTTTCAAGGTTGCATATAAATGTACTCCCAATGGCAGTGAACACATTAGTTTTCATCAGTAATACAATGTTAAGCTGTATTTGCTCATTTTTATTCCACAATTTCGAATTCTTTATTAATTTTCAATTTTAGATACCATTTGTTTGGATATTCACCAAATCAAGAGGTAATTGAAGATCCATTCTGGTATTAGTGTGCGAATCGACATATTATGATAATATTCTTTACCTTTCGCTGCGTCAGCACAAGAAAAACAAAGTGCAATGTCAACTGGAGCATCGGTACTTAAGTTAAACTAAATGTTGATGCATTTGTTATAACAAATACTGGCCAAGTAGCCATCATGTGGCTCTTAGAGATGATGAAGGCAGATGGTTACGGAGTTTTTCGAAAAAGTTAGGAAAGACAGACATTCTATTTGTTTGGAAGTCTCAAGGAGTATATTGGGGGCTATAATATTACGCCTACAGAGGCTTGATCAACATTGATGGTGATATGCAGTTTCTGCCCTTCCAAATTATATTGCCAATCCAAAAACAAAGTTTTACAATGTTATTATGGCGTTGGAAGGAAAGGATGTATTAACGACTAACAATAAAAAGAATGAAGCCATACCAAGGGAGCTGAACTTGGTAGCAGATAGTTTAGCATGTGAAATCCTAAATGTTAATGAAGAAGACATGTCTTTTGATTTGTACTATAGTTTGTTACAAAGAGATGATGAATGTGGATTTTTATAAGGACAATAGAACCACCCATGCTGATTAATAGAGACTAGGGCTCTGGTTTGTGTTTGAGTGGTTGCTAGTTGCTGCTCCTTCTGTATTTTCTTCATGTTCATGTAAATATGATGATGATTTACCTAAATATATATGAATAAAACTGTGAATTTGTGAGGAATTTTCCCACCATTCTGCTTTTTCAAAAGTTACAATCTAATTTCCTCATCATATATCTTGGAATATATACACTTGTTTATGGTAATAATTGCAAAGCTTTTCTTTTCCAACGATTCAAAATATGATGTTTAGACCCTCCATAAATCAGTGCTGTAATTTATTCTCGTAATATGCATTATTTGGAGCATCTTTCCCTGTTTTGTAACCAACCCCAATATCATCCCCAACTTAACACTCATAGCACATAGATGGCAGCCTCAATTTCAGGATGACCTCAAGGGTGTTGTCTTGGCATCCCTCACTCATATCGACCTTTGAATTCGATATGGTATAGATTCCAACCATGGAGCTATCTTGCCAGGATTAGAAGCATGACTTGTTGAGAAAAAGCCACACCAGGGCACATCCTTCTACCTGAACCAAATGGCATATATACAAAATCTTGACCTCTAGAATCCAAACCAGCTTGGCCAGTCAAGAACCCCTCAGGTCTAAACTTGGAAGGCTTGAACCGAATTCTTAGATCCTGATGTAGTTCCATATGGTAGTGGAGAGATTTTACCAACAGGGATATGAAAGCCAGCCACAATGCAATCTTTTAAGGCAAGTCTTGGTCCAGATAGACGTAAAGGCGTGTACAGACGGAGTGCATCCTTCAAAATGCCTTGTAGGTAAGGTAAGTTGTTGTTAATTACTACATGGATTTCCAGATCTCCTTGTGCGTCCTTTAAGGCGTCGCGATTTTTTAGAAGCACAAAAGGTATCCATGCAAGAGTTGAATTGATCAAGTCCAAAATACTTCTTACACCATCTAGGAAATAAAAGCGATTAGATATTAGCTATGCCCGGATTTATCAAAGGTTATGATCCCTATATTTTGCTGTTCATATGGCACCATATCAACTATCCAAGGAGATCGGCCAATATAAAGATACAAACAAAGATAAAAAAAGCTAGCATATTCTCATTTATGAATAAGAAATCTCTAAGCCCATATATATATATATATATATATATATCTCAACAATGTCTTCTACTTTCAAAAAAATGTCGGCCTCTCCTTCTTCTTCTACATTAGATAAAAATTAGCATAGGACAACTTTGCAAAGACAGTTGTTGTTCTATTCTGCTTAAGAACTATGAATGCCCTGTCGTCGTACAATATGAACCTTAATGGCATGGCATGTCGACCACTTCCCAAGCATAAGCTCACAGAGGCAGTAGTCTTCTTTCTTAATGTGGTTGCACCGGCAGACGACATTCCATCCTCTAATCAATGTGCGGCCATCTCTCGCTACACGAACATGTCCATCCCACTTTCTCCTGTTTGGATCATGAAATTCGACTTTTGAACATAGCTTGACCTTAAAATCTTGTAAGATATTAAGTGGAACATGCTGCAGATTTGAAATGTTATGGTGTTAGTTAAGGCACATCCTGGGGCCAAACTCTCTAGAGTGCTGTCTTAGAAGCTACTATCTCTGCACATTTGGCTAATTATTTCATAAAAGCATAGTCTTAGCAAATGACTTACCAAGTGTCGATGACGGCAAGCCAGTTTGGGCACAAAATATGGATTGGATGTTGAAATATAATTTTCCGCCACAAAATTTGATTTGCTGGACTCACCTGTTAAAACAAAATATAATTAGTCAGGTTGGAACTTCAACAAGAATTGAATTCTCTCAAGAATCATTGATATACCGGTTTTGGTCCCTTTGTTTCTCTCTTCTTCTCCTCCTCTGCAAACCTTTCTCCTCCTCATTATCGTCAGCATAATAATCAGTACGTTCTTCATCAAAGTCTGCATATTCATCAATGTCCTCTTCCTCTCTTTCATTGAACTCCTCGTCATGATCTTCAGTACAATCGAGATCAGCATCGTCTTCTTCATCCTTAACCATCTGAGCATTCAAAAACTCTTCTTCCTTTTCACACATAGACTTTGCAATAATAGTGACATCCACTATACTATTACCATCATATGAGAAAACCAAAAAACTCCTATCTCTATATCGTTATCCTGCACGAATTTTTGCCAACCTTCTTGAAAATAAACCTTTTCATCATGTTTAACAACTTTGATGTGCCAATGTGTCCCAGATTGGCGTTGAAGGATCACTGTTTCTGGAAATGGTTTGTTTAATTTTGCTATAAAAGCGATTGGAACAAGCTGAAAAAGAAAAAAAAAAAAAATACTCAATCAAACATATCATATACTCTTTTTAAATTTAAACTATGTCAATTAAAACACCACTGTTAGTCTTACATCTCTGAATAAATTATGAAAATACAATAAACAAACAAAAAAAAAAAGGAATTACAAAAGGAGGAATTGGAAAGGAAGATTACACTTGAGTTGTGGGAATATAGGAGGAAAGTTAATTGCTACTACTTATTCTTCACTTTGTATGCACTGTGATGGGAGATTTTTTTGCTAGTATTTTATTAAAAAGTGACATCTTCATAATTCCCTGTTATCGTGGTTTAGTTTTGAAAGCAGACGTAGATGTTTTTCATTTCTCAATAGTAAAAACCATGATTTAGTTCTCTGTCACTATGTTTTATGTTAGCTTCTCCAGAAACAATTTTTATCCTTAACGATTAGAACATTCAAAAACTTTTCTTGCTATGAAAAAACATGGTATATCCTGCACGAATTTGCACCAACCTTCTGGAAAATAGACATTATTAAAACAAAGAACCACCTTGACAAGCCAATGACTCCATGGACGGCAATGAAGAATCATTTTTTTCGGAAATGGTTTATTTAATCTCCCTATGGAAAATAACAAAGATATTGCAGGGAAGAATTTTGTAATTACGAGTTACTATAATTGTCAATATTGTAGCTGTCAATTTTGTATATTGTAAATTTAGGAAAGTCAATTTGTAATAAAGTCAATTTATAATTATGGGTTTTTTAGGTTTAGCTATTCGTAGTAAAGTTAGTTTTCAAAATAGTCTTGCTGTATTTGTATAAATTTGTACACAATGAATGAGATAATATACCCCAAAATTATTATTTTCAAGTCTAGTATAAGAGCAATACTCGATTTGCCTAGGTTTTTTTTTTTTTTTTGTGCTCTTCTTCCTTTCTTCCTCATTTTAGGCCACAATATCTAATATGTCGTTTGATTCTACTAGTAACCTCAGATTTTTACACACTTTCTCAATTCTACCATCAATCATGTACACCACAACAAGAAGATAGTCGTATCTTCAAGTTTTTGGCAAGTCTGAATGTTGAGTTTGATGAAGTGAAGGAGAGAATCATTGATAGGATGCTCTCCCTTCAATTAGTGAAGTATTTTCTTAAGTAAGGAGAGAAGAGAGTCAGAGAAGCATCATACTAGGAAAAAAAGGGGTCTGGAATTGCTATGAAAGGTTCGGCCATGATAAGTACTAGTATGGGTTCACCTAGAAACTGAGCATACTGTCATCATCTTGCATAGATGGTGCATCTTCTTGCACTACTAGAATCTAATCCATCATCATCTGGTACTCCTAGTATTTCTTTGGCACACAGAAGTTATGAACCCAAAGCTCTCTTGTCGTGTTTAAATACATCTACTTCATGGATAATAGATGCAAGAGCATATGATCATATGACCAACTCACATAAACTATTCTAGTCCTATACACCATGTCCTGGGAACAAAAAGGTGAAAATTGTAGATGGTAGTATTTTTCCTATAATAGGAAAAGGTTTGATACAAATTTATGAGAAGATCGAACTTAAATCTATTCTCCACGTTCCTAAACTTGCCTACAATCTCTTGTCTATTAGTAAACTGTCCAATGACTCTAATTGTTGTGTTAACTTTTTTTATTTCCATTGTGTTTTTAAGGACAATCTCGAGGATGATGATTGGTAATGCTAGGATGATCAATGGCCTTTATTATTTTGAGGATATTACCTAGTTTTAAAATTGCTTAAGGCTTTAGTAGTATTAGCTCTATGTCTATTATTAAACAAATATTGGTTTGACATTATCATCTTAGTTTTATTTATCTAAAACATTTGTTTCCTACTTTGTTCAAAAACATCAACCCCATTGTTGAAATGTGAGAGTTGTTTACTTGCTAAAAGTCATTGAAATACTTATATTATAAAACGTATCAACTCTCAAAACCAATTTACCTTTTTCATAAAGATTTGGGACCTTCAAAATTAACCACAATTTGAGGAAAAAAAGTGGTTTATAACCTTTATAGATGACCATACTTGGCTATGTTGGGTTTATTTGATGTGTGAAAAATTGAAGTTGAAAACATTTTTTAATTTTTTTTAGTATGATTGCAAACCAATTCTGGTCATATAAGCATATTTAAGATCAGATAATAGGACAGAGTATTACAATAAAGTTTTGGAAATTTTTTAAAAGAAAAAGGGATTTTACATCAATCTTCATGTCCAGGTACTCCTAAAAAAATGAATAGCTGGGTAAAAAAACAATTATTTGTCAGGAATCGCTCGTGCTATGATGCTTTATATGAATGTGCCAAAATATTTTTAAGTGATGCAATTTTAACCGCATCATATTTTATCAACAGGATGCCTACCAAAGTGTTAGAATACATCACACCTTGGACTGTCTGAAAAAGGTATTTCCAAAATCTTGCATTAATTTGGATTTACCTTTTATAAATTTTGTACTGCACTTGTGCATATTCCTAAAAGATTACGCACCAAATTAGACCCTAGGCAGAAATGTGTGTTTTTTTTTTTTTTGGCTATGCCCCTAACAAAAAGGGATACAAATTTTTTAATCCCCAAACAAAATAATTTCACATAACTATGAATGCTACGTTCTTGAAAAACACACCATATTTCAGCAAAAGTTTAATTTAGGGGGAGAAGTTAACAGAATCAAATTTTTAGGAAACAAAGCCTTTACCAAAATGATTTTTAGTCTTGATAAGGAAAAGATTATCCAATATGAAAATAATGAGCTGCTATTGGTATATCAAATATGGAAATGCTACAAATGAAGAAAAATAGATCCAATCTTGGGCTTGTAGTTTACATTAGGAAAAATATTCTTGAAAGAAATAAAGATCCATTGATCATTCCAGCACACAACCATGAGGAAGTTCCGAGAGAAGTCCTTCTAGAAATGTCTGGTAACTCAAATGTCGATCCTGAAATGGTGTCTCTAACTTCTATAATCCTCAAACTAGTCCTAAACTAGTGTCTATCATACTAGTCCAAGAGTTAAAACTTGATCTTCCATTGCCCTTAAGAAGGGAACCCAAACCAACACTAGATATCTCATTGCCAAATACATTTGTTATGATAACCTTTCAGATTGACATAGAGCTTTTACAATAAAAATCTCAAAGCTTGTGTTGCCTGGAAACAGTTAGGAAGTACGAGATGAACTGAATTGGAAATCAACAGTGTTTGAAGAAATGGAGGCATTAATAAAGAATGGTACTTGGGAGGTATTTGAATTACCTAAAGACAAAAAGGTTATAGAATGCAAATGCATGTTCACAGTTACAAGCAAGGCTGATGGGAGTGTCGAAAGGTATAAGGCTACATTATTAGCAAAAGGCTTCACCTAAACCTATGGCATAGATTTTCAAGAAACCTTTGCCCTTGTAGAAAAGATAAACTCAAATTCGAGTTTTGTTATCACTACCTATAAGCTCCAATTGGCCTTTGTTTCAACTTGATATAAAAAATGCTTTTCTCAAGAGGGACATGGAAGAGGAAGTTTACATGAGCCACCAACCGAGATTTGAGGAGAAATTTGGAGCTAGGAAACTCTATAAATGCAAGAAGTCTTTATATGGACTTAAGTAATTTCTTCGAGCATCGTTTGAACTCTTTGGTAAGGCGGTGAAGAGGTATGAGCTCATGCAAAGCCAAGCTAATCATACTATGTTTTACGGGCACTCAAGAAAAGGTAAAATTGCTATCTTGATTGTGTATGTTGATGACATTATTATAACAGGGGATGGCGAAATGGAGTTGAAGAAGCTAAAAGAGAGATTAGATAAGGAGTTTGAGATTAAAGACTTAGGAGCTTTAAAATACTTCTTTGGAATGGAGTTTGTGAGGTCCAAAGAAGAAATTTTGTTAGTCAGCGTAAGTGTGTACCTGACTTACTGATGACATAGATATGTTGGGATGTAATCCAGCATAAACTCCCATGGAACTAAATGTTAAACTATAACCTGCTAGAGTTGAAGAAGTGAAGGAGAGGAAGCGGTATCAATGATAGTTAGAAGGTTAATCTACCTGTCACACGCATGTCTAAACATAGAATTTCCTACAAGTGTAGTTAGTCAGTTTATGCATTCACCTGGACTTAAGCATTTTGAGGCAATTTACAGAATCCTAAGATACCTTAAAGGGTCACAGGTAAAGGTCTTCTTTTCAAACCTTGAGGACAACTCCAGGTTGAGGCCTATATTGATGCAGATGGGGAGGAAGTGTTACTGTTAGAAGATCAACCTCTTATTACTACACTTATGTAGGAGGCAACCTTGTAACTTGGCGAAATAAGAAGCAAAATGTGATTGCAAGAGTAGTGCATAAGCAGAGTTTAGAGCAATGGCTCATGGTGTATGTGAGGTGTCATGGATAAGAAGAATACTTCAAGAGCTGAAGGTTTCACGGTCTCTACCTATGAAGATGTACTGTGATAATAATGTTGCTATTTCCATCACCTACAATCCAGTCCTTCATGACTGCACAAAACATGTTGAAGTGGATGAACACTTTATCAAGGAAAAGATAGAAGACTGTTTGGTATGCATGAATTATGTCCCCACTCGAGATCAAGTGGCCAATTTGTTCACAAAGGGGCTATTTAGTTAGCAAGCTAGCTATGGAAGACATCTTTAAACCAACTTAAGGGCAGTGTGAAAAATAACAAAGATATTGTTGGGAAGAATTTTGTAATTATGAATTATTATAATTGTCAATATTGTAACTATCAATTTTGTATTTTGTAAACTTTGGATAGTCAATTTGTAATTATGGTTCTTAGGATTAACTATTTGTAGTATAGCTAGTTTCCTTAATAGTCTTGCTGTATTTGTATAAATTTGTACATAATGAATGATATAACATACCCCAAACTTATTATTTTTAGGTCTTGTCAAAGAAAATTGGGCACTATCTTTTTTTTTTTTTTCTTTTATCCACCTTGTTCCAATCACTTGTCATAGAATCAAACAAACAATTTCTAGAGAAATGCTCCTTCAATGCCGTTCAGTGAGTCATTTTCTTGTCAAAGTTGTTGAATATGATAATAAGATCCATATACAAGAACATTGGTAGGAACTTGAGCAGGATAACAATTTAGAGACAGGGAATTTCCTATTTTTTAATAATACAGTCGATTTGACTAGTATTAAAAAGTTTATACATGAAAACAAAGGAAAGTTTTAGAATATTCTGATAGTTAAGGATGAAGACTATGATGCCGATTTTCTTGTTTACAAAACCCTCAAGGAAGGAGGGCTAGGAATCCTAGATATTGATCTTTAGAAAAAAAGTCGCGCGGCCGAAGCATATATGGCACTGGTCTGATGATAATGACTTTCTTTGCCTAGTTAGGGGAAGTTAGAAATCTTAAGGAGGCACAAGTTCTGGGTTTTAAAATGTCCAGATGCCTGATGGGTATGGGCAAACTACTCAATATTAGATCCCTGGAGCGAAGACTCTTGCATAGGCAGGGGTGGCTCCTCAACATCCCTATTGTGATGACTGAGATCACAACGGTCCAATAATAGCCGATTAAACAGGGAAGGAGATACTTTAAGTTGAGACATTCTAGGAACTCTTGATTGTACTTGTACAGCACTACTGATGAAGGGCAGTGGGCTTGGCCACAAGAAACTGCATAGGATCAATCAAAGTGGAAGTGGGAACTGGGGCGTGGGGTTGTAGAACCTGGGCATCTGGGAGGAGAAAATGCAGTATGGGGAAGCCACCCCACAAAGGAACTAACCATCAAGGAAGCTTACAGAACTATGTGTTTTGACATAAAAAAAGAATCCCAAGACATGCTTTCTTCATGATGGATAAGCTCCTTAATTGGGGCATCCAACAAAACAGATTCTTCCTTTCTCGTAGATTCTGTGAAACATATGATTATTTGTTTTCTGGTGTGATTAGCAAGGAGTTCCTCAACATGTTTACTATATGCATGTATACATAACAATTTTGCATCAAAACTTCATACACGTAATGCTAATTCCACCAAAACTAAACTGCAGATCATGGCTAAAACAGAGGAGAAAATTACCATTCTTTCCGAGCTTTGTCCGGGTAAATAAATTTTGGCAAAAACTGGTAGTTTCTTGTTGTTTGGTATTCATCTCCTTCTTCATTTTCAATACAGCTACTTGTCTTCACACGGTTTTCTACAGTGATTCCACTCAAGAAAGTAAGAGAGATCAAGCAAGAAAATGAGTTTTTGTTTGAGTTCCTTTGGGTTTCTCAAGCTAGTGGTTACTCAAATTGGCATGCACAGTTCATTGTCAGCTTAAAGATTTGACGTAGAATATTACCTTTTATTTATAGTTTTTCTTTTGTTGTCAAAGTTTGAATTGACCTTAAACCTCTGGGTGCACATGGCATTGATCAGAATAATTACATTAAGGTGATATTTATAAACTAACATGCAGATGAGGCGCTTTTGTGTGCACTATATTTGTTGAAATTCTGCCAAATCATCAGATGAGCCCAAAAGCTTTAGCTTTCACAATCCTACAATGTACAGTCACCATATTTAATATTTTAGATTTGTGTCCATCCTAAATGTTACATATGAAAATTATTAATAAAACTGACATACATTTAAAAAATGTGCATATCCCGTTAGAGTATAGTCAACCCACCCAGTGGAATAATCACGTTTTCACTGAGTGATTGAAATGAAATTACCCATTTTCGAATTCCTATAAACTAAAGCTTTGGCTCGAGACTGTCATCCATAATGAACGAAGTCAAGTTCTACAAGTCCCATGCTTGAAATTTGGACTTTTGATCAAATAAACATGCTGTCTTAAGCATTTAGGGTATGATTCTTCGTAGTTAATGAAAAATTATAACTGTTATAAACCAAATGTAATGATAGAAAATGGTAATCACGTCTTTTGGAAAAGTCATATTATGTGATGATGCTTTAAATATATTAAATGCATATTCTCCATGTGTAGTAAGCTTCACACGAATTATACTCTCCCCCTCTATCTAAAATATGTCCAAAACCACATGCTACTAACACCGTCTCATCTTTATCTTTCGAAAATCCGTATAATTAATTGCAAATGAGCTGAGTTACTTGAGCTTGACTTGCTTTAGACTCGATTTGCTTGAGCTTAATTAATAAATGAGCAAAGCTTAATTTTGATTTAGGTTCACAAACAAACTCATTTAAGCTCATAAGCGAACTCATGAGTAAGCTTATTAGCAAGTTTATGAATTTTTTATTCATGATATATTATAATAACTATATAATTAAAACAATAGAAACTTATTTCTATTTAATATTTATATATAAATAATTAGCAACACACACCACATATATATATATATATTATTTAGGTTTGAAAAAAATATGGAAATGGGTTATGAAAATAAGTTGAACTCGAACTTAAATCTTAGGTATAAAAAATCAAAAGGTTCAATAAAAAGCTCAGCTTAGCTCAAGCTTGTTTCACAAATGAACCGCTTAAGCCTAAATTTTAGGCTCGATAAGAAAGCTCAACTTGAGCTTAAACTCAATAAATTTTAAATGAGTTAAACCTGAGCATTTAAAACCTCGATTCGACTTGGCTCATTTGTAGCCCTACTTATAATATTATTCAATTTTAGGTTTATTTTTATCCGAAAAGAGAACCGTCAATTTGAGCACGATAGGTATAACATTCTTAAGCAAAGCAACCTCGTCATGCCTACGTTAGCCGTGGACTAAAAAACTGAACAAATCCAACTAATTTATAAACCAGTTAAACTAAATAATATATGGGGCTTACTCGCATTCCATATGCCAGCTGGTCTGTTTTGGATTATCTTATTTTCATTTATTTGGTATCTTTTTGATATCTGCTCATGTGCACGTGTTTCTTAAAAAACAAATGCTATAAAAATGAATTAAAAGTACATATGTACTCTTTTTAAAATTTGATATTCAATAAATAAAATTATACTTACATACCCTTTATTTATTCATTTTTATAAATATACCAATTAAAATATTTTTTAAATTTGTAAAAATATTTATTTAAAGCCTACTCTTAATGAGTTTTCATATTAACAAGTGTTGATATTGTATAAAAAAAATGATAATTTTTTAAATTATCTTTTGGAAAATTATATGTTTACATAAGAAGTATCCATAATAACAAGTGTTGATATTGTATAAAAAAAATGATAATTTTGGGTGTAAAATTGGAAAATGAAAACTCATTAAGAGTAGGCTTTAAATAAATATTTTTACAAATTTAAAAAAATATTTTAATTGGTATATTTATAAAAATGAATAAAATAAAGGGTATGTAAGTATAATTTTATTATTGAATATCAAACATTTAGCTTTCACATCCACAATGTACAGTCACCAGTATTTAATATTTTAGATTTGTGTCCATCCTAAATGTTACATATGAAAATTATTAATAAAACTGACATACATTTAAAAAATGTGCATATCCCGTTAGAGTATAGTCAACCCACCCAGTGGAATAATCACGTTTTCACTGAGTGATTGAAATGAAATTACCCATTTTCGAATTCCTATAAACTAAGCTTTGGCTCGAGACTGTCATCCATAATGAACGAAGTCAAGTTCTACAAGTCCATGCTTGAAATTTGGGACTTTTGATCAAATAAACATGCTGTCTTAAGCATTTAGGGTATGATTCTTCGTAGTTAATGAAAAATTATAACTGTTATAAACCAAATGTAATGATAGAAAATGGTAATCACGTCTTTTGGAAAAGTCATATTATGTGATGATGCTTTAAATATATTAAATGCATATTCTCCATGTGTAGTAAGCTTCACACGAATTAACTCTCCCCCTCATCTAAAATATGTCCAAAACCACATGCTACTAACACCGTCTCATCTTTATCTTTCGAAAATCCGTATAATTAAGATTGCAAATGAGCTGAGTTACTTGAGCTTGACTTGCTTAGACTCGATTTGCTTGAGCTTAATTAATAAATGAGCAAAGCTTAATTTGATTTAGGTTCACAAACAAACTCATTTAAGCTCATAAGCGAACTCATGAGTAAGCTTATTAGCAAGTTTATGAATTTTTTATTCATGATATATTATAATAACTATATAATTAAAACAATAGAAACTTATTTCTATTTAATATTTATATATAAATAATTAGCAACACACACACACATAATATATATATATATTATTTTAGGTTTGAAAAAAAATATGGAAATGGGTTATGAAAATAAGTTGACTCGAACTTAAATGTTAGGTTCTATAAAAATCAAAAGGTTCAATAAAAAGCTCAGCTTAGCTCAAGCTTGTTTCACAAATGAACCGCCTTAAGCCTAAATTTTAGGCTCGATAAGAAAGCTCAACTTGAGCTTAAACTCAAAAATTTTAAATGAGTTAAACCTGAGCATTTAAAACCTCGATTCGACTTGGCTCATTTGTAGCCCTACTTATAATATTATTCAATTTTTTAGGTTTATTTTATCCGAAAAGAGAACCGTCAATTTGAGCACGATAGGTATAACATTCTTAAGCAAAGCAACCTCGTCATGCCTACGTTAGCCGTGGACTAAAAAACTGAACAAATCCAACTAATTTATAAACCAGTTAAACTAATAATATATGGGCTTACTCGCATTCCATATGCTAGCTGGTCTGTTTTGGATTATCTTATTTTCATTTATTTGGTATCTTTTTGATATCTGCTCATGTGCACGTGTTTCTTAAAAACAAATGCTATAAAAAAAATTAAAAGTCATATGTACTCTTTTTAAAATTTGATATTCAATAAATAAAATTATACTTACATACCCTTTATTTTATTCATTTTTATAAATTACCAATTAAAATATTTTTTAAATTTGTAAAAATATTTATTTAAAGCCTACTCTTAATGAGTTTTCATATTCCAATTCTTACACCCAAATTATCATTTTTTATACAAAAACACACAATTATGAATATTCTATGTAAAATAATTTTCAAAAGATAAATTTAAAAATAGATGCATCGCATACAATCAAATAAGAGGAAAAAACATAATTCAAGCTGGTGCTCAATTAGTTAATAGACACTTGGAATTTCTTGTTGCAGTGCATATTGATTTCATTTTTTTATACAATATCAACACTTGTTATTATGAGATTACTTCTTATGTAAACATATAATTTTGTAAATTATAAAAATTTTAGTTCAATCTGTAAATCAAACCGTCCATTCTAAAATTTTATCGTTTGGAAAAATTCATAACCTTACATATGATTCAAAACTAATATAAAAAAGTTACATTCTTATGGTTTGGTTTGTTTCAAAAGTTAAATTAAAAAAACACCACCCCATATCTTTATATCACCAATTCAAACTTAAATTCCTAACAACGAAAGCAAATCGAAAGTCTTAAAACTTTTGGATTTTTCAATTATGTTCTGAAAACTTTTGGATTCCTATCATGGAGTGCATTACCTAGCCTGGAATAAAGTATTTGGCCAGTTTGATCCTCCTTAAAAAAAAGAGAAAAAAAATAGACTTTTCAAATACAGGTTTTGCAAAAACAATTATTAAAATACCATTATGAAATTATAGTGTCAATATGTGATTTTACCTTGGCTAGTTTTTACAAAGAAATCGCATATGATTCATGCTCCAGTTAAACCACAAATATCACACTATAAAGCTGGGATATTAGTAGATCGCAGTGGGAACAAGTGATTAGATTCATAAGTAAAAACGTGGCTTTGAGGCAAAGCAAACTGCATTCTAAACCTATGATTAAATACTATATTAAACGGTGTGTTTAGGCGAGGAAAATCGCAGTGACTTGCAATTTTCTAGCAATATAATTTGACCATCTTCTTCCTTCTCACATTTGAACGCAGACTATCTTTCGAAGCTTCGCAAATTTAAACTCCTCAAATCCACCGCGCTTGCCCGCAATCCTAGAAAAGGCACGATTTTAACATTGTGATATCTAATTCGAAGCCATGTTACTCATCGTTAGTTATTTGGTACCTAAATTTTAGGGTTCTTCTTTTTTTTTTTTTTTTTTTTTTTGAGTTTTACACTATCTCTCTCTAAAGCGAATTTTTTTGTGAACCTAAAGATTTTTTTTTTTTTTTTTTTTTGTGGTGTGTCGTTGATTTCTTCTTATCTTGTTAATGTTATAGCTAGTTTCCTTTGTCAATCTATCCCCATAATATTTACATTACACATTGTTACTTATTAACAAGGTTATTACGTAATATATTCCAACTACATTTCTATATTGAAATTACTCTATGATGTTTGTTAATGGTGTTAAAGAAACTAAAATAGAAAGAGGCAGACAAGTCTATAAAAGCGCATCAATTTGTAGTAGCATATTGAGGAAACCAGTAGAATCTAGTGTGTTAACACATTCTTTGGTTTATTGCATCAAACTTGCTTAGGTATATAGGATAATTTAGTTTTAGTCGTTTACAAGTCATTGGTGGCAGAAATGGTATATTACATCAAATTTATGGCCTGTGCCCATGTTAATATATTATGGCTAAGATGAGGTTTATTATGATGGGGGATCGATAAAAAAAAATTAAAATAAGAGTAGATGGCAATTATGTAGGATTGCTAGATGAACATGTGCAATGATGAGAGTTTGTAATGCCTTAAACTAAAGGCATTATTAACCCGCCATGTGTCCTCACTTGAGATGGACACACTAAGGCTATTATTCCACTAATTCACAATTATGAATTTCATATAACATCAATAGCTCACATATAAGAGTGCTTTTAAAACATTATAAAATAATAAAACTTCTGAACATCTTAGTTAGCATAAACCAACTTAATATGAATCTAAAAACATCTTAAGAAAATATCCCATAAAATTATTTTAGAATCATAAAAACCAATTAAAATTGAATATAGTCTTCAACTTTAGTTTCCTCCAGTCCAAAATATCTAAAAATCAGCAGGAAAGTCAGCTCTACTATCGTCTTTTCCATGATCAACGAATACATCATATCCAGGTAGATCGAATACTACAAGATCATCAACTATTCCTAGAAAATAAAAGAGCGAGCACAAAGGCCCAGCATTTCATACCACATATACATGCGCGTGAACAAGCATCATACAAATTTGATATGCAACCTAATAAATTATGCACAAACACAGGTTATTATCTTTGATTAGCCAGGCAAACAACACAATTTAGAACCATTTGCAACTAGTCCTAAACTTGGAGTAACTCATGATTTCATGAAAACAAGTCTATATGCAAAATACTTTTGTGTGTGTATATATATATATATATATATATGGTGTTTGGTACTCCCCACACACCTTGTGTATCGTACCCATACCGCTCCTAAACTACTCAAATCATCTTTTTGACCAACTCCACTCAGAACAAAGCCACACACAGATCATTAGGGCACTGTCCTAGTAACATGGTACTCCCGATTTACTAGACCAAGCCAAACACAAGCACCAAGACGATTAAAGCCATATAACATTAAGTTATTTTACACATGTTAATCCTACAATCATAAACAACAATCAAGGTAATGACGTATATGTAACAATGTATAGAATAGAAAACCTAATTTCACTAAAAACACTCCAACACCATCAAATACTCAATCAAAACTTATTTTCACAAAATAAATATAATTCTATAATCATCAAAACCCTAAACAAAAAAGAAACTACAACTACCTAGGTTCATATACACCTTTCTTTTTTTAATTAAAGAATCATAGAATCTCCAACCACCAAAATTAGGGTTTTCTCCAAAATCTCTTTAAGAATTTTTTACTCCCTTCAATACAAACAAGAAATTCAGAAAAGATCACACTATTATAACACCAAAAGGATTGAAAATGATCAACTTACTTATTTCTTGATTCTTCTTCCTCCTTGATGAAAGATCATAGGTTGGACAGGTTTTTAAGGTTTACTACAGCTTAAGAAAGGCTTTAAGAAAAGGAAAGATTTGGCTAGTGCTATATATAAAACATCGAAAACCCTAAAAATTCCATGTGTGTATGCTAAAACATAGGCTGGCGACATAGGAAAGAAAGCTAACGACCTAGAACATACTCTGGCGGCTTAAGACTCAAAAGACGAAATTGAGGCGAAGATGGCTAGTACCAACACCGGTAACGTAAACTTCAAGGCTAGCGACGTACATGCCGAGGCTGTAAGCCTACGAGGCAGTAAACAGCTGCATCTTCTTATCCTCAACCACTTTGCCATTTGACATAATATATATCCATATTAGGGTAGACTATAAAACCCTTTTATTAATCCACAAATGATACTTTTGCCCTTCATTATAAATTATTTATTTTTATATCACATCTCTTCCCCCTTAAAAGAAATTTTCATCTTTGAAAGTTACCTGAATCATTGAAAAGCTCAAGATACTTTGATCAATCGCCTTCTCAAAATCTACAATTGGGTGTCAACAATCCTTTCTAGCTTTTCAACTGTAGAGAGAATCAGTTGCACTTCCAATGATTCCAATGCTACTATCTACTTAGGATCTTTTACATACTTTATCAACATAGATACATGGAACAAGTTATGTACTCCATCCAAACTAAGCGGTAAAGCTAATCTATAAGCCATGTCGCCTATCCTTTCTAAGACTTCAAAGGGTCCCACATATCTGGGATTTAACTTGCCTCTCAAACCAAATCTAACAACACCTTTGGTTGGAGAAATCTTAAGCAGAACATGTTCTCTTACTTGAAACTCCATAGATCTCCTCCTCTTGTCTATATAACTTTCGATTTTGAGCTACTTGTAAATTTCGTCTAATCACTCATTAATAGCATCATGTACCAGCTTTAATCTCATCATCTGTCTATCACCAACTTCATCCCAATGAATCGATGACCTACATTTTCTACCATAAAAGACTTCTTATGGTGGCATCCCAAGCGACGCTAAATAACTATTATTGTATGCAAACCCCACTTAAGCAAGTGCTCATCCTAACTACTTTTAAAATCTAAAGAACATGTTCGCCAGATGTCTTCTAGAATCTGGATGGTTTGCTCAGATTGTCTATTTGTCTGAGGATGATAGGCAGTACAAAAAACCACTTTAGTGCCTAAAGCTTCATGTAAGCTTTTCTAGAATCTCCTAGCAAATTTGGTACTATCTGTCACTGTAGTCGCTGGTATTCCATGCCTCACTATCTCTTTGATGTATAACTTTGCTAACTGTTCCATGGTATACCTAGTTTTAATTGGTATAAAGTGGCTACCTTGGTAAGCCTGTCTACAATTACCCATACTAAATCAAACCTTTCTCTAGTTCAAGGTAGAGCTGAAAAAAATCCATGGTTATGTGCTTCAACTTCCATTAAGGTATAGGTAAAGGTTTTAATTCACTTACTAGTCTTTTATACTCAATATTGATCAACTGACAAGCGTAGCACTTGGATACACACTCTGCAATCTCTTTCTTCATATTATTCCACCAATACATCTACTTCAAATCATGATGCATCTTACTACCTCCTAAATGAATAAAATAACCGAAGTAATGTGCCTCTTTTAGTGACTCCTTCTTAAGCTCTCCTTAATCTAGTACACATAACCTTATTTTATATCTCATAATATCTTCTCCATCAATATGAAATTTAGTTGCTCTGCTTATTTTCATTCTCTTCTTTACCTTCTATATACATGGATCATCCACTTGTGTTGCTTTGATCCTTTCTATGATAGTAGGTTGAATTTGCAAGTTCGCTAGTCTTATACCTACTTGTCAAGTCACTATCGCTAACTCAAGCTTCCTCATATCATCTATCAGGTGACATTCAAAAGTGACCAAAGCTATTAAATTCTCAACTCGTTTTCTATTCAAGGCATCTACTACTACATTTGCCTTTCTAGGATGGTATTGAATATCTACATCATAGTCCTTTATCAGCTCCAACCATCTCTTTTGCCTCATTTTCAGCTTCTTCTAGCTAAAGATATACTTCAAACTTTTATGGTTCGTATACACTTTACATTTCTCCCCATATAGATAGTGTCTCCATAGCTTCAAGGTATATATTACTACTGTCAGTTCTAAATCATGTGCAAGGTAATTCTTTTCATAAGGCTTCAGATATCTAAAAGTATATGCTATCACCCTGCCTCCTTGCATCAACATACAACATGATCTTTATATGGTCGCATCGCTATAGATAGCATACTCTTCACCACTCACTAGTAAGGGTAACACTAAGGCAGATACTAGCTTTTCCTTCAACTGCTAGAAGTTGTTCTCATAGTTCTCATCGCATTCATACTTTACTCATTTCTATGTCAATCTGGTTAAAGGACTTGCTATCTTAGAGAAATCCTCTATAAATCTTCTATAGTAATCAATCATTCCTAGAAAACTTCCAATTTCTGACACACTTTTAGGTGTTGGCCATTCAACTACTACCTTCACTTTCTTAACATCTACTGCTATCTCATTTCCATCAATAATATGTCCCAAGAAAGATACTTATTCTAACCAGAACTCACACTTCATGAACTTAGCATACAACTTCTCATCTCGTAATCTGTTCAGAACTAACCTCAGATGCTCCTCATATTCTTTAGTTTTAGAGTACACTAAAACATCATCTATAAAGACCACTACAAACATATATAAATAATATTTGAAGACTCTATTCATAAGGTCCATAAAGACAGCTAGTGCATTGGTAAAACCAAACGACATGATGACAAACTCATAATGTCTGTAGCTAGTCCTGAAGGTTGTCTATGTATGTCCTCTACTCTAACCTACAGCTTGTGATATCCTGATATGAGATCAATCTTTGAGAACACTTATGCTCTTGCCAGCTGATCAAACAAATCATCTATTCTTGGCAGAGAGTACTTATTCTTGATAGTCATTTGGTTTAGCTATATGTAATCTATATATAACGTCATGCTGTCATCCTTTTTTCTTCACAAATAGAACTAGAGCTCCCTAAGGTGACATACTAGGTCTGATAAACTTCTTCTTGAGTAGATCTTCTAACTGATTAAGCTTTACAAGTTCTCTTGGAGTCATACAATATGGTGTCTTAGATATGGGCAAGGTACCTGACACCAAATCAATACAACTTTACTTCTCTCTTTGGTGGCAAACCCGGTAGATCTTCTGGAACAACTTCAGGGCATTCACATACCATCGATATCCGTGCAAGGTCTATCCTCTATTCACTTTCTATCATCATAGTTACCATCCCTAAAGCTTACCTTTCCTATAACTCATAAGTAGGTAGAGCTAGTGGTCTTTTCACTTTAAGCTAATGTACAAATTGATTCCCATCTGGTAGAAGAAACTCATTACCAGGTTATGACAATCAATCATCGCGTGATACTTTATTAACCAGTCTACTCCTAAGACTACATCAAAATCTATCATATCCAAGACTACTAAGTCTACAGAGTCTATAGGTAGATGCTTACCTTTTATCTCTATATTCACATTTCTATAAATCTTGTTTAGCATAGTTCCACTCTCAAAAGGTGTGTTTAGAGACAAACATTCAGACGTATGCTTAACATACATACCACATATAGATAAAAGTGACTTAGAAATACATGAAAAGCTCGCACTAGTATCAAAAAGCACATAAGCACTATGCAGGAATATAGGGAGCGTACCTGCAATAGTGTCTACATTGGATGTATCTCTATGCTAGAGGGCATAAACCTTAGCTGGTACTCTCTATCCTTGGCTACTATTCTGAGTTTAGCCTATTTGAACTCGACTGTAGGAGAGCCCTCTTTGTATAAAATTTGTGGCAGTGTCTGACCTTGCCATATGAAAAGCAAGCATTCTCAGGCCTTGCAGTCCTGGAGATCATGTGGTCTACAGCACCTGGTACACTTCCTATGGTCTATGAACTGCTAATATGACCTAATGAGTGATAGGTCTCTTTCCCTTGTCTTGGGTAAGAACACTAGTGGCTAGTCACTTTCCCAAATAGACCTAAATCCTTTATGCCTCACGACCCTTAATCTTATTCAAGCCTTACTCAACAATCTTTGTTTTATTGACCACAACTGAGCAATTGGTCAAATCCATCAAATTCACATGGTGATGAATCTCGGGCTCTAACCTTTGATAAACCTGTTCACTTTAGCATCTTCACTCTCTTTTAGAGGATCTAGTAGAAACCTCATCAATCTATTCAACTCAGCCTCATACTCTTCAATAGTCATTCTGCCCTACCGTAAAATATAGTACTCTTGTAACATTTGCTACTTAATGCTTTCAAGGAAAACTCCCTGTAAAAAGCCTATTGGAACTTGTCCCATGTAATTACTCTAGCCGTATGTCTCTTGGAGCTCAACCATCAATTACTTGCTCTCCCAACCAGCAAATAAGAAACATACTCCACCTTCTTATTCTTAAGAATATACAGGGCAGCAAAGGTCTTCTTTACCTGCTCCATCCTTAACTGAGCATCAAGCACCCTTCCAGGCTTTGTCTCAAACTTGTACACTAAATCCACAAATTTGTTCAAACTCAGCACATCAGCATGTTCTGGTACCATTACCTCCATTACCATTTTATCTTTGTGTCTCCTATCTCCAGGCCCCAACATTGGCCTCTGTCACGAGTATATCCTGACACATGGTCTAATGTTGCTGTGTAATTACCCCCAAAAGGGCATTCACTACTTGCATGAGTTAAGCAACATCAACTAGTACCTATTGACCTACAAGTGGGGGCGGTGGTGGTAGTAGATTAGGGGTAGCTAGTTTGAGGGTGGTTGTCCTCTATTAACTTCTTCCTTACCAGTTCTAGAAAAACTAGCATCAGGGGTTCTTCTTCTAGGTAGCATTATAACAAAGATGAAAACATAAACATGAGAAAAGAGATATAAATGGTTAAAGGAACAAACACTATAGGGAACAACTAGATAACATATATATTGATCTAGATAAAAAGTTCCAACTATTTGCTTTCCACCTCATCATTGCTCACCGCCCTAAGGAGTTTATACCTTAAATCTACTAAGATTCACAACCTAAGCTCTGATACCACTTAAGCTGTAACACCCTAAACTATAGGTGTTATCAACTCAATACGTGTTCTTACTTTAGATGGACATGCTAAGGCTATTATCCCATTAATCTAAAATTGAGAATTTCTTGTAACATTAATAAATCACATATAAGGGCACTTTTAAAGCATTATAAAATAATAAAACTTTTTAACATCTTAGTTAGCATAAACCAAAAGCCAACTTAATATAAACCTAAAAACATCCTAAGAAAAAGTCTTAGAAAATATTTCAGAATCATAAAAACCATTTAAAATTGAATACAATCTTCAACTCTAGTTTCCTCCAATCCAAAATATCAAAAAATCAGTAGGAAAGTCAACTCCACTATCATCTTCCCCATAATCAATGAATACATCATATCCAAATAGATCAAATACTATGGGATCATCACCTGTTCCTGAAAATAAAAGAGTGAGTACAAAGGCCTAGTATGTCATACTACATATACATGCACGTGAACAAGTATCATACAAATGTCACATGCAACCTAATAACTTATGTACAAACACATGTTATCATCTTTGATTAACTAGGAAAACAATAAAGTTTAGAACCATTTACAACTAGTCCTAAACCTGGAATAACTCATGACTCCATGAAAAAAAGTTTATATATAAAATACTTATATATATATATATATTGATGTTAGGTACTCTCCACATACATTAGGTACCGTACTCATAGGCTCTCTAACTACTAGAATCAATTCTTTATACAACTCCATTCATAACAACGCCACACACAAATCATTAGGGTGCTATCCTAGTAATGCGATACTCGGTCTACTAAACCCAGCCAAACACAAGCACCAAACTTATTAAAGCCATATAACATTAAGTTCTTTCACAAATGTTAATCCTACAATCATAAAAAGCAATAAAAGGTAAGGACATACCTGTAACAATATATGGAACATAAAACCTAATTTCACTAAAAAACCTAAATACCATCAAATACTCAATCAAACTTGTTTTTACAAAATAAATATAATTCTATAATCATTAAAACCCTAAACTAAAAAGAAACTATAACTACCCTAGTTTCATACACACCTTTCTTCTTTAAATTGAAGAATTACAAAATCTCCAACCACCAAAATTAGGGTTTTCTCTAAAATCTCTCCAAGAACTTTTGACTCCCTTCAATACCAACAAGAAATTCAGAAAAGATCACATTTTCAGGTCACCAAAAGGATTGAAAAGGATCAACTTACCTATTTCTTGATTCTTTTTCCTCCTTGACGGAAGATCACAAGTTGGAAAGGTTTTTAGGGTTTTCTACAACTTAGGAAAGGTTTTGAGAAAAGGAAAGATTGGTTAAGACTATATATAAAATATGAAAACCCTTAAAAATTCTGTGTATGTATGTTGAAATATAGGCTGGCAGTACAGGAAAGTATGCTAGCGGCCTACAGCATACATTATTAGCTTAAAACTCAAAGATGAAACTAAGGCAAAGATGGCTAACACCAACACTAGCGGCATAAACTTCAAAGCCGACAGCAGAAATGCCAAGGCTGGAGGCCTACAAGGTAATGTATAGCTGCATCTTCTTGTTCTCAATCATACTAGGGTAGACCATAAAATCCTTTTATTAATCAACTAATGACACTTTTACCCTTTATTATAAATTATTTATTTTTATATTATAGAGTTGATCCTAACACCTCTTACGCGGAAGTGTTTTACAAACAACAAACAATTTTTTGCATAGGTTTGAAAGCATGGTTTGTGTTATAGCGTATCAATGATGATGATGATGCAAAAGTACTTTTTAATTTTCTATAGTAAGGGGTATTATGTGCATTCAATAGTTATTTATCAAGGTACATGACAATTATGCTATGCCTTTGGAGTAAATTACTATTGCTCATATTGATATGCCCATTTCTTGCAAGTACAATAATCTATACATACACTTTGGCATTAGATGAAAAAAATTAACTTAGAATTAGCAAATAAAAAAAATTTTGCCTATTGGAGAACATCTTTGGATAAAGATACAAGATGCTCTTAAGGAAACTGATTTAGAACATGACTTAGTAAATAAAGAGAATGCAACCAATGCCCCATAACTTTAACTTTCAAATATACACATCCAACAATCCCTTCCTCCAAATTCACCGAAAAATATTCCAAAAGGCACTATTGCACCTACTTCTCCCATTACTGATGTGCTCTGATTAGTATTGAATTTTAAAGCATAATTCTAGCAAGTGTACTAGGTCTTCTATTGTAATATAGCATGAATAAAGTGTCGCTCCACGAGGATTTACTAACTACTAGACAATTATCAACTAATACTAATATCTAGGCAATTGATCTTTCAGAGATTAATTTAAACTATTTTATCTATCTAATTGTCTATATGAATGCAATGAGCTTTTTAAAGAGAGGGATATGGTGAAAAGTGTGGGAAGGAGCAGAATCCACTTTAAACTATTGCCAATCAACTTGAACTCATGTTATAATGATAATTAGATTCATGAATATTCATAAGAAATTATCAAGATTTAAAAACAAAGTTTAAAAACCTTTTAAACCACAAAACAATTCAATAACTTCCATTAAATAAATCATTAGTGGAATCAAAATTACAATTATAAATCTCCCGATTCTATAATTGACTAATACTTTATATTAAAATCTCCTAATTCCTTAGTGAGAAATCAACATAAAACATTGCATTAATATTCATGGACAATTTCTAAACTAGATTAAACTATGCCGCTTCCGCAATTGCAATTTAATCTCAATTTATGAATTCATGTGAACACTAATTTCCCTTCCGAGTTATTAGAATTCTTATACACCAAAACATGATGAATAATCAGAATTCAATATGAATATTTCATGATTCTAAATATCTCATAACATGGATTCAAAAATCATTTTAGCATGTTTAGAGCTTCATCAACTTCCCACAAAAAGGGTTTAGCTACTCATGGATGATGATTCAATAATCAAATAAGAAATTGCAAATGATTTCATTATGATCAGAATATTCAAGTACATGAATTGCATAAAAAGAATAAGAGTAGAAATCACCAATTCTAAATACTAAAACTTCACTTGCAAATCTTGTATAACATCAAATATCTCTTCAAAAATCTCTTATGAAATGCCTATTCTAAATATTCTAGAGCTACTTGGAGTATTGGATACTTGGATGCTTGGATGATTGGATATGAGGAGAAGACCCCCTATTTATAGGAAAAATTTCGTGCAAAACATTTAATAAACTTTGCTGTTTCACAATGTATGCCGGCCGTTTTGGATCCTACGCCGGCGGCTTACAGGCGGCGTATCTTCAAATTGTCCTTTGCGCAGGCAGTACACTGGCAGCCTTCAATATCAGTTACAATGTAGGCCGCTTCTACGCCGGCGGCTTAGATGTAAATCTAGCCGACGTATGTAGATAGAAATGAAACGTTAGGCAGATTTATAACGAACGCCGTCCCAAAACCGGCGGCTTTGACACCGACGTAGGCATTCAAACAGATGTGTTGCTTCATTTTCCTCCAAGCGTTTCATGTCTTCATGTCTCTTCAATTCTTCGATGTATACTGTCACAACGCCGACGGCTTTCATGCCGGCTTATAATGTAACTCCTTCAAAGCTGGTGATGTTTCAGTTCTGGGCTGCCGGCCTTCATTTACGCTGGCTTCTTCATCTTCTATGCCGGCAGCTTTGAGGTGGCTTTGAATGTTATTTACTTTGTGCTGGCAAAGCTGGCTGTGCTGCAACAGCCTTGGATTTTACACCGTCTAAAAGCCGGCGGCTTTCAATGATGAATTGCCGGCCTTGACTTCAATTTTTCCTCTTTTCAATTCAAATTCTTTTGTTTTGATTTCTTTATCCAAATTAGTCCTGAAATATAAAATTTAATCAAACAAATATCCATTCTAGCTCTTTTGATTATCAAGATTTGTATAAAATATGATCTTATCAATTCCCCACACTTGAACTTTTGCTTGTCCTCAAGCAAAATGAAGAATAAAATGAAATCTCTTTATAGATAGTATAATTTTCCAATTAAATCTCAACTTCTTTAACTTGTTTCTCTTGTATCTACAGCTCTAACCATACCAATTAGTTGCAATTAGAGTACTATAATCAAAATTTAGGAGTTAATCCAAACAAAACAAGTTTTAATCTCAACTTTTAACAAAAGAACTTTCAATTCAAAAGCAAATACTCAATCCACTAAGGAAAAATACTCATTTAAACTTCTTTGGATTTCTAGCTTATATATCCTAAGTAACACAAAATGAAAGCATGTGGTATCTACTTTTTCTTTAGAATTTCTCCTTCTTTATTATAAGTCTCCTTCCTTTGCATATTTTGCATTCATTTTTCTTTTTCTTTCTCAAGCATTTATTTTCTTTTTGGGAGGTTTTTGCCTCCATCTTTTTGTTTTTCAAAGCTCATGAATTGAACTTTTGCCATTCTTCCCTTCTCGTTACAGTGAGTTCATTGAGTCGGCACATCCCAGGCTCATCACCTAAGTGACCAGGTTTCAAAATACCCCTAAGAACTCTTCCTCACTTTAACATTCAAGTTCAGATACTCATAACTCAATATTTCAAGTCAGAGGAGTAGTGGCTATGCTTGTTTCTTTCTTTTTGAATGCAATACAAAATCAAAGACTTATTTTTATGAAGGATCACTAAGTTTAAAAGTTTCTTCTACCTCTTTCACCAAGTGTTAAAATTCAAAGAATATATACAAATGAAAATTTCCAAGAAGTAGACCTGTTTATTTTTCAACAAAAGGACTCGACCAGCTCTTAAATTTCCAATTCCAAAGTTAAAACTAAAGTAAACTTGTTCCTTAAGGATTTTACAACTTAATTTTAACTTAGTAAACCAATCACAATAGCAGGTGAGTAAGATACTTTCACAAGTCAATTTCATTGATTTTCATTCTTTGCTTTGTACTATTCCCAATTTCAAGAGATTTTTGAAAAAAATTTTGGCAGAATTTCCTCATGATTTGCTTTCAAACCAAAAATACAAGGTGGAAATTTTTCAATATAAACAACAACAAACAGATCATATTCATCATTTCAATACTTCATGTAATTTTATCCCTTCCCCCACACTTCAATCAAACAGTAACCTCACTGTTTTTCAACAAATATAACAGAGGAAAGGAATAAGAAATAAATTGGATACTTCCCTGAAGTCAGTTGATTCATAATCATCAAAATTTGGCATTGCAAGAGATTTGCTTTGCTCGATTCCTATAATCACTACAAAGAAAAACAAAAACAAAAAAAAAACAAAATAAAAGCAGAATAAAAGCAGAAAAATAAGAAATGAGTTCACCCACAGGGACTTGGGTACTCAATAAATATACAGGCCAATAATAAAAATATAGACATCAAATAAGATCAAATAAGAGCTAGCAGGGTCTCTAGCTCTCTGGCCCCGGGCTCTGTCTGCTGCTGCCCTCAGGTGGTGTCTAGCAGTGGCTCCTGGGCTGGCTGTCTGAGTATGCTCTGAACTGAGCCTATCTGAGTGATGAGACTCAGATGAAGTCTGATAGGTCATGCCAGCCCCTGTCTCTGGGCTAATGCAGCAGATGGCCGTCTTTAACGCATCAAAGATAGTCTTTCTGAATTTCTTGTTCTTCTTTTCTCTTTCTTACTATCTCTGAGCTCCTGACTCTGAGCGCTTCAGCTCTTTAACATCCAGCCTAAGCTGGTCCATACCGTATGCCGATGAAGCGCCTGTAGGAGGAGGTGGAGCAGATGTAGATGGCATCTCAAATGGGACGTCTCCAGGAAAAATATCCTGGAACTCAACCTCCTCCAATACCGGTGGCTGTGCTGGCCTGGGGTTTTTCAGCAATCCCCAGCCTCTGAATGGTGCAGACGTGATCCTCTTGCACTCATATACCTCATCATCCTGTGGAGGCTCAAAAATATTCATCCCCTTCAATAACCGAGTGATGTAGCCTCCACAACCTAGACCTCGGGTCCTCGTGTCCTCAGCCTGCCGGTATATAAAATTTGCTACCTCCACCCCAATCAATCTGTAACCTCTAATAAGGCTAAACAGGTAAAACATATCAAATGTAGTCACCTTACTGTGACTCGTCTTCTTGCAGCTCAGGGTGTGTGCAACAATGTGATGGAGCAGCTTGTGCTCAACAGCACGGAATGACGTGGCCAGTGATTTTGATAGGCCAAAATGCTCGTTTGATCCAGGACCAACTAGGTGGGCCCAATAAGCCTCCTGTGTCATGTCCTCTGGCCAACTGTTTGGCAAAGTCCTGTTCGCTTCCTCATTATCATACAATCCCATAATGTGGCCTATCTGCTTCAATTTTACTTCCCGTATCTGTCCATAGGCCTGGAACTAGAAGGTGGACTCCTCACGGTCTGGAATATTTTTGACCGTAGACAAGAACTCTATCGTCAGATTCTTGTAAGCAGGCTCCCGAAGGTCGAACAATCTCAGCCATGCTGGATCTTGAATAATTTCTCGAATTCTGTCTACCATATCAAACTCATCCAGCAGGCACCAGTCTAAATACTGGATATTTATAAAGTCGTTTTTGACCAGCCTTTTCTTTCTGTCCTTGGCATACTGCTGACTGGACAGCAGATTTCGGGTCTTTGAACCCGATGTAGAAGCATCACCCGTTCTTGGTCTTTTTTGTTTTGGGGCCATTCCTGCAAATAATTTGAATTCAATTAGCTATTAAGGAATGCAAAATTTTAATATATGCCTAAAACATGTGCTAGAACAATTTTAGAAATAATAGGCATATAATTAGTGGAGCTATTGATCATGAACTTGTATGAGGCATTTACACTTGCAAAATACAATCAAAGCTGGCAGCTTAGGCTTGCCAGCTCAGAATTGAACGTTGGAATTTTCAAAATTTCAAACTGAAATGTTGTTCAAAAAATTTTTCCTTTAAAGTTCCAAAACATTTTCATACAGAATTTGTATCAAGATTGAGCACAATTCCAATTCCAAGTTCAATTCTGACAAATTTTTAACACAATGCAAGTATTGGAGCTAAAGTAGTATATAGAATTACAAATCCAGCAGCTATAACATCATCTCCACAAAACCCCAAATTTGAAATTGAAATAACCTAGACAAGCTCAAGAACCCTAATTTTCCAATTGAATACATTTCATGGATCAACATAGCACAAATTGGAATAACAATGAATAAAACCGAAATCCATTTTAAAATATCATCAATATCATCCCATCAATCAATTTCATTATCAACTGAAATCTATATCAATGACAGAAATTCAAACCCATATTGACAGATTATAATAAAAATGTAGTGTAATGGATGTGAACAAAAGATTAAGAGCAAAGATCAGTTGGATTTGCTTACTTGGGAAGCTGGATTCAACACAATGAAATATGGGATTGTTGAGTAGAGCGAGAGACTGAGTGTGAGAGAGTGATTATGAGAGAATGAGAAAGAGAGAGAGGATTCTTACCTGTTTTAAGCTTCTGTACAATGTACGCCGGCATTTCTGCAATGTAAGCCGGCAGGCTTATAGCCAGTGTAAGTGGAAAAAAATTCATACCGAGAGCTCAAAGCTGGCCGCTTATCGATTTACACTGCCGGCCTAAATGGGTACGCCGGATAAAAGCTGGCGGCTTTAAATCCCAGATGCCGGCCTTGATCGGGAATTTTCAGAAACCAAGAAATCTGCAATATACGCCGGCCTTAAGCCGACGCCTTCACCTTCCCTTGCCAGCGTAAATCTTGTACTCCAACGCCGGTACATAAGCCGGCAGCCTAGACCTTTCCCAAGCCGGCCTAAATTGCGGTGCTCACCTACTCCTGTACTGACTTTTACGCCGGCACTAAGCTGGCGGCTTTGAGCCGGCCTTCCTTGTTTTCTCAGAGCTTGCTCAAGGCTGGCAGCCTTGAGCCGGCCTTTACCCTTTTCAATTTTTTTTTTTTTAATGCTCCTGACACACTAATAACTAAGTTAGTAAAAACAAAACAAATAAATATTACTCTAAAATTAGACATGGATTGCCTCCCAAGAAGCGCTTAGTTTAGAGTCGCTTAGCCCGACTTTCCTGACCTGATCATGGTTCTTTGAGATTCATGACAGTAGTAGTACTGTCAAGATTTTCCCCTTCAAAATAATGCTTGAGCAGTTGCCCATTCACTTTAAAAGTCCGATTATCCTCAGTCTTTAATTCAACCGCTCCATATGGAAAAACTTTTGCTATCTCAAACGGTCCCGACCATCTTAACCGTAATTTTCCAGGAAACAACTTCAAACGAGAATTGTAAAGTAACACTTTTTGTCCAGGAAAAAATTCTCGTTTGATGATGTTCCTATCATGCCATTTCTTTGCTCGTTCCTTATAGATACGAGCGCTTTCAAATGCCTCATTTCTCCATTCTTCCAGTTGATTCAATTGGAGCAATCTCTTTTTACCTGCAGCTTTTTCATCAAAGTTAAGGAATTTTATAGCCCAAAATGCCTTGTGCTCAAGTTCTACAGGAAGATGGCATGATTTACCAAAAACAAGCATGTATGGGGACATTCCAATAGGGGTTTTAAAAGCAGTCCTGTAAGCCCATAATGCATAATCTAATTTTGAAGACCAATCTTTTCTTGATGCATTAATTGTTTTTTCCAAAATTCTTTTTATCTCCCTATTAGAAACTTCAACTTGCCCACTTGTTTGTGGATGATAGGGGGTAGTCACTTTATGTGTAACACCATATTTTGCCAAAAGTTTTTCAAATTGCCTGTTACAAAAATGAGACCCCCATCACTAATTATAGCTCTGGGCACACCAAATCTGGTAAAAATTTTTTTTCAAAAATTTCAAAACTACTCTGGCATCATTTGTTTGTAAAGCAACAGCTTCCACCCATTTTGAAACATAATCAACTGCCACAAGTATGTATTTATTTAAAAAGATGAGGGAAAAGGACCCATAAAGTCAATTCCCCAAACATCGAAAAGCTCAATTACCAGAATATTGTTTTGTGGTAATTCATGTCGTTTAGAAATGTTACCTGTCTTTTGACATTGAGCACATGACATAATGAAATTCTGCAGTCACGAAACAAGTTAGGCCAATAAAATCCAGATGACAATACTTTTGCTGCAGTCCTTTGAACACCAAAGTGTCCTCCTGCTTCCCTTGAATGACAGTGTTCTAAAATGCTAAGCTGATCAGATTCAGGCACACATCTTAATTATTTGGTCAGCACATTTTTTAAACAGATATGGTTCATCCAAAAATAGTATTTTACATCATGCAAAAACTTTTTCTTTTGAGGATATGACAAACCATATGAATAATCTTACTAACCAAATAATTCACAATATCAGCATACCATGGCAAATCTAGAATCTCTACTGCATAATTGTTCATCAGGGAACTTCTCATTGATGGGAATGTCTAGATTATCAGATTCAAGTCTAGACAAATGGTCAGCAATAACATTCTCAGTTCCCTTTTTGTCTTTAATTTCAAGATCAAATTCTTGCAGTAGTAAAACCCATCTAATCAACCTAGGTTTTGCATCGGCTTTAGCAAACAAATACTTGAGAGCTTGTCTCTGACCAAGTACCGCTCCAACTGCAAAGTCGCTGGCATCACACATGAGTTCGAAAGGAAGCTCCCAGTCTGGCGCAATGATCACTGGTGTGGAAATGAGCTTTTCCTTTAATAAATTGAATGCCTGCATACATTTCTCATCAAAATTGAACACCGCATCTTTTTCCAGAAGATTGCAAAGAGGTCTGAAATTTTGGAGAAGTCCTTGATGAATCGTCTGTAGAAGCCAGCATGTCCAAGAAAACTTCTGACTCCTTTAACAGTCGTGGGTGGTGGTAACTTCTCAATAATCTCCACTTTGGCTTTATCCACTTCAATTCCTCTCGCAGAAATTTTGTGACCCAACACTATCCCTTCTCTAACCATGAAGTGGCATTTTTCCCAATTCAGGATCAGATTGGTATCTTTGCATCTTTGTAGAACCGAGGCTAAATTCTCAAGACATAGATCGAATGACTTTCCAAAGACTGAAAAATCATCCATAAGATCTCGATAAAATTCTCAAGCATATCTGAGAATATAGCCATCATACACCTCTGAAATGTAGCAGGTGCATTGCAAAGTCCAAAAGGCATTCTCCTAAAGGCAAATGTGCCATAAGGACAAGTGAATGTTGTTTTCTCTTGATCATCGGGTGCAATAGAGATCTGATTGTATCCAGAATATCCATCAAGAAAACAGTAATAATCATGCCCTGCAAGTTTCTCCAACATCTGATCAATGAAGGGAAGTGGAAAGTGATCCTTTCGAGTGGCATCGTTCAACTTCCTGTAATCAATACAAACTCTCCACCCAGTCACAGTACGAGTAGGAATCAATTCATTTTGCTCATTCTTCACTACAGTCATACCACCTTTCTTTGGCACTACTTGAACCGGACTAACCCATTTACTATCAGAGATAGGATAGATGATACCTGCGTCAAGCAGCTTCAAAACTTCTTTCTTGACAACTTCTTTAAGTGTCGGGTTGAGTCTCCTTTGTGGTTGAACTGTAGGTTTACACTCAGCTTCCATAAGATTTTGTGAGTGCAAATGGTAGGGCTAATACCCTTGATATCAGCAATGGTCCATCCGATTGCTTCTTGTGCTTTTTCAACACATCAATCAACTGTTGTTCTTGTGTATCTGTCAATGCAGATGAAATGATAATTGGCAAAGTATCGCCAATTCCAAGAAAAGCATACTTCAGATGGTCAGGAAGTGGTTTCAGTTCCAAGGTTGGTGGCTGCATCAAAGATGGAACTTGCTTCTGCTCATTTGTACCCAAAGATTCATAATATCTGGTTTTGATCATTGGTACATCTTCCATTTTCTTCTCCTCTTCATCATCACTCCAATTGTCCACGTCTCTAAGACAGACTCCATAGTCTCCACACCAATTTGTTCCTCAAGCGACTCAGAAACCAGCTCATCAATGGTATTGATGGTGTAACAGGCATTGGCATCATCAAATTTCTTCATTGCCTCATAGACATTGAAAGTAACCTGTTCATCCATCACCCGTAATGTAAGTTGCCCTTGTTCCACATCAATTAGTGCTTTTCCTGTTGCAAGGAACGGTCTGCCCAAGATCATGGGAACTTCCCTATCTTCATCCATGTCAAGCACTACAAAATCCACAGGAAAAAGAATTTGTCAACTTTAACTAGGACATTTTCTACAATACCCCTAGGGTATTTTACACTTCTATCAGCAAGTTGCAAAGTTACATGTGTATCTTTGCAATCTCCTAATCCTAGTTTTTGAAATATAGATGAAGGCATTAAGTTGATACTTGCACCAGAATCAATTAAAACTTTATCAAAATAACAATCACCAATGGTGCAAGGAACAGTAAAACTTCCCTGATCTCGGAGCTTAGTGGGCAGACTGGTTGTTTGTTTCTGTAGGATCATGGAACATTCTCCAGTGAGTATCACATTGCCATCAATCTTCCTCTTGTTAGACAGCAATTCCTTGATGAATTTGGCATAGGAAGGCATTCCTTGAATTACTTCTAAGAATGGAATGTTGATGTGCAGCTTTTTGAAAACATCCAGGAATTTTGAAAATTGCTCATCAAGCTTTTGTTGCTTTAATCTTCCTGGAAAAGGAACGGGAGGAACATATGATTTCACCTCAGGTGGTTTTTGAATAGTTTCCTCCATCTTTCGTTTCCCTTTGTTGTTTTGTGGTGGAATTTCCTCTTCATCTTTAAGTTTCCTCAACTGGAGCAATCTCCTTTCCACTTCTCAATGTGATTGCATTTACAGTTGGGATTCTCCTCCGTGTTGCTTGGTAAAGACCCAGATGGTCTATTACTCACTTGCTGTGCAAGTTGATGGAGTTTCCCTTGCAAATCTTGAATGATTGCATTCTGATTGTTGAGTGAATTTGTTGTGGTAACAATGAAATCCCTCAGTAATGCATCAGTGGATGTTTGAATTTGCTGTTGAGGTGGAGCATTTCTCACATATCCTTGTCCTTGAAAACCAGGTGGTGGCTTTAGAACATTGGCATCATTCCGATATGAAAGATTTGGATGATTTCGCATATTCGGATGATATGTGTTTCCAAAATTGCCTTTTGGAAATTTCCCACATAATTGAGCTGCTCGTCATTTGAAGATGATCCATGTGGACACTCAAAAGAGGAGTGTGGTCCTGAGCAAATCTCACAACAAAACACTTGTTGTTTTTTATTGGAAGTATTTGTAGTTGTGAGTTTACTTACTTGAGTGATGAGAGTTGCCATTTGAGCTTGAGTTGTGAGATATCTTCTTTGTCTTCCAATGATGCTACTTTGGATCTTGTTCTTTCACAACTCCAATTATGAGCAGCAGAAGCTAATTCTTCAATAATCTCACTAGCTTCCTCATATGTTTCCCCATCAGTGATCCGCCCGATGTAGCATCTACTAATGACCTTAAAGCTTCATCAAGACTGAGGTAGAAATTTCAATTAGTAGATTATCGGGTAAACCATGGTGTGGACACTTTCTGACCGCCTCTTTGAATCTTTCCCAAGCATCATATAATGATTCTCCAGGAATTTGGTGAAGTTGGAAATTTCATTTCTTAATCTGGCGGTTCTTGCTGGAGGGAAAAATCTTTTCAAAAACTTCTTTGTCAGATCAGCCCATGTAGTGATTGAATCTGGAGGTTGGGAGTTGTACCATGCCAAAGCTTTATCCCTAAGAGAGAAAGGGAAAAGCTGAAGTCGGATGACTTCGTTTCTTACACCATTGAGTTTGACAGTGTTGGTGTATTGAAGAATTTGGCAGGTGTTCATCTGGCGTCTCATTTGGATATCCCCAAATTGATGTGATTCAACCATTTGAATTAGGGACGGTTTAAGCTCGAAATTGTTTGCCTCCACAGTGGGCATTCGTATGGCGGGATCTTGAATAGTAGGCACCGTATAGTCTCGAATTGCCCTTGGAGCAGCTGGTTGCAATTGGTTGTTATCTTGATTTTCGCCATTGCTCCTCTTCTTTGGTTCCTTCTTCTCTGTTGTCGCAGGGTTCTTTCGATTTCTGGATCTAAAGGTAGAATTTCAGCACTTCTACTTCTTCGCATATAACCTGCAAAGAGAAAAGGAAAAATTTCAAACTAAATTTAAACCTAAACTACTAGCAAAGCTGAAGTTAGTCTAATATAATAATAAATCCCCGGCAACGGCGCCAGAAAACTTGATGTGCTGATAAGTATTGAATTTTAAAGCATATTTCTAGCAAGCGCACTAGGTCTTCTATTGTAATATAGCATGAATAAAGTGTCGATCCCAAGGATTTACTAACTACTAGACAATTATCAACTAATACTAATATCTAGGCAATTGATCTTTTAAATGATTAAGTTAAACTATTATCTAACTAATTATCTATATGAATGCAATGAGCTTTTAAAGAGAGGGATATGGTGAAAAGTGTGGGAAGGAGCAGAATCCACTTTAAACTATTGCCAATCAACTTGAACTCATGTTATAATGATAATTAGATTCATGAACATTCATAAGAAATTATCAAGATTTAAAAACAAAGTTTGAAAACCTTTTAAACCACAAAACAATTCAATAACTTCCGTTAAATAAATCATTAGTGGAATCAAAATTACAATTATAAATCTCCCGATTCTATAATTGACTAATACTTTATATTAAAATCTCCTAATTCCTTAGTGAGAAATCAACATAAAACATTGCATTAATATTCATGGACAATTTCTAAACTAGATTAAACTACGCCGCTTCCGCAATTGCAATTTAATCTCAATTTATGAATTCATGTGAACACTAATTTCCCTTCCGAGTTATTAGAATTCTTATACACCAAAACATGAATAATCAGAATTCAATATGAATATTTCATGATTCTAAATATCTCATAACATGGATTCAAAAATCATTTAGCATGTTTAAAGCTTCATCAACTTCCCACAAAAAATTTAGCTACTCATGGATGATGATTCAACAATCAAATAAGAAATTGCAAATGATTTCATTATGATCAGAATATTCAAGTATATGAATTGCATAAAAAGAATAAGATTAGAAATCACCAATTCAAAATACTAAAGCTTCACTTGCAAATCTTGTATAACTTCAAATCTCTTCAAAATCTCTTATGAAATGCCTATTCTAAATATTCTAAAGCTACTTGGAGTATTGGATATTGGATGCTTGGATGATTCTGAATGAGGAGAAGACCCCCTATTTATAGGAAAAATTTCGTAAAAACATTTAATGAACTTTGCTGTTTCAATGTACGCCGGCCGTTATGGATCCTACGCCGGCGGCTTACAGGCGGCGTATCTTCAAATTGTCCTTTGCGCAGGCAGTGCACTGGCAGCCTTCAATATCTTACAATGTAGGCCGCTTCAACGCCGGCGGCTTTGAACGTAGATCTAGCCGGCGTATGTAGTCAGAAATGAAGCGTTGGGCAGATTTATAACGAACGCCGTCCCAAGGCCGGCGGCTTTGACACCGGCGTAGGCATTCCAACAGATGTGTTGCTTCATTTTCCTTCAAGCGTTTCATGTCTTCATGTCTCTTCAATTCTTCCATGTACACTGCCTCAAGGCCGGCGGCTTTCATGCCGGCTTATAATGTAACTCCTTCAAAGCTGGTGATGTTTCAGTTCTGGGCTGCCGGCCTTCATTTACGCTGGCTTCTTCATCTTCTACGCCGGCAGCTTTGAGGCGGCTTTGAATGTTGTTTAACTTGTGCTGGGCAAAGCTGGCTGTGCTGCAACGGCCTTGGATTTTACGCCGTCTAAAAGCCGGCGGCTTTCAATGATGAATTGCCGGCCTTGACTTCAATTTTTCCTCTTTTCAATTCAAATTCACTTGTTTTGATTTCTTTATCCAAATTAGTCCTGAAACATAAAATTTAATCAAAACAAATATCCATTCTAGCTCTTGATTATCAAGATTTGTATAAATATGATCTTATCAATTACCTAGCTAACTAACATCTGCTTTGAGGATCTTATCCCATTCTTTAATAATGGATGTTGGTGATGGTTACATATCATTTGAGGTGAACTTTATGAATTCATGAGATAAAAAAAACTTTGGTGATGAGTTAAAGATGGGTATGTAGTTTTCTAAAAAGTTTAATTTGATCAATGTAGTGAAGACATTCCACATCAAGCATCATTACAACTTCGGGTTAATAGGTCGAATAGGATGGTGTACTATGTTATCTGTATAGAGAGGGACATGGAGGGTTGTAGATGGAAATTTTTTTTTTTCTTTTTTGCCATTGTAGATAACAACTTCATGTATGTCAAAAGCACATGGATACTGACTTTGTAGTTACAATAGTTGAGGGATCGTGCACATGTCATAATTGAATGTTTAGTGAAGATGATCTACAGCTAAACTTGAGCTTCATGATTCAAGATTTTCTAGCTGAGAAGTGAAGCTATCGTAAAGGTCTCTACACTCATATAGGTGATCCAGTGACAAATAGGCATGGTAAATGGGTCGTGCCATGCCGTCCGGTGTTAAATTTGCATGCTTTGCAGCCGCCTGCTTTTGTATACCTGGTCCATTCTTGCTTGTGTGCCTTGTGCGCCGTGCTTTGCATGCTTTTTATTTCACTTGTCGTGCTGTGTCGGTCATTTATTTGTGTATCGTGTCACGTGCCTCCGTATGTCGTATCGTGTACCTTTAGTCATTTTGGTTTTCACACAATTTGTATGGTTTTTTGTTTATTTGCTTTTCTAACTCGCATTTTTTTTCCTGAAGGGTTATTGGTTTTTTAAATGTTTGAATAACTATAATTCGTTCAACATTGAAATTCAGATCAAGGCCAGAAAATTTTTATTAACTATGATTCATTCAAAAGTTTTTCCGACATTCACTTATTTGACATAAGCAAAGCTTTTTGGAACAATCAAGGCGGGAGAATTTTTAGCGTTTAAAATAAATTATTTACTATTTATGCGGTAGTAAAAATTCCCCGACTAAATTTGTAACCGCCCCAAGAATTCATTTTCCACCGGAATTTTTTTCCTTCTTTCTTTGATTTAAAAAGATAGTTTTCCCTATAATCGAGAAAGACGTGCCAACTTATTACCATTCTTTTTCCTAAGGATATCAACTATTTACTTCATATAATTTATTGATTGATAATTCATCCCTACTATCATATAAAGCATGACCTGTATTATTTTTCATTAGGATCATTAAAATAAAAATATGAATTCTATAAACGTGTCATTCCAATGATGTTCTGATTACATATATCTTATATAGAACTTTAAAATTAGATAAAACAAACTATAATGGCACGTTTGGTACGTGAGAATCGTCTGAAATGAATGGATTGAAATCGAAGAAATTGAATGAAATGAAATCAATATGAGAATGATAAATCTATTCCTTTCTTTGGATTCAAACATGGAATGGAATGGATATGAATTAGTTTATACTGGAATTTTCCAAAAATACCCTTTAAAAAAAATAATAAATTTATATAGGATAAAAAGATAATTTAAGTAAAAATTCTTAATAGAAAGTGGAATAGAGTTGGATTCTGCCTAAAAGTCGGAATTGTCGATCCCAAAAATCATGAATTCGCCGTTTTGATGCTTTCAAATGCAGAAAAGAAATGGAAGCCATAATCGCAATTCCATTATGGTCTATCCCTGCATGCCGAACAAGCCATAAGAGAAAGTTTTTAACTTTTTTTCTTTTAATATGGGATTTAAGTTCTTTAAAATAGATATACATGATCCATAAGTTTATTAAGAGGATGTATGTATACTAGGTGCTATTTTTAATTGAGGTCCGGCAAGATATATTACTGATTTATTAAAAAAATAAAACAAAGATTATTATTTTATAAAAATTAAAAATTAGTAATCATGTTCCCATAAACCACTATTTTTTATATAATTATTTTAAAATAAAGGTCCACATGCTGTTCGTGTGTTTTGAGTGTAGTGCTATGCGGTCCACTTATTTAGCATGCCTTGTGTGCCACGTATGTCAACCAGCACGTGCTCATGCTTTTATCTTTTTCGTTCGTGTGCCATATAGGCCAGCGATCCGCATGCCAGTGCAGCATGCCATGGCCATTTACCATGCCTAGTAACAAAGAGAAGTGCGGCATTGAGTAAAAAGCAATTGAAACTATTTACAACAACTGGTACACTATCAAAATAAGCAGCTTAAGTGCACAACTAATTTTGTTGGGTTAGATAACTAGCAAAATGATGAGATGACTAGGTGTGTTTTGGGTATTTGGTTAGACTTTGTTGAATCACACAACATGGAGAATGAATAACGAAGGAATGATGTTTTATTGGAATTCACCAAGTAAGGATGATTTTTTAAGATCACCCAATGTGCTTCTGTATCATCAACAATATAGCTATAAGCACCGAACATGCGAAATCTATGAAAAAAGGAACTCACATCCTAGATGTATGATCATACAGCCCAACGATTGCTTTGACAGTTAGTCTGCAAGGAAAGAGTCCGAATGAAGTCACATGTTAGTTGTGAGATTTATAGGAATGGCAAAGTGAAATTGCATGTTCATTATGGGATTTTTTGTAAAGACACAACCAAGGTAAAATTATGTCGGAATTGTGATTGCATAATGAAATTCTGATAATTACTTAGGACCCATATTAAAAAGAAAAAAAAATCCAAGGAAGGGCAAAATAACCAAATACTTCCATGGAATACTTAGGGTGTGGCTTATTTTTACTTTTCTTTTCAAATTTTATCTAAAGCTTTTGAAGTGTGACCTTTCTCATTAGTTCCATCGAAGGCAATAAAATGTGTCATCTCGTCTTTAATTATTTTCATCTTTTACAACTGTAAAATAAGGAAAAAAGAAAAAAAAAAACTTAAAGGAAATTCTTTACTAGATCCTTTCTCGAAAAGGCAATTGCACTTGGAAAGGAAAAGAAAAGAAAAAAAGCCCAGTGCGCGGTCGTGAAAATGAACGCCTTTGATGTTGCCTGTCATCATATATTTTTTTTTTTTTTGGTTTTTTTAAAGTCTTTTTTCTTTTGGGTAAGATCGTCATAGTTCTTTCTGATCAAGGATTTCACTTGAATAATTAAATGGATTTGACATTTTATACTAAGATAATACTATAGGACAAAAATGCTAAACCATACTGTATTTTAAAATGATAAAAAAGATTTAATATGAATTTATAGGAGAACTCTTCTAGTTTGGTGTGTCCAATTTTAACCTTTTTATTAAGACTTATCACTATTACAAAGCATCAAATCTCATTAATTAGAATAAAAATATTTATTTTTAATAAATCGAATCAAATGAGTTTAATCAATTCAGGCTTGAGCTTATTAGTGTTACTTTGAGTCGAGCTTAGTTTTAAGCCCAACACAATAGACATTGTCAGGATTTTGGTCCATTTCTGTGGAACCAACAGTTCTTGATTCTAGTTTTAGAACTGCAAACCATATGTATTTTTTTCAACTAAAAAAAAAAAAACGAATAAATGAATTTTAGTTTTTAATAAAATAAATTTAAAATTAAAATAATAATTGATCTAAATGTGTTAAATTATTTAACCAAGATTAAAAAAAAATTATTAAGATTCACATTTATTTATATATAAACACATCCAATACAACTGTAGTGAGTAATATGAGGTTGTAAAATACTCTAGAGTAAAAAAAAATTACAATACAAAAAATAGTCTTGATTAAGGAAAGAGATTTTACTTTTATGAGGAGTTTATATGAGCAAAATTATATACCTATTAAGTTATATTTATTTATATTGTTAATAAAAAATTAAATCCTATCAATAGGTAATTAATTTTACCATTAATATGAGATGGTTTAAACATTAATAATTACAAATTTAATACTATTTTTAAAAATTTTTCTCTAATTTTTTTTCAATGGAATAGCTGGAAGTGTCAGTATTACCTAGTTCTAGATCAAAGAACCATCTAAGAATCAAGAAACTATGGTTCTTAGCGGTTTTGGAACTATGGTGGTGGTTCTGATTTGATTTCTGGTTTGGAGTCAAACTATGCCTATCTCTATAACACAATATTATACCATTTCAATTCAATTTGTTATAGCCCTAATCATGTAAACTAAAAAGGGAATTTGGTTTCTTAATTATTAATGAGATTTGATATTTTTTAATTCCTTCGTTTGTAACAAGATCATTCGAGCCCACATTTCGTTTCTTCATGGGACTTGGTGTTTAATTTCCCCATTTATCACAAGTACACTCAAGCTGGTTAATACTGCATATTTTCCTTTTCATAATTAACCCTGTACAACATTACACCTTACTTATCTCACACCGATTATAGCACAACAAGCACTTGACGTTGTACACCTATAATGTTTACTTGCACATACCAACACTATGATGAACAAATATTATTTCATCAAGTACTCGATAGATTGTAATAAATAACAAGTACCTTCTTCTATATTCATTTCATATGCATTTAATTTTGTTAATTTTTTAAATTATTCTTTCCTTCAAATCAATGCAATTTTAAGATAAATGATTTCAATTTCAAGACACCATTTTGGTAAACACGATGAAATCAATACAAATTTAATACATTTGAAATCTTGTCGTGAAGATATGATTTTAAGGGCGATATTCTTAGCTTGTCCCTCGAATTCTGTATTAGCTTGTAATAATTCTTCCTCCAATGTGCTTGGTTAAGAAGACGTCTGGTTATAGCAGTTAATATACAAATATGCTAAAATGGGTTAAACCAGATATGAATTTGTGATAGTTACCATTCGAATTATTGAGTTTCATCGTAGTTCCAACATGGTGTATTCATCGGTGATGTGTTATTGATCATTCTCAGTAAAGTCAGCTATGTATACAAGAATCATTTGAAATAAATTGATAGATTGAAATGATAAATCATTAGTTATGTTTGAAATGTACATGGAATTGAATAAATAGAATGAAATGTTTTTTAAAAATGTGGTAGGATAAAATGATAATTAAATTATATATAATGAATAAATTACATCAGAATGTCACAATATTTATAGCAAGTTCATTAGAGGCACAATATTTTGAGTGATTCATTTGAGATCACGATGTTTAAAGAAGTAGATTAATTAAGGTCACAATTAAATTGTCAATATGAGAAAAATTTAATAAATCTTAGAAGATCCATCACGTGTGACTACATATCAATATTGACCTCAATTGGCTCATTTCTCTAAACATTACGATATCAAATGAAACCCTCAAAACGTTATGACTTCAATAAACTTATCCCCAAACGTTTGACCTCCGATGTAATTTATCCATAATAATTGATGAAGCTTGAATGGAATATGATTTCTTATTTATGAGAAGGCAAAATAGAAATCCCCTTCAAAGTCAAATTGCCAAGTCTAAGATCGTCATTCTAACTTTAAAAATCATTCAAATTAGGGAATGGAGTGGAATCTAGAAACATGCTTCCATTATAGATTCATTGTCGCTTACTAATATGACATAAGCTTATATAATCATCAGGTCAGAGCCTTCGATATCCTTTTATAAACATGTTAATAGCTTCAAAATCCCTTATTAACTTTGTTTTTGGTAATTTAAATGATTAGTTAATGGTTGTTGGATAAGAGTGTTCATGGATTGGTTTAATTCAAACCCAAATAGGCCGTATTGCTTTTAAATCTTTTGGTTTTCATGAGGCCACTTCAAATACAATTAATTTTGGTTCGGTTTCGTTTAAGCATTTTTTTAAAACACATATTTTAGTTAATCCTAATAATTTTTTCAAACTTTATGACTAAAATTAATGTTCAAATTGAGGAATTATTAAGTAAGATAAAGATATATAACATTA